>CM046844.1:0-22500 GCA_025618425.1 Heliocidaris tuberculata
TAAAACCAATCCCTTTTACATTGGAAGGAAGAGGGGCACTGCCACCCCCCCCCCAAACCTTGGAGAGAAGACTATGCCTCAGACGTGGGATTATCATTATTCTCTTTACATTACTGTCAAGACTGAGCGCATTAATGCACCTGTAACTGTACATGCACATGTACATGTTGGCCTACATGCACGTAAGAACAGTGTATTCAAATAAATGCATGTGATGGCAAAAAGAACTTGGAAGTTGCCTTTTGACAAAGTTACAAACACTGAGACATGGGCCTAAATTACTTTCACTTACATACAACATGTTTCTTAATCCAATGCTCGAATTTACAAACTTTTCTCAAGATCAAAACTCAGAATGACCCTTGTAGATTATGCCCTATTCACCCATACTGAAAGAACAGAACTTTTTGTGACATAAAACCCTTGTGAGTAGTTAATGCTGGCCACTGTCACATTTAAAAACTGACATGTAAATGAATTGCAAAAATCCTGTGATCATCATGATGCAGTACCTAGCATGAAACTTTTGTACATCTTGACCACCACTCACAATATTCACAGATATTTATGCATGTGAATATATTCCAGTTTTACATAATTTAAATGCACATCATAACTTTCAGACCATCCCTTGCCATCAACCAATGACTACTGAATTCTGTCATTCCCTTAGGTTTAGTACAGGAATCACACACTTCCACTAGTCAATGGGTGTACAGAAGATCTACTGTATGGAAGGTCTATGATAGATACTTAGACCCCGTCCTCATTACAAGAATGGAAAGTGGATTGAGCTATCGTGAAGCGCGTCAGGAAGGTCCACTGGCACGCCGTGGGTTCACACCTGCAGAGGGTAGCGCGATGCACAGTAAACTGCGAATAGGCGCACTCTAGATCGCACTATCTCTCGTGGACCACCCCCAGAGGTGGTCCGGTTTGGGATAGCCATTGACCGCCGTGGAGCGCGCCGAAACGACGTCCCGCGTTTTCACCTTAGAGGTGGCGCGATCTGTGCTATCTCTTGTAATGAAAACAGGGTCTTAAATAAATGGATCCAGGTAAGACTTACTGGAATGAAGGTGGTCTGGAGTCTCCTATACCACCTGTCCTTTCTGGTGGAAGTTGTGTGTCTCCTCTTGTATCTGTCGTGACTGAAGCTGTGTCTGATCCATTGGTGCTGCCCTCTGCTGGCACCAGCTGGAAAACAAAATATGTATAGACATGATGGAAGCAGGTGATTGATTGTTCTGGAAGTTTAATAAAATGTGTAATACAGCAAGGCAAACAAATTTTATGCCTTACAGCAGAGATGTTGTTAGTACTTGTAAGCACCTTATGAAAAATTTGACAACAACATTTCATAACATATCTGGGACAACATGTGTAGACTTTAGTCTGGATTACATACAGCATGAATTTTATCATACACCAAGCAGCAGACTATAACACATTGACTACTGATGTTTGTTTGTTTTTTTCTTCATCATTTTGGGAGTGAATCTTTAATTGTATAAAATTAAATAGAGGCTACGCTTTAACTGAGGACATCACATGATAGACACACCACTAACATCTTCATGCATCTGCACAGAGCAAGTGGAGTGTACACTTAAATGTATTTTAGATCCTGTATGTGCATTTGTACATGCACATACAACCCTCCTTGTACATGTACACGTACAATGTCGGACATCTCAATACAAAGAAGCACAATTCCACCCTCCCTTCCCCCTCCCTCCCCTTTTGTTGTCTTTTGAGACTTCTCATTAGTAGCGCACTAAATCCTTAGTATCAACAGTCCCACTAAGCCTTTATATTGTTGGGAATGACCAAAAAGAATGAAGCCTCATTATACATGTACAGTACTTACAGGTGAACACTTCTATTATGGCCTCTTTTCCTTTTATTCTTCCTTATCTTTTCTTTTTTTCTTCTAGGGTTGTGATGAGGCTTTATATTGAAGGTGCAGTGCATTTCCTGCTCATTATGATCATCTATTAATCCTCCTTTGGTAAATTAAATTAACACTGAATATAAGCGACAGTCTATGCATTGATGGAGATTGTGAGGGAGATTATTGGCCCATAATACCTACATGTACTTGGGGATCATGTTGTAACATGGACCTACAGCACATGTACAGTACATACATGTATCTTTTATTTGTAATAATTATCTTCCTTTCTTCATCCTATAATATCTGCTCCTAGAGCACTCCACAGAGTGGATTGGGCACAATATAAATCATATGAATTATTATTATTATTATTATTATGTATGCACCTCCCATACACATAGGCTACATAAATGTTGATCTATATGTTAATTATATTGTAATAAGCTATGGAAAAACATACAAAAATCACAGATAGGAAGGCAGCATGTGAATAAGAGCAATCTCATTTCATATTGTATAATTGTTTTTCCTTCCTTTAGACTGCTATTTTTTTCCTTTTTACTCTTCCTCCTCTTCTAGTTCTACATGTACTATTTCTTGCATTATTCTTCTTCTTCCATTACCTCGAGCTCTATTACATCCATTACCTGGATGGACCAGAACTTACATCATTTGATCCATCCATTATGCTTATCGCTAATGTAGCAAAAAACCTTGTTGAAGAAATTATTAGGCCAACTGAATACAATGTATACAAGCACATTCACAAGTAACAAGTTGTAAAATTCATATCCTTGCCATAAAATCTGCAAAATACCTCATCACTCAACAGGCTATAAGTATAAAACTTGTACTTGGTAGGCAGCAGCTGTAGACATCAATATAAGGGAATGTAACAGTGAGCCATGGACAAACACCTCATGTAAGTAAACGGAAAATTGTTTACTACATGCAAGCTATATTGAGGTGCTTAATGACAAAATGTATTCCATCGTGATTTTGTATGCCCTGCAATTATGGCACCATTGGGACCTGAAACTTGCCCCCAAGGCAACCCTTCGTTCAATCACCAATGATGCCGCTCTCTAAACACCTCTGGTCACTCTCCCCGCATTGTGGGAGCCATGTTGTTTCTTGCCATATTTGGGCACACAAAGGGAATGCCGCCATGGCTGTCTGAATACTTCTCATCACCTATGGAAGGAAACATTCACTGGAGAAATGTCAGACCAATGCCTTGCTTATAATAACGGACTTGGCTCAAGTGGGCATGTAATGAAAATCTCTAACAATTTAACAACAGTGTTCACAGCACCTATTTTTCTACTTCATGTTTTGATTTTGAATCTATACCCACAAATTATCACATCTGCTAGACTGCTACTACTGCTACTACATGTACATGTTACTTGCAGAAGACTAAAGCAGATATTGTGCTTCCTATTTTGTATTCTATTATTGTTATATTGTAAATAAAATAAAAATGTTAAAAATAAATTGATATTTAATGTCTACTGAGAATTCAGCATGCTGTACAGGAGATAACATCTCGCTGATGCAAACCAATCTCATTCACTGCAAATTAAAATCTTATTTTATAATTCATGTACTTCTTTTGTAAATGCTGACAGTAATAATTCCTATTGTGCCTTCAATCATAATATGAATAGGAAGGAGTATGATTTTACTATCAACATCTCAAAAAAAATTCAAATGGGAGATATTTTGCCTCTATTTGTGGGATAATAAGGTGATACAGACCAACAGTAAATAACTACACACTGTACATGTCCTCTTTTTGACATACATTTGCATGTACATGTAGTTAGTCAGGTACATGTAAACCTGTATAATGAATGCTTTATAATTTAGAACTGATAGGCATGTTGGTAAAACATAATGCAAAGCTAAGTACATTATGCAATCATCACTTTGATGCAACTGCAGAAGATATAAACCTTATTATCACTTTGACTCTCTGACACTCCAATTAATACTGCGCTTTCAAGTCAGAGTCAGACACTCAACGGCCCTAAATAACTTGATGATTTCTTTCTACGGATGATGGAAAATCAATTTCTGGAAGTACGAAGCCACCAACTTGGCATCAATTTGATTCTGACGTGCCTTCCGCCACCCCAAACCTCATTAAAATGCACTCATGGCGGTGAAGGCGAGTGTTTTGAATGGCAATTTGACTGCTGAATTCTGTTCTTCAATTGAGAATGACTACTTGGTAATTTAGCAAATTACTTTCTTCAGATTCAGTCATCTGGATTTGTGACTCTGATGACGTCAAGAAGCCACCTTCTCAGTGGTTTCTTTTAGCACTAGCATGAACATCAAAATGTAAATGTACCTGTGAAATGTTCATATATAAGAGAGATCATTGAAAATGTACATTTTCCCTCATTTGTTCATATACGTACATGTAGCTGTTTGACCTTCAAGAAAGGTGGAAAATAAAGGTCCAAATAAATGTCCTCTAATACTAGGAATCTCTACTACATTGATTTTTTAATCTTTTGGGGGAGTTGATATTACATACATGGAAGTCTCCAGGTATCATAATTATCTACATGTATTGTAATTAAATTATTGTTTCCACAGTACATACAAACAAACAAAAAACAACCGGTATTACAAATTTGCAGATAGTACCTCCAAACATTTTTTTCAAAATAATCATTTTGTTTGATGCAAAGGCAACAGAGGTGAATAACCCATCCATATTTAGCATATTGGCAGGAGATGTCATCAAGACCATTACCGTGTTTACACATTGATCCGGCTCGCGGGTTCAACATGACTCTCGTGTCGAACCCGCCTCAAGCTCCCACGGGAGGAAAACTGTGATCACGTTTATACATGTATGGAATTGGCGAGTTCGACCCGGCTTGGTTGAACGGCAAACTTTCACAAGCTGTTTTACTTTTCCTTTGTTTGATTTTCTCTTATAATTTCTTTGTTTTTCCTTCTTTCGTTTTATCTCTTCTACATGTATGTCTGCTTATGTATTTCTTTGTTCAATCTTGAGTCTTAATGAATTTTTTTCTTTTTTCATCTTCTCTCTTCTATTTTTGTTATGTATTTCTTTGTTTCCCCTTATAATTCCAAATGAATTTCTTTCTTTTTCCTTCTTTCATCTGCTCTCTTCCATATATTTGTTTATGTATTTCTTTGTTTCCTCTTATAATTCCTAATGAATTTCTTTGTTTATCCCTCTTTCATCATCTCTATTCTATTTTTTTCTCATGTACATGTATTTCTTTGTTTAATCTTAATTCTTAATGAATCTTGTTGTTTTTCATTCTCTCTTCTTCCTTTCTTTATGTGTTTCTTCTTTTCTTTTTGTTTTCCCTTTCATAAATTGCTGTGTTCGACACGGCTTTCTGTTTATACATAAAAAAAATTGCCGGGTCTGATACGACTCTCGGATCGAAATCTACTATTCTGGCGGAGCTAAAAAGGCGTGTTCGACCCGAGTCTCGGATCACACCGATCACGTTTATACATCATAAAATTGCCGTGTTCGACACGAGTCTCGTGTCGAACCCGCGAGTTGGATCAATGTGTAAACGCAGTACATGTTGCCAGGGGTGGTGAGGGAGCAGGGTAAGAGTAAAAGCATATTCACATCTGGGAATCAATTAAGGTTTCTTCATTTTTTGAAAAAAATGTAAGACAGATACTTACCCATGACACAACACGGCCATTAAAACAAGGTAATTTGGCATCATCATCAACTATTTCTTCTTTTACAACTCTGTAGAGGGGAGAGAAAAAGACAGGATATTTACTTTCAAGCAATATTTATGGCAATTTCTTACTTGTCTGCATAACTAATATTGCTTATCTACAATTTTTTTTTGTATCATACCCTAAACACTTTTTTTTTTGCACCAATATCTAAATTTGCTACTTTTGTCCAATAATCTAACAAGGAAAGTACAGTATACATTGACTAAACAACAATATGAAACAAACAAATTATCTAAATGTATGAAACATTCATAACATAGCAACTTTAATCAAAGCTACATGTATACATGTATGTACTGTATTATCCCTGTACATTTATGCACATGTACATACATACACATGTACCTGCTGTATTTACATGTAAGAATACACTGTTGTATACATGTTTCTCAGAGTGGTCCACAAGGGGTTTTAAACATGTCACAGCGACAGATTTGAATTTTGAAACTACAGGTTTTAAAATCAGCAATCCTGTTTTTTTTTTGTTTTGTTTTTTTTTATAATCATTTTCAAACCAAGTTATTTATAAATAACGAAATATTAAATTTGTTTCAAAATATGCCTGATATTGCACCAGAAAGCCTCAGAGAACCACAGAACTTCCAGGGCCCTCAAGCAGGCTCTGGACTCCGGCCGCAAGGGAATTTGCGCTCTGCATACATCAGTTTATACTTCTTCCCAGTTGCGATTTTAAAGGTTAGAGTTTTTGTTTGTGGACCACCCTATGTCTCTGAAATAATATTATTAATTAATAAACATGTACTTGCCATACTTTCTAGTTTCCAGGAATACAAGTTTAATTATAACTGCATATGAATTCATAATTTGCATGTTTCCACTATTAAAGCAAATGAACATTTTTGTTGCACGATCATATTGCGTTTGATGCCAGGAATTTAAAAAAGGAGAATAAGCTTTAAAATCCTTAAAATGGCAACACATTGAAAGGTTCAAAATCCTTGTTTTTTATAAAAATTGGCCATTTATAAAACTATTCAACAAAATTCCTGACCGTGTATATTGTTTTCAAAGATATTACACCTAACTAGAAGCATGTAGCACTAAAGAAAAATATTATTGTTGCCAATTTGAAAACAAAATGTGATCAATTTAGCCCTTAAATATTTCCTGTCCTGAGAGGGTTAAACCTGGTTTAACTTTGTCCACTGATTTATAGAGCACCTAGTGTCAAGCTACATGGAATTTACATGTACATGTAATATTAACACTGATAATATACACAATAACATAATAATCATTATAATAATAATAATAATAATAATAATAATAATAATAATAATAATAATACTGATAATATTAATAATAATAATAATATTGATAATAATATCATTAATAATAATAATAACGTAATACAATAATAATGTCAAAAATATTAAGTGTCAAGCTCCTTAAATTGCCATAATTCTGTAACAAAATAAATAAACAAAATGATTACAGTCATAAAATGAAAATGAGAAATTGATTTCATAATGACATGATTTTTGTCTATTCATTTACAATGTTAATCTAATTGTGGTACATACATGTACTTAATTTACTAAGAGTTTGACTGTTGGTGCAACAAAATTCACAATGATACTTTGTTTATTAAGTTACATTACTGAGGTAATTGACGAAGAAGTTGACATTTGGCTAAACATGCATGATGTAAATCAATGGAATAACTCTATCCATTTAGTCAAGGTAAAAGTTCTTATGAATAACAGCCAATGAAATTAAAGAGAGACAATTTTCAACTCCAGGTCCAGGTGTCTACCATACATATATTTTAACACAACAGTGAAGAACTCCGGTACTCAACAAAGAAGATGAATGGTGTGTGATAATAATAAATTCATCTCTTTTCACAATGAATCATATATCATTTATTTGCACAGTGTACTACTGTATCAATGACTCATTGTCAAACAGGGGTCAGGGTTACAGGTTATTGTGTCTGTATAGAAATGAGTAGCCTCAACCTTCAACCCAGACAAATTAATTTTCTCCATTATTACATTTATAATCAATTAGGGTTTTACCCTGCAAATAATGTAGACCTGCTCACAAATATATTCACATTTTATGCATACTTAAAAAAAAAAAAGGTTGTTCTTGACAACCTGAAAGCTTGTCAGAGGCTTGTCAGACATAGGAACAAGTAATGTATGTAAACTGGATTTCAAGTATTGCAGTTCATTCATTAATCACTCACGGGACCATCACTATATGGGGCTGTGTCAATTTCAGCCTGTCACAACCTCTAAGTTGAAGAGGTAAAAACATCTATATAATCGGCAAAATTTTGAGAAAATACTTCCTTAAAGTGATTGATTAACTTTGTGAAAAATTGTAAAATCAGCTCAAATGCCAGTGAAATGTGTGCAGTCCTCTAACTACATATATAATTAAGGATATGTGAAAGTATGAGAGAAAATGGAACCCGTTTACTATCCTAAAAAAGAGAAAATCGCGATCAATCGCTAGCGCAAGTCGCTCGGATTCTTCGCTGCGCTGCAGTCACAAAAACCAAGCACCAGCGCTTGGCGATTTCAGAGCGGGTTTCCAGCCCGTACGGTATTCTGTGATAGAGCGAGGTATGCCAACCGTAAGAGTTCTTTAGGGTTCGGTGGTACTCTATCCCGACATCAATGTTCAATCGTAAATATCTTGATATATAAACGACCGATCAGCTTATAAAACTCAGGCGATTCCTGTTTGAGCTAAAGGTTTGCAATTATGATTACAGCATTAGCTGGAACAGTGATTTTTTTTTTCAATCCTGGGCAAAGTTAATCAATGCCTTTAAATACATTTTAGAATGATAGAATATCTAATTTCATGCCAGATCCTTCGATAGGATCTTTATCATCTTGATCAAGTGAATTTTTCAGGCTGTTTTTGGTCAATGATCTTGCTCCCCTCCTGCACACATATGGGCAAGATATCACACACTTGCCTATGGGAGGCAATTGCTCACGGAATGAAGGTACAGAGTGCGAAGTTATCCTATAACCTCGCATAAGTGTGAGTGTTCATTAATAACAGGTTAATGGAATACCTCGTTACTAGGTCCCCAAGAAAGAAACATCAATAAATCTGAATAACTTTGTGAACAGGTCTATTACATGTATGTAAACCTATAAATTCACATTATGCAATTTAATATGCATGTAAAAGGTACATGTATATGTTCATTAATGTATGTAGGGTAATTTACAGTGTACATGTATGGGAGTACCAGTACTTTAACAGAAGTTCATAACAGCAGTCATTCACTCTGAAAATTTCTGCATTCTAGGTCATACACATATATATACATGTACATGTATGTAGTATAGTGTATGCTGGTAATACTCAACAATAACACAGGTCGAAGGGCTGATGACCCTCAATATTTCAAAATAGCTCCTTAAATTTCCAAGGTATATACATGTAGGCCTATTTCTTTATGAAATGACCCCTTTTGAGTTTTGCAAGCCACAATAAAGGCAATAAACAATTTGGCCCGAATTCATGAAAGAGGTTGTTGTTGTTGTTTTTGGTTTTTACGGTGCTATCATTCAAAATATGAATATTTACGCCATCTCAGTTGCGTTGTTAAAAAATAAGCTTTTTTATGACATAATTATATATTACTTTGTTTTTCTGTAGCAGACAAAGCCTTATATATGATATAAGGTGAGAGGGAAAAAAAAAGGGGGGGGGATCCTTACAATATACAAGGCCTAAATTGAGAAGAAAATTCGCAGCGTGCGCAAGCTTTGGTACACCTGTCATACGCTTGTAACAGAAAGTTAACACCTCCTCGCCCAAAAGGCAAAATCATGCCAGTCCGGCTCGGTACTTTGAGCAGACTTCTTGGTTTAGCTTGACCTAGGCAACTCAGAAGCCGCACGGAGGCGCTCTATTAGTGCGTATAACGACAGATGCGAATAATTTCACACAAAAGAATTCATTTTTTTTTTAATTTATATTAATTTTTAAACACTTGGGTAAACCCCAGTTCAAGGCGGGAGAAGTGTAGTGCAGTACATAAAATAACAAATATAATACATTTATATAGTCTTTGAAATGGCCAAATTGGGTTTATTTTACCCATACCTCCATACATTGTAAGCGTAGTATGCTCATGTCCGCAGTATGTCCAATGGGAGGATAGTAATGCAGCGCTTATTTTAGTCAACTGTGGAGGTTTAAACCATGGTTCTAAACCATGGTTTAAAATAAACCTTTTTGTGAATTCGGGCCTTTGAGTTTAAAATTGTTTGCACAATGCACATCACGAACATTTAGAGGCAACTAAATAATATGTATTGTTACAGGCCTACATGCTGGTACAAAAAAAATTATTAGAGAAATAAAGAACAATTTGTCTTTCCCAAAGGAGAGCATCTCATGTACATTAATGAACGTTGTAGCAAAGGCGGTGAAAATATGTGCGAGTACAGCATCAGCAGCAGAGATTCTTTATGAAAGAGTCAATGAGCTCATGAGAATAAAAAAAATTATCATCATCAAAATTACTAATGAAGGACCCTTCTTCTAATCATCAACAGCTTGCAACTGGCTGACAATACCTTTTCAAATGACATTCAAGATTACTATACATGTACCCTACATGTACATATTATTGAGCTGATCGGGGGGGGGGGGGGGGGGGGGGGGGGTCAGATGGGGCTGGATGCCCATATCTTGTCTTGTACTGCACCTCAGAGTGGCTATCGACGTGCAAGGAGGCAGTGTGGTGCAATCGGATCATCGTCAGGCTCTGAATATGACTTTCGTCATAGCGTGGGTTCGAGTCCCGCGATGAGCTGACAAAAAGATTGTGTAGCCGCGTTGTTTGTAAGCGTACCCCTCCCCTCTGTTCCCAATGCAGGCTCGGGTTCAGGGGAAAACAAAACAGAACGTTAACTGGAGGCCCTGTGTGTAGGAGATTCACACCCTATGCACGTTAATACGCTACACTTCTCGCAAAGAGTAGGGTGTCAACCCAGTGTTTAGTGTGCCTGTAATACACAACTGGAAGTGGTACCATAGAAAAGACTGCAATAATCTTCAGAATTTAAGGAGGCAGTTGTACCCAAGAAAGAAGACCCCCCCCCCCCATTTTTTTGTTGCTTGTCACAGACTTTGGGTTAAATCAATACACCAAGTCAGATAAAACCTTTTAGCTTCTTCTCTTTTTTTTTTTCTTTTTTTTTTTTTGCTTGCTTGTTTACTTGTCAGAATTCTTAAAATTGGAACCTCTTTCTTTTTTTTTGTTAAACAAAATCCTTGACTTGCGTCCCTGTACTCTCTACATATGCAGCTCATTCACTCATTTACATTGTACAGTATATTCATTAATGGTTCATTGTGTGCAATGCTGCCTATGGTGACTGACTTACTTCCACAGCCATAGTCTTTACATGCAAGTGATACATGATCATCACATGCTAGGACAACACTGAAATCTTAATAAGCAGCACTTATACATGTACAAGCTTATCTGAAGATAACCTTGTACTCCAGACTAGCTTTTACGGATGAATAGGTTTCAATAGCTTTTGTGTGTATTATCAGGCCTTTTTCCTGTCTAGATCATTCATAGAATCATACATGAGAGGAAAATAATCATTTACAATTTCATTTTCAATTCTGAATCCCCAAATTAGTGGCACAGTAAGACTAAGAGTTGAAGAGTCCCTGAATCAGGTAATCTAGCAAATTTAAGAAAATTAAATCTTGCTTAGAGCAATTTTGTTGTCTGTTTTTGACTGCTGCAACAGTGAATGTTGGACACAGGCAAGGGCCTACATGTACATGGCCTATGACTGAGTAAATACATAATGTATGTACATGTAAGCAGTGGTCTATTTTAATAGCCAACAATTAACAATTAAGTTACATTATATTTTACCAATTATTTAATTAATCACTCAGTTGACTTGAAATTAAGACAAATGACCATGATAAACATCATTTATTGAGGGTGACAGACATCGGCGTTGTCAGGACAGCATTCTGAGGAGGCTAGGTACATGTATAGTCAAGGATTATAATTCCGAACAGATTGTATTACCGTACGTGTAAAGTCAAGCGCCTAGAATGGGTTTTCATACGCTTGGGATTACGCGTATGAAAACCACACTATTGATACAAACGTGTGTCTTTTTCCCATAGGTTTCACACGTTCGGAATTACGGTACCTTTTTCAAGGAACCAAAACGCCGCGTCGTTGGGAAGGGGTTCACTCGGAAGGGAATATCGTATTAAATCTAGGTTGTCTTTTTAAAATTCCATCAACTTCTTTTTCTGTAGGACTTTGAGCATTCATTATGTAAGTTTGAAAGATATTCGTTTGATATTTAATTTTCTATCGTTGATTTTCTGAAAAGTGTTCGGACACTGGATCAACCACCATAGAACCATTGGCTACACAGTCAGCAAGCTGATCTCGCACAACGGAGACCTCTGATCTATACAATCATCATGCATGTCGCGCCGCCAGAGGTTTCCCGGTGATGCTGTAATGGTGATGGCTTCATGTCCGTATAAATTCACATAATCTCCGTTAGTAATCGCCGTGTAATTTCGTCTGCCTCCACAGTAATCCACAAAAAACACATTATAATGCACACACTCCTAATTTAATATATATAGAATCATTTTTCGGCTTCTTCGAGGCAAGGGTAGCTTGAATTTTCCAAAATAACTCACCCAAAATCATCATCCATCGATTTGAAGAAAAATTTGTAGTTCGGCCGATTGAGGACATTCTTGAAATCTCCGAGAGTTACATCGGCGGCAGGAATTGGTAATTTTACGAGATATGGAGTATCTTCATCGTCTATATGGTATATAATCTTAGTCTCCTCCATTATTGGAGGGACCTCATGCACAATATTTGAAATCCAGTGACGAAAAAGACGGTCCTTTCGAAGATATTTCCTGTAAATTCACGTTTGGTTTTGTAGTCAATCGACGCTTTCGCTGCGCTGTGTATGAGACTTATCGCATTGCATTGTATGTGTAGGCTAGGCCTGGCCTACGTTCAAACGCTATGCCTATGCTCATATGCACGTACGTGTATATGTGTAGAGTACGGCCATTGATAAACATGGAGCTCTTCCAATGTTTTTACTCCCTCCCTGTTCCGAAAGCCGAGCTAACTGAATTTTAAGCTCCCCTTTTTTCAGATAATGTGTAAATTCATAACATTAATCATCATAAGCAGGTATCAGTTGTACAAATGCCTAAAAGTATAAAGTTTTGTATCCCTTTTCATTTTTAAAACATGCATGAATAAATGATAAGACTTTATCAGTTACATTTTTAGGTCTTTTTTTACCTCAAGATTTTGGGTCTATTGGCCTTTATTCTGGATGGATAAAAAATCCAAGAAAGAATTTTTTTTTGAATCATCAATCACAATCCGGGGGTGGCAATCCCCCCCCCCCGCCCTCCGAGCGGGCCCCGACTCATTGACACACACCAGTAGACCTACAATGTATAGCCTATGGCTACCTCTAGATTGCACCCCCCCCCCCCCCCATCTCCTGGGTGAACTTTGAAATCTTCATTTGTTTTCAGGGAAAATTAATTTGTAAAAATTGTAATGATGACCAAATAAAGGTCTTTCAATGATCATGCCTTTTTTTTAAATAAAAGTGACTTTCATAAATTTTCCATTCCACCGTTTATGTTAAGTCGTTTTGCAAAGAACACTGAATGCTTGGGACCCGCCCCCGAATATGAGTCTACTTATGTATTATGTCAACAACTCAAGGTCATGCAGAATGTAACATTGAAGCTTTCACTTGTTATTCCATAAATGATGAATTAGTAGTAGAATAGAATCGCACCAATTTAACATTTCCAAGTACAAAATTAAAGTGATTCGGGTGCGTAATTCTATTTACAAAAATGCAATTCTATGATATGATTTCTATTTATTCTTCAAGGCGGATAATTATTAGCATCTTTCTGTATTCTTAAAGAAACATACTGAACAGGTTAACTGGTAAAAGGAGGACACTTTTAGTGTGGTGAACAAGAAATTTGTCTGTTTTTATTGTATAATTTGACAAGAGCATTGGATTCCCAGTTGATTTCAAGATAGATAATTTATGTCTTTACGTGTATGTTATTGTAATTTTGATTTTATAATGTTTTATTTCAGTTATTTTAGTAAAGCCTTCTTTTCTTCCTTTATTTACCTTTCTTTCTTTTCCCCCTCTTTTGTTTATTTCCTTCTTCTCAACAACTATTGTTAAAGAAAAATCTAAAGGAAAACCACAACTAAGAAAAAGAATTACGAGAACAGTATAGTTGACTTGTTATTGTGAGAAGATATGAATGAAAAAGACAAAAATAACTAATTTGTCAGACAGTCTATTTTGTATTTTTTATTTTATTTACTTGCAGTTTTATTTACTTTTGATATATTTAAAATAAAGAAAAGAAAAGGGCATAAGGTATCGTCCTCCCATATCAAAGTCCCTTCAAGTTCTGCAACATTTTGGTTTTGATTGGCATTTCTTTAAGATAAATATTGTCACTAGTAATATTTTTACAACACAATCCCTCTCATTATATTATATTATATATATATATATATATATATATATATATATATATATATATATCACAAAATGTTCACAGGAACAAAGTTCCGACGAAATGCAGTGTTAAAGATATGTAGAAAATAAAGTATGTTGTGAATTTTTTTTTCTACATATATATATATATATATATATATATATATATATATATATATATATATATATATTGACACAGATTCCGGATTCTCTTAATAATACATTAAGATTATTTAACACTGCTGCTATAGTCATACTTTTGAATATGATGGGATGTGTGGCCGTTGTATGCTTTTAGATTGTCACTGAATGATCCAAATTGTCATCATCAAAACGTTTAGATATAAATTCCGAAATATGTTATTTTCTAAAGTGTTTCCAAATCACTCATGATCCAAATTAATAATTGATCTACATGTCATCATCAAAACGTTTAGATATAAATTCCGGAATAAGTTATTTTCTAAAGTGTCATCCAAATATCACTCATTTTCAATCACGGTCAGCTTTAAACAGTAAGTTTAAGTTAACTGTTAAATCGTTTATACATACATATATATATATTGGTTTTCGTTTTTGTTTTTAATCTTGGTTGTTGTTGTTGTTTTTTTCTCAAAAACTATATCATTTTTCTTTAATTCAATTATTTTTAGTTTGTCTTCAAATCTGTAATGTGTGTGTTGTATATATACGTAAATTTAGGGATTTTTACACGGGATTATATTCTTTTTTCTGCAAGTCAATCTTTAAACATACTGCTTATGTACATAGTAAAGACTGAAAGGGCCGTTGTGGAAAGCAGTTCTGAAACTGAAAATGTTACCCTGTATAAATAAATCTGCAAATAAATTCATAAAATAAAATAAAATGAGTTAGTCGTTAGTCGAAAACAAGGATAGAGGGCGCTATATATATTGGGGAATTCCCCAACTTTTCCCGAGCGATCGAGCCTAGCCGGCCTGCGCCTAGCTACATAACGTTAGCCTAGTTTTGTATTCGGTCTGTCATATCAGGGAAATGTATAATTACAATTTCCCTGATCACATCACGGTAATGTTTTGAATTTGGGTTGTTGTTTTTTTCATCCGAGTTAGAGTTATAAATCTAACATTATATGAAAGTAAAGATGGTACATCGCGCCACTGATGGAACTGGAAGTTGAACCTGACTTTGGAAACTGAATTCGACAGTGAGTGAGACAGTCAGAACTTTGAATTTGTTTGACTCAACCTGGCTGGATTTTTTCAAGTTTTCTTTTTGACCACTTGTTCAGAGACAGCTACTACCGCCCACAGCCGCAGGTCTGGCACTGCGCTGTATTGGTATTACAACCAATCTCAGCTTTGGGTAAGTAGTTATGAATCTATAACATACAGTGCATAGACTCTATATCTGCTTGATCTAGATTGTTGAAAAAGGGCTAAAGGTTACTAAACTGAATTGTAATTTTGTTAGACTGTCGTCTTTTTTTTTTTAACTTTAAAATCATAATTTGTAAATGATGACTTTCAAATCATCAAAATTTATTGGACAAAAGAAAGATGCATAATTTGTTTCATAAAACTTTGTCAAGGACCACTATAACAATGTTAGACCGAAAATTCTGTCTCTCGTTCGTTAGCCTCTTATTTGGGTAGAGTCGGCTCTTCACTTGCACTCTTGCAGACAGAAGCAGGCCTATCGATCTGCAGTGCAAACTGCTACACATGAATGTGTAGTTGGAAAAATCGCTATAATTTTTCCTCATGCATATATGATTAAATTGATTGCCCCGGCCGGGGGGGGGGGGGGGGGGGGCACTCATATATTTTTCAGACGGGTGTGCCGTAGCCGCCCTCGAAACGGGGGTCTAAGGAACTGACTAGAAGCAAAAAACACCCAGCTGAGCGAGAAAAAAAAAATATGGTCTAAGGAACTAAGGCACTTAGTGTGATGATTCTATAGTGCAATTGTAGTGAATGGACGTACGTACGCGAGAGCTAGGGAACGGAGAGAGACAAGCGCTTTTGGGGGGGGCACTCATATTTTTTTCAGACAGGTGTGCCGTAGCCACACTCGAAACGGGGGTCTAAGGAACTGACTAGAAGCAAAAAACACCCAGCTGAGCGGAAAAAAAAACATGGTCTAAGGAACTACAACACTTATTGTGAGGATTCTATAGTGCAATAGCGCACGCAAGTGAATGGACGTACGTACGCGAGAGCTAGGGAATTGAGAGAGAGAAGGGTGAGAACTTTTATTTATGGAAATTTGGGTATCTTGAGAACGGCGATCGGCCATTGAAAATGTCGTCAAAGCGGCACATACCCGTCTATCCAATATATTGAGTGTCCCCCCCCCCACGATTAGGCCAAGGCTCTACTCCTTCAAGAATCTGTTCAACTTAGCATTTTGACTGTATAATCCGTTTAATGCTCCTTTTTCAGGTAGTTCAGGGTCCAAGGTATTCTCTGTTTGAAAATCTTGCAGCCGTATTCAAACTGTTATTATTGTGTAGTCGGTGTGTAATCGGTTTGCACAGCAGATCGACAGACCCGCTTCTGTCTCTAAGTGAAGAGCCGACCCTACCCAAATAAGAGGCTAACGAACAAGAGACAGAATTTTCGGTCTAGGAAAACTCGCATAACTGAAATGTGAGTGGTCTTGGACCACTCGCACTTCAGTTATGCGAGGTTGTTTGTCTGGGACTATTTATCATCATTGCTTTGATGATAATTTTTTGATAATTCAAAACATTGTTTAGGTAGTTACATTAAGTAAGACTGCAATTTATGCAGTAAATCTATTTCAGATCTGTTTCATTGAATGCATGTAAGAATCTTCCATGTTATATTTGATGCCTTCATAAACAGATACTGTGCATTAGTCTAAGTCCTTGATCATGACGCTGGAACCAGGAATTCGAGTGGTCCGAGGACCAGACTGGAAATGGTTAGAACAAGATGGAGGCCTGGGCCATCTTGGAACCATCGTCCCCTTTGAGACGACAGACCCAAACAAGCCTTCTGTTGAAGTCAGGTGGGACAGAGGCCTGAGAGGAGACTACAGGATCGGATATCAGGATGCGTATGACTTGCGTCTTTTTGATAACGGCACAGTGGGTAGGTAGCTTTGTTTTACTTTTATTTTATCTTCGAAGAGCCAAAAGGGCATCACTTCAAATCTTGTACATAGTACAGTTAATGAGGAGGCACGATGGCTCAATGGTAGAGCAGTGGTCTCATAACTGGATGACCGGGTTTGGAACCAAGTGGATGCGCTAGTGCCCTTTGGTAAGGCATTAATCCTCATTGCCAATTCCCTCAGAGTGGACTTAAAGCCGTCGATCCCCTGGTTGCTTACTTACAAGCATACACATGCTTTCTTTAATAGCAGTCAAGTAAAATAAACCACCAAACCTTTAAACTTAACCTTTGACCTTTAACCAATACCCTTCTGGCTTCCAGCAGATGATTTTTTTTTCATTAATTAAGGGTTGACATTTGTGATAGTACATTACACTTTGGTAACAATTGCTCCATAGTCACAGAAACTCCAACTCTCCCGCTTTGAGACCATTTTCACAAAATCTCCCGCTCTCCCGCTTGAGTTTGAATTTTTCCCGCTCTAGCCGTGTGTCTCCCGATGTATTTTCTCCCGCTTAAACTTAAAATTGGCTTTCTCCCGCCCAACTACCTCTTTTTAAAACATAAAACTAAATTCATGATCTTAATCATTGAATTATAGATTTAGTTTTGTCATATGTTCAAAAATAAGCCTAAGATCATTGAAGATAGTACCAGAGAGCATCTGTATCCCTAGAGCTTCCAGGGCCCTTGTGCACGCGCAAGAGATGTCGTGCTCCTGATGTGCACATGTTCACGTGCAATCAGAGTCTCCAGTTTGCTAGGGGGTGCAGGCAGGAGAATCTCAGTTTAGGAGATGCTTGGGGTTGGAGTCTCTGTAGTCAGTTTCTAATAATTCTAGACAAGCTCCACTTAAATACATGTACAAGCTTATCTGAAGATAACCTTGTATTCCACAATAGCTTTAACGGGTGAATAGGCCTTAATAACTTTTGTGTGTATTAGCGGGGATTGGTCCAGTCTAGATCATTCATACATGAGAGGAAAGTAATTATGTAAAATTTCACTTTCAACTCTGAAACCCCAAATTTGTACCATAGTAAGAGTTAAAGAGTCCCTGAATCAGGCAATCAAGCAAATTTAAGGAAATCAAATCTTGCTAGAGCAATTCTGTTTTCTGTTTTTGACTACTGCAACAGTGAATGTTTGACACAGTCCCTGCTACAGTCCCACATAGGCATGGGCCTATGAGTGGACAAACTCCTAACTTAACCCTGTAACCAACACTTTACCTAACCAATGATGATGATGATGATGATGGTGATGGTGATGGTGATGGTGATTATGATGATGTTGATAATGATGATGATGATGATGATGATGATGATGATGATGATGATGATAATGATAATTATCTCTTCATTTTGATTCAGGTGTGAACCACTTAGATGTCAGATGTGATGTCTGCCAGAAATCCCCAATCTTCGGTATCCGCTGGAGATGTCTGAACATCAATAACTACAATCTCTGCTCATCCTGCTACCATGGGGGTAAGGCTAACATCAGACACCAGTTTTACAGGATCGTGGTTCCAGGGTCAAAAGGGTAGGTTTTGAAGTTGTTTTCTTTTCTTTTCTTTTTTTACATTAATGAAGCAGCAGGGAAGTACAGAGTGGGGTGAATTGCTAAACACATGGGCAAGGTTAACATTGGCTACCAGTTTCCTAGGATCATTGTTCCAGGGCAGAACAGTAGGTTTTGAAGTTAATGTTGGTTTTTGATGCATGGAGGATTGTGGAGGCAAGGTCACATCAGTGTTGGGATATAAAGACGGAGAGGGGTAGAGGTTTGCCAGGGGGCAAGGATAACCCTTCACACTGGTCAGTTTTATGGTATATATTGTGTTCCTGGAGCAACCGCATAATACATGAAGTAGATTGTTTTTAATGCTGTATGGGAGATGAGCATACCCAGAGTAGGAAGATAAATAGAAGGAATGGAAAAGGGTGTAGAAAACAGTTACATGTATAAAGGAGAAATGAAGAACAAAGAACTGTTGATGAATAAATGAGTAGTACAATAAGGAAAGTTATACATGGAGAGACTAAGTAGAATATTGATGAATTGAAAAGTAGTGTAGAAATGTGAGGCTTCTGAGTTCAGAATATTTCTTTCTGGGACATGGATCTTTTTTTTTTTTCTTCATCATTTTTTCGTCTTCATAATTTCAGGGTCCTGATGGAGAAAAGAAGTGTGAGCCATCCAATAGAGGTCAAAGGTCTCTTCCCAGGGGCAAAGGTCAGAGTTGGCTCAGACCTTAAAGTCAACAAAGAAGATGGTAAATATCAACTGATATAAATACATGGCCAAGAGAATGATGAGCAGTAGGAATCTGCAGATTAAGTTAGGACTAAAACTCCACAGTGGGTATATCTCATTATCTTTTTGTATGTACCTTCATTATTTGGGGAGAAGCTGCAAATGAATGATGGATGAAAGTCAATCATGCCTTCTCTGTTGTTGCACTCAAACGAGATCAAAATCATGAAATGCTTTGTTCTTTGAAAAAGCACTTCATGAAAATGTAATCTCTTTCAACTGTTGTTATCAAATTGAGTTCTCTCATATCAGGATCAATAACAGTTCTTATGGGATATGGGTTAACAATGAGAACAGGTGTTAATGAAGTGGTTCTGTGCAAGAATTGAAGACACATTTGACTTCATTAGCTCATCCGGCCCGAATGGGCCAGATGAGCTTATGCCGTGGCGAGGCGTCCGTTGTCCGTCGTCCGTCCGTCCGTCCGTCCGTCCGTCCGTCCGTCCGTCCTTCCTTCGTCTGTCGTCCGTCCACAATTTCAAAATGCTTCTTCTTCGCCATTTCTTACCCGATTTTAATTCCGTTTGCTTTATATGATAGCACTAGGTGGGGGATTCGAAACTTCTACACAGAATTTTGAAACTCATTAAATATGCTAATTTATGCGCATTTCTCAAAAATCACAAAAATTGCTTCTCCTTCCTCATTTATTGACCGATTTCGATTTTTTTTGTTCCATCTGAAAGACTTTCATGAGGTTCATTGAACTTCTACACAGAATTTTGAAATTTTGTCTACAAAATTAATTATGCTAATTTATGCGATATTTATTCAAAAATCACAAAAATTGCTTCTTCTTCCTCATTTATTGACCGATTTCGATTTTTTTTTTCCATCTGAAAGACTTTCATGAGGTTCATTGAACTTCTACTCGGAAATTTGAAATTTTGTCTAGAAAATTATTTATGCTAATTTATGCGAAATTTATTAAAAAGATCACAAAAATGGCTTCTTCTTCCTCATTTATTGACCGATTTCGATTTTTTTTGTTGTTCCATTTGAAAGACTTTCATGAGGTTTATTAAACTTCTACTCGGAATTTTAAAATTTTGTCTAGAAAATAATTTATGCTAATTATTTATGCAAATTTATGCAAAATTTATTAAAACATCACAAAAATTGCTTCTTCTTCCTCATTTATTGACTGATTTTGATTTTTTTTCTTCCATCTAAAAGACTTTCATGAAGTTCATTGAACTTCTTCATGGAATTTTGAAATTTTGTCTAGAAAATTATTTATGCTAATTTATGCGAAATTTATTACAAAATCACAAAACTTGCTTCTTCTTCCTCATTTATTGAGGAAGACTTTCATGAGGTTCATTGAACTTCTACTCGGAATTTTGAAATTTTATCTAGAAAATTATTTATGGTAATTTATACAAAATTTATTTTAACTCTTTGCCCTGTCCATTATGAGACCCATGGCTGCTGGATTATTTCAAAGGCTATACCTTTCTACATGATTTCTGTCGACATCATCGACAGAACCGAGAACCCAGAAGTGACAGTGGTCAACAATAGCGGGTTATGAGCTAATAAAGACTTGAAACAGTGAGGGACGATGCACTGAAGCCACCCTTAAATGTCCCAACCTTAAAATTCTTTTTTTACACCAATGCATAACTTATGTCATTCAGTGCTTTTCTCTTTTATTACAAATCTTAACCTTCAAATCTCTCTCAATAAAGATTTCACAGTTGGTAGAGATACCTCACCTTGACTAACTTTATGCTTTATTTCAAATTTCTCTGTCACACAGTAAAACTATTAAAATTTACATTCCCCAAAATCTTTTAACTGAAGTCGTGCAACTTGAGTTGTCAATTTCCAGACTTTCATTCATATCTACATGTCACTGTCTCCTTCCAAAACCACATTTAGCCAGATCTGCAATAGGCACTTCATCATCTGTACATGCATGTAACCAATACATGTACATTTCATCGATTCATTACAATGTCTACTGTGTTCAAAGTACAAATTGCATCAATTTCTTTGCTGCATGCCGGATGAGCGCCACATCATTGATGTGCTAGTTTTTACCTAAATTCATTTTTTTTCTGTTTCTAGATAGGATTCGCTACCAGGGTACACTGCAGAGACTGGAACCATGGGAACAAGGCTACCCAAACACTGGAGCCATTGTGAGCTGGCCCCCTTTTGGCCAGTCCACATACAGAGTTGGCTATAAGGGAATGATGGACCTTAAAACTAAAGATCCTAGACCTGGAGGTTTGTGCTATCTTGCTCATCTACCAGTACTAGGTGAGTAAAAGTATGAATGATTCAGAGTGATCTTGGTCAATATTCACTGCAATAGATCTGTATGCTCATTTGTCAGTGCCATAGACATATTAAAAATACATGTACATGACTTACTAAATTTATAATACAGGATGTTAGTGTGAACTGTGAGGCATTAGACAAATTGAATATGGCTTTGTTTCTTTCGCAATCTTTAATATCTCCTGAAACAGCGGATATCACAGGATCATAGACCAATATGGATCGTAGTGTGATGCACTACCAGAATTGACATTCATATCCAAAAGAATGACATGCAGTATCTTAAGTGTTGATCACATTAACCATTCATGTTTATTAATAAAGTAATCTTATAGGTCTAATGAATATAACAATAAAGAAACTCTAGGCTCTATAGAGTTGTTTATGTTGACAATATTCTGAGATGCATGCTCTGATAATTGTTCAGGAAACCATGCATTCTTTGCACTCTTTTTTAAAACTGATGAACAATCCCAAACTGTAGTTGTAGAAAAGGCAGTAATCAAGGACTTTGTTTACCAAT
>CM046844.1:27500-490000 GCA_025618425.1 Heliocidaris tuberculata
TGACCATCGCCCCAAAATGCAATATTTTATCTATTTCATTTATGTATTTTTTATCTATTTCATTGATGTACTTGTATTTACAGTTTTATTGCAGGGTTGCCTCTTCAATTCACAAACTGTTATCCCCATCCATGTCAATAAAATCCTTATAACCATTATTTTGTTTATATTCTTCACTTCATCAAAATATATTTACCAGAATAACTTGGTCAGAAGTTATCAGTGTGGTCCTGATAATATGTATTTATGAAAATTATGATGACCTGTACTGTTACTATTTGTTAACCCTTTTGAGACAATTGATCACATTTTGTGGTTTGGCTCAATAGGTTTTGATTCAGAGCTCTAAAAAATATACCAGATGAATGAGTAGAAAGAGGAAAAATTTCTGCACACACTATGTCCATTTTTGTTGCATGACCATATTGCGTTTGATGCCAGGAATTAAAAAAAACAAGAATGAGCTTTAAAATCTTTAAATTGGCAACACAATGAGAAGTTCAAAATCATTGTTTTTTTTATCAAAATTGGCAATTTTTAAAACTTTTCTACAAAATTCCTAACCATGTATATTGTTTTCAAACACATTACACTTAATTTGAAGCATGTAGCACTAAAAGAAAAATATTATTGTTGCCAATTTGAAGAACAAAGTGTGATCAATTTAGCCCTGAAATATTTCCTGTCCTGAAATGTTTAAGCTGATTGTAATGATATTTTTTATTGGCATAAAACACAGGTTAACTCCCCATGTGATGAGAAGAGCCCTCTACAGCTAGCCGTTCATGGAGGCTTCATGGATGTGGCCAAATTGCTGATAGCAGCCGGTGCTGATCTGGATATTACAGATGAAGATGGAGATACTGCTCTTATGTTTGCCATTTATGGGTACGTTCTGTTATCTAGCAGACATTAGATAGATTTCTATTTTCTACTTTCAAAAACTATGCTTAAACTATTCCTTTCCATTGGCTGGCAAATCTTGCCAAGAATTAGAGTGTTTAAAATGTTTATAGACAGAAGCAGGTTCCTTTATTGTGAGGCTTATAATAATGTGACATATTTATATCACAATACATCAACTTCAATGTTCATTTATTACAATGTTTTTTTTATAAAATGTCTTAACGCAGAAGGGGCTAAGACATACTTATTCCTGAATACTTCAAAGACTTTAGCTATGTCAGCAGATGTGTTAGTACAAAATCCATTAGAGGAGCTGCACTTTGAATATGTTTTAACAAAAATATGGTGAAAAATTAATGCTGTATATCATTATCATCATCTATTCAAAGTTGCATACAACTAGCTACTACCCCACTTGTTCTTCAGAATCACTGGCCTTTAATTGGTGCTGTACTAATTCCTGAATTTTATTAGATGTAACAGATAATATTACTGGCAAGGCGGTTCACTCTGAAATCTGTCCAATTTGTCATGGGGTACAAGATATCCAAAGAAAATAAACGTGGAAGGGACTAAAGTAAAATAATTTGTTTGTATTTGGACTTCATGTATGTTTTTGTGTGTTTCCAAAAAAATCAACTGAAAGAGCATTATTTTATAGAAAACTAAACTGTGATCTTTCCATTCTATGATAAATTTAATAAATATTCAAACACTGTAGAAGATTTTTAAACTTATACATGTATTAACTTTGATCATTGACTATTCTTATTATAATTTCCTGTATATCTTTTTTAGAAACCATCCAAATATTGTCCAGTATCTCCTCTCTAAGGGAGCAGATATCAATGTTGTGAATAATGAGAGACGTTCTGCTTTACATCAGGCTGTGACAAGGAGTTACATAGAATGCATGAAAATGCTCTTGGGCTATCATTGCAATGTTAACATACAGGTAGGCATTCTGACTCTTAATATCAAAGCAAAATTATTCAAATTCTGAAAAAATTTGAACAGAAAAGTAGTTGCAAATAAGGGCATGGAATTTGTAAGTACAAATGTACTTCAACTATTCAGATGGATTCCCAAGTGTTAGGTATATGACAATGGAAGTTATACCAGGCTTAACAGATTCCACTGATTTATGGAGCATCAAGTGTCGAGCTCATTATTCATTCCTGATTAGTGAATTCTGTAATTAAATGAATAAACAAAACACATTCAGAAATTAAATTAAGAATTCGATTTCATTCTTCAGACTCACTGTCCCTCATTGGAATGGGGAACCTTTAGGGTTTCGGTGATTTAATTTGCCTGCCTCATTCCTGGCAACTTGTCAATACACTTAGAGGTCAAATTATATTATTTTCAACCTTCGTCAATTGTATTATTTGTTGTTCTTTGTATTTCTGTGTATTTTGATTAGCCGAATAGAATAACACAATTTCTGTTATTTACTTACAGTATTAGCATAATTACTCTACCTATTTAGTCGAGGTTTAGAATCTAGACCATACATAGTACAATTTTCTGAATATGGGCCTTTTAGTACAATTCTGTTTGCTTTTTTCGTAAACAGTTAAATTATTTAGAGATTAACTTTTCTCCTAAATTGCATAAAATGCAGGATGTACATATATCCTATCACACAGTATATGGGATTTACTTTTATTTCATGTAGGACAACTTTGGTGACACTGCTCTCCATGATGCCATCAATGGACAGAGCAAGCCGGTTCTATCACTCCTTCTAGAGACAGGTGGTATTAACTTCAGACTGAGCAACAAGAGACAATTCAATGCACTCCAGTGGGCTGCTATGAAAGGCAATCACTAGTGAGTATGTTTGATAGGGTCTGTGGAAGAAGGGGGGGGGGGGAGGCTCAGGGGACAAACAGATTGACTCCCATGTATAGAATCCCTATATGACATACAGTATCCAACAAAATAGAGTGCACCTCTTATAAAAAGTAAAATAATTCTAGTGTAATGACCAACAAAAATATACTAAAATGACAAGCCTTACAGCAATGGTAGAGTAGACAGTTTGTGACATGTCTATTAGTAGAAAATATTGATTCCATTACAACAGTGTAGCATACTAAGGATGTTGTTCAAACTGGTGGAAACTAAAGTGAGTACACCCCTGTAGTATATCACATTGGAATAAATGTCAAATCTAAATGAATGTCAAAATTTTGTAATTTTGTCATTGTTTCTAAGCACTATTTCACTTGTAATCAGAGTAGAATTGGTGAATATTACTTCTGTCTGTGATTGCATGCTGTTCCACTCGTCTACTGCAACTTTTCAGAGAGGTCAAAAATATTTTTTTCCTCCAGTTTATGTGTTACAGAATGCCCTAGAGAAGCTTAGGTTATTTGGTATGCTATGTAACTCCAACATATCCACCTGTAACTTCTTCAGAAAGGCATTATCTACTTAGAATTGAACTAGGGGTTACTCTCAGTTTGAAAGGATAATAACATCTTTCCCTCCAGGATAACATTCCACTGTAAAACCAATATACAATCTACACAAAAAAGCTGGGATGTACTCACTTTTGTTGCTTCCATTTTCAACAATATCCTGGGTATGCTACACTGTTGTTATGTAATGAATATTGTTGAACCAATAGACATATCACAGAATGTTTATTCCATCATTGCTATAAGGCTTGTTCTTTGAGTGTATTTTTTAAAGCAGTTTCACTAGGATTTTTAATCTTTTGTAAGGGGTGAACCCAATTTTGTTGGATACTGTACCTCCACCAAATCACCATGAAGTTGCCAGGGGTAAGTTTTATACCATTAATTTTTAATACTTGAGAACTCAACTTGACAATGATATACATGTATAACTCTCTTTCTAAACTTTAAGCACAGTCCACTGAATATTTTGTTAAAAGCAATCAACTGCATGGGTTTTGAATTGTGGCACAACAGAGTGCACTGGTCAAACTGACTTTGCTGCGGACAAACATAATGGTGATTTAGATATCAATAACAATCAATGTGAACAGATTATCATATTGAAACAAATTTTACAAACATCTTCCTCATACACTTTTTATTTCCTTGTGAAAAAAGTCATTGCATGGGTTGATATGATAGTGAGATATCATTATCTGGATTTATGACTAATATCTCTGTCTATTCTGCTCTGATCACAGTGCTGTCCAGAGAATACTGGCCATAGACCCAGAGTTGGCAGCAATTCGTAACATTGATGGCCAAACTGCACTGCACATTGCTGCAAGGAACAACTTTGAAGATATCGTTAGGATCCTGATCGTGAAGGTTTGTAGATGAGATTAAATTGTGGGAAATTGTTGGTATGTTTACAAGCGTCACTACTAGGGTTATAGCTAAGGGTTATAGCTAGTACACTTTTAGTGCCGGGAGGCATTTGAAGAAAATTTATAATCACGCACTACGTTGTTTTCTGTCATACAATTTCACTTTGGAGATGAATTTGAAATAAATGATGAATTTTGGACTCACGATTGTCGGGCTCTTATACATGTACCAGAATAGTTACGGATTACAGGAGTGAATAGGTGAGAGAGTTACCAATTAATTGATTGATTTGTTTGTTAATGGTTTGATATACAACAGTGTTATTTCTTGGAGTGATCTCTGTTCAGTTCATGTATTACCTGTATTCCCTTATAATTGAAGCTTGTACCTTGAGAGTCTTTAGAAGTAGTTATCTGCTCTATATCTTTATTTTTGTAATTATTCTTTCTATTGGATGACAAGTAATACCACATGTTAATATTCCTATATTTTTCAGGGGGAGTGCAATGTAAATGAATATACAGTGGATCATCAGACTCCCCTCCTATTGGCTGTCAGGGCAGGTCATATTGAGGTCGTTGAGGTGCTTCTTAAGCTGTGGGCCGATGTTAACATGCCTGATGCAGACGGAGACACCAGTTTGCATGTCGCCCTCTTGAGGCAGGTTATATTCCAGGATGTTACTGAAACAATTATCCTGCAGAAGGTTAGTTGAATGTCCGATCTTCCAATATTATGGATGAAGCGGGTAAAAGCTCGTTCAGTTCAGTTCATTTAATTATCATCATTTCGCAGCCTCAGTTGAATTGCATGACAATTTACAATCAAATATTTTTTTTTAAAACATCACATTTCAACAACAATTATCGTGGAGAAGGTTAGTTGAATGTCGGATGTACCAATATTATGGATGAAGCAGGTAAAAGCTTGTCCACACATGACTTGGTAAACCGCTTTGTTATTTTTCACGTTTTATTTTTTTGACATTATATGAATGGCAAGTGGGGATGGAAAAGAAGTAGCTGCATGCGACAAAGGTCCTAGATATACTTACTTTTCTGTGGGTTATGATTACCGTATTTTACGGCATAAAGGCCGCAATATTTTCACCCAAAATATGATCGTAAAGTCTGGGTGCGGCCTATCGTCAACAACAGACAAAAATGAACCCCCTCAAAAGGGCCAGGTATAAACCACACATGTTTTATGGAAGTATCAAAGGGGCACATGTATTTTCACTATGAGCTATTATAATGGATGTTATAGCACTACATAAGTGCTCTGTAATGCGTAGCACACCCCTTGTAGAGATCGATGGCACCCCTCCACCTTTGCAGGATCCTTTGTGGAGATGTATGCATTTTGTATGGAGAACGGACAGTCATCGCCATGGATTTTCATAACGCACGTGGCATGCACATTAAATTGACCTCCTAGCTCATGTCCTAGGTCATTGTAAGGACATATTTCATCACGCAGATCATTGTGATAAAGTTTTCATTTTCCTCTTTGAAACCATCATGCTGTATATGTATTTTTCTGTCTTTGCAAATCATTTAGGGAACTTTTGATGGAATATGCACCTATGTGAGATATCTCTTAACGATTTTTTAGAGTAGTGGAAACATTTGCTTTCCAATTTCGTTTGTGATTGTGCCTCAATTTGCAAGTTGCATTCATGGTTGATAGTCCCGTTCGTACTTGAACTTTTATAGTAGGGAAACTGTGCACCTACCGTACTACTAGTCTACAAGATGTACATGTTTGTGAGCACTACGCTTCGTCAGATTCTCTTCCTCTTTTTAAATTCTTAATGACATAAAAGCAAAGACATCTAGGAATAATCGTCTTCAAAAAGTCAATACAATGAAAAGTTTGGCCTTTTATTCATTCGTATACCACACCTATGCAGTTTATTATTCTCCGAGTGGCAGGGGATGGGCCAATTCACTCGCCTGCAGCGAGCTGTTGCGCCTCAGTAGCCATTGTTCTGACTTTTGGGGTGCAATATAGCTCGTTGCGGGCGGGTGTGGTGGCCCGTCGCTGGGTGCTGGGAGATGTTTTTTATCTCTCTTCTTCTTCTTCTTCTTCTTCTTCTTCTTCTTCTGCATATTGATAAAATGTTCTATTCATTTATGCCGAAATGCTGACATCATAATCCTGTTACGTTGGTGTATACGTGATTACTGTATTATATGTCTTTTCTTATGTAGTGCGTTGCGTTAAGCCATCGGTAAAAATTGAGAATAAAAAATCATGTCAGCACTTCGGAATATATGCTTCAGAAATTGCCACGGCGTACAGGAAATGTTTATTTACCCTAAAAATGTTTATTTACCCTAAAAATGTGAATTATTATATTATTGCTGTAATGAAAGTGACAAAGCCATCCAATACTATTTCTTCGATTTTGATTACTGTAACACAATAATTTTATTTATATTATACTCATATTGCTGTATCATGCATTGCTCGTTCTTACTATTTTCAAAGACTATTTCAAATATTATTACTCTTTGGAGCCTATAACTCACAAGCGTAGCTTCCTCCTTAGGCTCAATATTTCATTATTATTATAGCCCAGTCTTGCCAATTACTATTGCATGCAAACGCATAGATATGAGGTACTCACCTTCTTTTATTTTCTCTGACAATATATCTCTTGTTTGTTCGTATCATTTATCTCGTTTGTACCAATAATTGTTTGTACCTATTTACATGTATACTGTAAAAAAACACATTGTAAATGTGAAATATGAAACAATAAACTGAAACTGAAACTGAAACTGAAACTGTATGATATTTGGGGGGCAAGATTTCTTATCCTTGTGATTTTTCCCCATATTTTTTTCCTTCCAAATGAGTTGTCAAAGATGCAGTGATACAGCCTTTAAGCCGGAAAATACTGTAAGATACACATACGTAAAACAAACCTCTGCGTTTTACCATGGCATATGCGAGCAAGCCTTAAAGTTGGGAAAAAGCATCACATTGGCAATGGTGCTTGTGAAGTTTATCCCACAAACACAAATCTTTCAACAAGTGAGTTTTACATGTACCTGTATCTATCCTGAAGTCATGACAGCAAATGAATGAATGATCCAAATGTCTCATTGGAAATTATGGAGATTTATATACGATGATCGTACCATTATTTCTGTATCCTGATGACTCTCCCTTAGAATATCACCCATGAAGGACAATTATTTTCTGGAAAATTACTCCATGGACAACTATCCTCCATCCTCCTCTGCTCTTCTAAAAATACCCCCTTTGACAAATATTGATAGGACAATTACAAAAAAGGTTATTGAACCAGGGGATAGTTGACGTAGTTGTTAAATGAGAGAGGGTTATTATCTTAAGGGTTATTGCTCCGAGTGGGGCAGTTGTCCTAGAGTTGTATATTCCATGTCTGCATTTCTTCCAAATTTACATTCAGTTTTACTAAATAAAATCCAAGCAATTATGATTATATATGTTTGTAATATATCAAAGAGATAATGCCAAAATTACAGCAGTGATGAATTTCTCATGTAATTTGTGTTGTAGATTCGATCCAGGATTCCTGATGAGTCAGTGGCTACCTCAGGTCTTGCATTAGCTTGTCTCTTGGTTGAATACAAAGGTGATCTACACCATGTCAATAACAAAGGCCAGACTCCACTTGACATAGTCCCAGATGCAAAGGTTCATGCTGTGCTGAAGTGCTTTGTTCCCGAAGGAGGGTATGTGCGTTTTTAACTAAAAGAATATATCAACAGCCTTTTTCACAGAGGCTACCACATGGTGTTACCAAAAGCCTTTAATTGTGACTTGATGGCCTTGTTCTCTTACATTTTATCTATTCAGTAAATTTAGTGCCCCCCCCCCCTTAGTGACTGGACTCATTCTGCTCCTCTAGTTACAATACTTAGAAGATGTAGTATTATCCTGTTCCTTTTTTATGTAGAAGAATTTTTTTAAAGCCGTTTTCTTGAGTTCCTCTGTATAACACAGTCACTTTTATAAAATCAACCTAAAATTATGCCCAGTAGCCTTGTGAATCACCAATTGAAATTGAATTGTGAACATTACACTGACATATAACATAATAAAAGCATGATTTCTGTTAACAATACAATAGGAATTGTCCTTGCATTGATTTCTTGAATGTCTTTGCAATTCAATTTAATTTATTTAAAACTTTATTGGTCATGAACAAAAATAAAAATACCTTTGGCTGTTGTTTGTGTAAAGATATGTGACAAGAATTACAATAATGACAAACAACAAGTATGTTTAGATCACAATTAGAAATTTCAGTTACTCCCCTCTGATTTGCTTAACACTCCTCTGTGAGATTTCTGTTTTGCTTAATCCAAAAGAGGAACAAGTCCTGATGAAAGTCACAAGGAAAGTCTGCCATCTAAGAGTCCAAATGAAACGGAAAAGGAGCGAGCTCAACGGGAGAAAATTGCATATTATGAAGATCAGTTTAAAGCACGTTCAGCCCCGGATGGTAGGGATAACCGATATGCAGAGACAGGGGCTGTGGCTGATGGAGGTAGAGTGAATCAGGATGCCAGCAATGCAGCCAGTAATCTGAAGGAACCAGACAGCAAGATGGATGACGGTGGAGCAGGAAGAAGGCATCACCTCCAGATGCAGCAGAAGAAAGAGAGGCAGTATAACCTGGCTCCTTCCTGGAGTCTACCTGTGAGTGATGTGGCCAAAGTCACAGTTGGTCCTTCACATTGTCATGGTGATGATGATGGGAACCATACTCCAGTTCACATCTCTAAACAGCAAATGGAGGAGAGCTGTCATCAAGCAGCTTTGCAAGATAAACCGATTGCTGATTACACAACTGTTTCAGCAGCCCACCATAGTGAAGATAACCGAGGCCAAACCCCAGAACACATCATTAAGCAACGGTTGGAGGAAAACCTACATGGAGCAGATCATCAAGATCCTGAAGATAGTCGTAATCACAACTCAGGACAAAACCAAGATCATATTGATATGCAAGCAAGGAAAGAAAGTGGGTTCAATGCTACAAGGCTTGCTCCATCTCAAGACCCTCCTGATGCTCCTTCACCCCTTCACCCTCCTGTCCCTCCTCTTGACCTGACTCCGCAACGACAACCACGTCTGCATCAGCAACCAGTATATGAATCCACGCCTTCCCCCATCTCGTTCCTATCCACTCCTACTCCTACCACCTTACCACCTAACCTGGCTCGTTGTCAGCTTGGCTGTGGTGCCATTGCTGATGCTCAGTACAAACCCTGTGGCCACATCAGTGTGTGTCATAGATGCTCAGAGTGTTTCAAGCTTTGTAATGTATGTAGGGTAAGTATAGAAATCATTTGACTCTCTCTACCCCTGCATCATATTTCACATATACATGTATCAGTCACACAAAATGGTTCACATTTTACATCCAAACTGATGTTTTTTTTTAAATATTCCATCATCTGGGTCCTCAGTAAAAACCGAATTGACATTAATTTCATTTTTTTTTAAAGGGTACACCACCACCCGCACCCCCGATGACATAAGAGATTAAAATTTTGATCACAGTATTTGAATTATGATATATAAGTACATCAATTTCATTATGAGTGCCTGATTTCATGTAGAAAGAAGCCATGTAAACATTAGAAATATTATATGATCATGGCAGGAAGTTTGTTATAAATGTAAACTTACCAGTACTTACAATTTTTTTGAAATTTCTATTTGGCGAGAAGAATATTTACACTTCTTCTGAAGAAAACATTGTTCTTATTATTCATTTATTGTTCCTCTTCAACAGAAACCCATAGAGACTATCTCACAAATGAGTCGAGCGTTTCCAGTGCTTTCTAACACTGATCCCGATATGGGGCAACAAACTCCAAGATCAGCAGGTATTTGATATGTAAACACGTTCATGGAAACATGAACTTTAAGTAGTAATCAGTTTAAAGATGTTCAGATGTGCCAGTCAAAGTCATTCACTTTGCTAAAAAGAAAAGAAAAAAAGTCTATAACCACAACTTGTTTTCATTAAATGGACCACAATCCTTTCATTGTGTTAATTCATCAGTCACTCACTTCAAATGACATCACATTTCTCTGTATGTATCTGTGAAAACTCGGTCTCATATTTTATTGCAGAAAACATCTAAGCAGAATAGATGTCCTTTCAGAGTTTTGTATTCCTCATTTATTTTGTCACAGCTCTGCAAAGGATGCAACAGAAATGCTTGTATCTTTAGAAAAATCCTGTCTCAACATTTATTAAAAATAACTTAAATGGATGGATCTCTTTCAAGTTTTCCATTTCTCACTTTGTTTTACCACATTTTCTTAAAATGATGTTTCAGAAATGCATGTATCATTAAAAAAATCCTGTCTGGATATTTATCACTGACAAAATGGACAGAATAGGTTTCCTTTCAAAGTTATTCATTCCTCATTTTGTTTTACAGAGGTTGCCGCTTCTGGTGCAACAGGAGATGCTACAGGTCGTCCGCCTGGGGCGAGAAGGAAGATCTTTGATTTTGATTCTGAGTTGACGAAATCAATCCTTATCCAGAAAAACCAGAAATTGGAGGAAGAGCTACTGTGCCCAATCTGCATTGATAGGAAAAGAGAGCTTGTCTTCATGTGTGGCCACTCAATATGTGAAGAATGTTCCAGTATACTTGATGAATGTCCATTCTGCAGACAACCAATCTTGAAGATGATCAAGATGTATTGAAGGGTTATCCTTGTCTCCAAGCATTCTTTTTTAATAAGAATGTTAATATTAGGTACTTGGATGGCGCTGTCTATCCAGAACTTCCATTCCAAGACGCACAAGGAAAGATTAAAGTGCCTTTGTGTTCCTATGAGCAGTGTTTTTAGGAAGATGGGGAAAAGGCAGATTAAGGAAAATGACTGCTTGAAGAAAAGGACAGGAAAACAGTTTGCTAAAATTCTAGACCCTGGTGACCTGAGGGTGTTTCATAAAGCTTTTTGTAAAGTTACGCATGACTTTACGAATGACTTAAATATGACAAGCAAAATGGGATGCACAATCATTTTTAACTGCATCAGCTAAAGTTGAGCTGTGCAGATGTAGATTAACATTCTTGTTATAACAAACATGTTTGATGCAAAGTATATTTTTTGCCATAATTTAATTGAGGTTATTGGAAATACAGTCACACCTTGTTAAAACATCAGGAAAAACTTTGGGCATCCTATCTGGCACTTCATATTCAAGTCGTTCGTAAAGTAAAACTTTACGAACAGCTTTATGAAACACCCCCCTGGTTCATTACTTGTATCTATTCATGTGTGTATATTTTGTACAATGCTTTTACATGTATTTAATATTTCATCTTAATATAATTAAGAGAAAGAGGCTTGTTCATCTTAGCATGCAAGCTTCTCATTTTCTCAATTCATCAAATGGATTCATTTTACAGGAATACTGTGGTCTGATATAATATCTAATTTCAGTCATTTTCATGGAATCATAGGAGTTTTTACATTTGAGCTTATTGAAAGCTATGTAGTAGAACCCTCTATTTATATTTGTTTTCTCTCATTTTGGAAATGAATTTTTATTGTTATATTTATATAGTTATTAAATAATTTGTATTTCTTTTGGGGTTATATTAGTAACATTACTATATTTTGTTCATCTTTTGGAAAATTTTGTAGAACTTGAATTATTTGTTTTGTTCCTTTTGTATGTGAATGAAAAAGTATCAACATATTCAATATTGCGGAAATTTATTATTAAACTTGAAACTGGAATAAATCTTGCCAACTTAAATTTCTACACAAGATTGCTGCATACATTGAGTAGATGTTACTCTATCAGTATATGTCTGATATGTTCCTGAATTGTTTTACTATATTTCTGTAGATAAATAGTAATGTTTGGTATTTGTTCCATTTCTGCATTAATATGCTCAAAATCATATGGCAATTCAATATAATTAACAGAATTGTTTATGAAATTTCCATATAACCTATATTGGAAAATGTCCAGCAGATGCATGGAATTGAATTTAAATAGCCAATGTAAATTAATCTTGAAAGAAAATTAAATTGAATCTATTTATTGGTATTGCTATCTATAAAATCATGTGGCAAGTTGATGGAATAATTGTACTTAAAATTATATGTATCTGAAATGCTTAGAATGAAAGTGGTGACTCAATGGAGTTGTCTTCTTGATAATCTAATTTCTTGCCTCTATTTGTCGAAGGTTTTGTGTATAGCCTCTATTAAATTACTGTGAGATTCAGATTTCTTTTCATTATGAGTTACAAATTACCTTTGCGTAATCATTGTTAAAGGAGCACAACTTTTGGAAAAAAATCCGTCTAAGCGGTGTGAAAGGCGCAGTACTATGTCGTATGATCTTACCTTGTATTAATTGAGATTTTATGTGTGAAAATGAAATAATATTAGGACTATTATCACTCAGCATCTTGATATTTCAATGAGTTTTTATTTTTAACCACCTTTTGTCAGATCAAGATGCTGAGTAGCATTACCATATTGATACCTTATCCTTGTCTCTATTTGCCTGTCTCTGTGTTTTTGTCTTCTAATTCTTTCCTTTCTCCCTCCCCATTTCTCTTTTCTCAATCTCTCTGTTCACCCTCTTTCTTCTTTCTCCCTTTCCCTGTCATTTCCCTTCTCTTCCTGTCTATCTATCTTTCTCTGTCTTGTCGTTCTCCTGCTCCTCCACATTTCCACACGTAGAGGTATCGTAGTCGAGTGGTTTAAACACTTGACTGAAGATGGGAAGGTCGTTGGTTCGAACCCCAGCACGGCACTACTGTCCTTTGGCAAGACATTAATCTACATTTGCCACTCTCCACCCAGGTGTTAAATGGGTACCGGCAGGAATGAATTCCTTGAATGCTGTGAGCGCCGAAATCGGTAGCCTAGCTAGAGCCGGGGTAATATTGGAGTGCCTTGAGCACCATTCATGGTGGATATGAACGCTATATAAATATCCAATATCATTATTATTTATTATTTCTTTATAGTGGATAAGTTGCTAATCACTTTGGATTCAAATTAAAACGGGTATACCTGTATATTGATGTGATGTGTTCTATCAAAACATGTGAAGAGAGAATATTAATAGACATGTAAAGGAAATTTGTATTCTTGAAGATGAATGGCTGTTGAGAATAGGTATAACTATATACTAAGCACAATACAAGACTGTACTTTGGACCAATTAGAAATGATGTTTTTGCCATAGGTTTACGAAATCATGCTTCAAGAATACAGTGAGATGATTTTCCGTCCATGTTGCCTCCCCCCGCCCCCCAGATCCAAAACCTACTGGCAGATCCCATTCAAAACACTATTATCTTGACTATGAAGAGCAATAATTGCTCATTATTTTTTGTGTTTCATCTCTTGCAAATTATATCTGTGCAGTTAAACTTGCAGTTATTTCTGTTCTAGTTATTGTAAATACAAGAACAATATACATGTACACCTACATGTATGCTATGTCTTTTGAATCTGTAACTTATCTTCTTATTTGTACCGTCCATCATTTTCATTTACTTCTAATTGTAGACTGAACAATTTATTTTTTTAGATTATTGATACTCAAGTTTTTAGGTATACAACATTAAGTATTGTGGTATAGTGGTTCATTTTGACTTTTAATGAAGAGGTTTAGGGTTCAAATCTTAGCCAAGCACTAACATCCTTCGGCAAGGCAATAATCTAAATTTGCCTTTCTCTATCTAGGTATAGATAGGTACCTTATACTTTGTAGGTGTATATGCTTAAAAGTGTACCAATCACCTAAAAAAAACTTTGTGTTTTGGCTAGTATGTATAAAATCAACCTCAAAACACTTTACCTCACATTCTACGGGTTACAAGTTGAGGAGTATGAAGAAAATAAAGGATAAAACAAAAGTGGGCACATAGAACCGAACTCACAAGTTCGGTTCCGAGCAGGCCCTATTCCTGGTGAGCGTGTACGTCTGATCACAAATAGCTTTTATGTTCATTGAGAGTGTATTGAGAGTGTATTTGAACTTGCAATAGAACATATTTTTAATATAGTTTTTTTAATATAGTTTGGCAACACGGAAACTCTGGGTGACTGGTATCCTTAAGTGCTACATATGGACAGTGTGACTATTAGCAGGGTAGTAGAAATGGAGCACCAGGAGTATCACCATATGACAGACATTCAGTTTTAGAACTGTGCATGCGCGTACCGAGGGGGGGTGTTTTAGGTGTTCAAACACCCCCTTTGGGTGTTATTTGGAGTTAAAACAACCCTCTTTAGCAGTGCTGATAACCTTTTTTTTGTTTGCTTGTTCAGATAATTTTTTAGTAAAGAGACACCCAAAAAATGCTGCTAACCCCCTTTTTTTTCCTTTTTTTTTTTTGCTTGTCAGAGAATTTTGGGGTAAAAAACACCCCCCCCCCTTTTTTTTTAACTCCTGGGTACGCCACTGGAACTTCTCAGAGTTACTTTGATTCTGCTAAATATGTACTTGTTATATGAGAACAACAAAGTTGGATAATCATTGTTTTATACTTCCAATAATATGGCTTTGATCAAAGTACTGGTTTATGTTTTTGTGTATTGAGATTTTCTTTGGAGCTGAGCACTGAAATCCAATTACTTTTTACAGTCGTCAAGAGAGAGAGAGGGGGGGGGGGGAGGGAGAGAGAAAGGAAGAGTTATATGAATGGATAATATTAAAAGGTATGTCTGTAACAAAATAAGGTGTCAGAACACAATGTGCTATTGTGGGTTATTCATTTTTAACAGAGATTGGGACGAGACAGTTCGAGCTACAAGGAAATAAAAGAGAGAAAATGAGAAATAGTAAGAGAGAGGCAGAGACAAAGACGCAGAAGAAGAAACAGAATTAAAGATAGGAGAGAAGGGAGGGACAGAGATAGGGGGGGGGGAGAGAAAGAGAGAAAACTTGTGAAGCCTAAGATAATGAGATGATGCAAGAAATATTAAATGATAAAAATGAAAGATAATCGAGTACAATGCATGACTGGAACAAAGAAAAGACGTATAACCGAGTTTCAAAATCTCGCATATTTATTTTGTTTTGTTTACACACCTACTTTTAAGACACAGATGTATTAATGATAACATCATTGTATACTCTGGTTAAAATCCCACGGCTACGGGACCATATCTTATTTCAGCTTGCAGAAAACCTTTTTTTTCTAAACGGCTTTGCACCAATACAGGAAATGTTTGTACTGTACAAAAACCTCCAGATATAAACAGAAGTAAAGCAAAGAACAAAGCTTGTTATACTAGTTCTTTATGAGGATAAATTCCAGCGGTATTTACCCAATAATGGGTAAAATTTTACCTAACTCATTTTAGAGTAGGATTTACACTCAAAGATATATCAGGTTTAAAATTACACAATTCACAGTTTGAGCTGAGTTTACTAAAGTTACTCAATAATCAATTCACAATTTCACTAAAAAAAATTGTTGCGTCATCTGAAGAACCCTCAAAGTCAAACGGCAGCATTCGTTATCATGGAAGGATTGTCGAAATAAAATGGAGAAATGCCCTCTTGTAATATATCATACAGGAATTCCGGCAAGTATGATCATACGAATATGGTAACATGTGTCTTAACATCGTACATTTCAAGTATTCATTTAGATATCTAAGGTTCAAATTGTCGGCCTGCATTCAGTGTTTACACTCGGAATGATATCTTGTTGATAATAATAATGCACTTGACTATAAAGATCTTAATTTTTTGTTATGTAAAATGATTATAATGTATAATTTGGAATACAAATACAACATAATGATAAACTCTCGCTTCATTAGATCCGCAATTTTCAATGTCCACAATGCCCCAAAATTGAGAATATTTACGTATTGCACATAAACATGGTTAACATATTAATACATACAAAAGAGCAAATCGATAGTGAAAATGGAAGTCCAAATTATGTTGGTCTTTCATTCAATAATCCAATACGCCTTATTCGATTATATATAGATAGGGATTTATTTTATTTTATTTTATTTCATTCCATTTCCAGGACTGCAACAAAACCAGACAATACAATAAAATGAGTACAAGGGATGATGATATTATGAATATTCACAAGGCGCACATACTCGCCTCTATAGAGGTACTCTAATATATAGTCTTGAATATAAATTCATAAACATCCAAAAGTGATGATATTTCTTATAATAATTACTCACAACATAGACCGCCAACATTTTCATTTTCTTGATTCATGAAGCAAACAGATCATGCTTTTCATTTCTCGATTTCATCCTCTAGCCTAAGGAGAATAAACTAGTGGGCAAGTCCAAATTATGTTCCATGCTTTATCAAGTGTTGTTAAATCGTAAAAATGAATCAACATGAAAATATAATTTTGCTTTATTATTTTGTCTGATTCTAGTTCTAGTATAGGGCTATCAGCTTGATACAGTAATAATTAGTAAACTACAGTTATATGGTCTGTAACTTATGCATGGTATGGGACAAAAACTAGCTTGGACTTGTCCTAGGGCCCGTTGCACAAAACTTGCGTTTAATCGCAACTCCTAAAAATCAAACGCAAGTCCTTAATGCGCACTTCTGATTGGCTGAAAATAAAGTTGCGTTTGATTTTCCTGAGTTGCGTTCAAACGCAAGTTTTGTGCAACGGGCCCCTAGTATCACAAAATGACTGCTCAAAGATATACATAGGGCACTGCTATCCATAATTACGTAACGAAAACTTAGATCTCAACATCATGTTGGAAAATTGATGCCCCTATAACAGATCTGCACATGCTGATATACAGTGGCGGATCCAGGGGGGGGGGGGCAATCCCGGCCCGTGCCCCCCCCCCTTTTGAGGGAAAACAATGCAATGTGCCCCCCCCCCTAATTGCGATTGTGCCCCCCCCCCTTTTCGAGCAGAAGACTTTTTTTTTTTTTTTGTTTGTTTGTTTGTTTGTTTGTTTGCTTGTTAGAGAATTATGGAGGGGAACTGGACCCCATAACCCCCCCCCCCCCCCTCCCCCCCACTGAGCGACTTTTGGAGAGCTCGCGAGAGACCAAAAAAATATGGGTCTCCCTCCAAGCAGTTTCCCAAAGTTGACAATCCTGCATTTGTGTGCCTCCCCTTATACGAATTCCTGGATCCGCCCCTACTGATATATATATCTATATATAGCCAAACCAAGTGCAATAACAATGATAATGCAGTCGTACTGTCGGAGAGCTTCAATTTTCGTAAACTAAACGATGATATCCAAACGTCTATATCCAGTCATTGTATAATTGTATTAGCCGAATGACTAAAGGTACATGATAGACATTGGTGTGTTCTGAGGAATATATTTAGATGCTGTTCTTCTCTACATTAAGCCCATGAGATATAAACATAATTTGCATTTGTATATGTAAGATAACAAAAATGGACTTAAATATATATCTTAGGATTGGAATATTCCAAAGATAATTGTTTTCATTCACTGGCCTTCGGATGATAGAACCAATTGTAATCTTTTGACAGAGTTTAGAGTATCATTGATATATGTGTTAGAAATCATCTAAGGTTACAAAAATACCCTTATTTTCTGTTTCTATTCTTTGCCCAGTTTTCAGGTGCAATCAATATAAAAATGGAAACACTAACATCTCAAATGATATCCTCAGTAATACGAGTAACTTTCAGTAAAACGTCGACGCTGAACATGCTGAATAATGCACTTTTGTGCAACCAAACGATCACTGGAAAATACCGACAATCAAGATTCGTCAACTCTCGTCAACAACCGGCAAAGCTCGTCTCAGATGACGTCATCAGACTATCGCCTGCCCAGTATGCATTGTTATCGGCACTCGATCGGCGTGATCCGCGATCTGATGTCTCGAAGTCCCTCGTAATCGGTATCGACTCGGTGACGTCATCATTGGGTTGTATGTCAACATGTTTCGATATTCGATGCTTGTATTCATCAGATTCATGACTGTGGCTCACACCGTAGATGAAGTAAACTACCAATCCTACGAAAAAGAATTTTGAAAAATTATTTTAAAAGGTAACAGAAAGATAATTTTTTTTAACACTCACACACATATTAGTATACCAAACAAACACCATCTATTTAATGTACTAAAAGAGCAATGTAGATAAAATGCTTTGCCTCAAGGTCATAGGTCATAGGGCATAGGTGCCTTACCGAGGATCGAACCCGCGATCCTCGCAATTCCAGTTAAATGTTTTAACCACTCGGCTACGACACCCCTCATATTGGTCGCAACTTGCCGTGAAATAACTGAATATCGCTTGATCGTCATAATGCAAGAGACAAGTATATTTTTGGAAAAGTGTTGGCGAGAGTTATCACCAATGTTTATTATCAAACTATATACATCATGTGCATGGAATATCACTCACCGATAGCCGTCCAGATACCAAATTCAATGAAAGCGATGGCGCTAAACTGAACCATGAGAAATATATTGGCAAGCAGACTAAGGAGAGGAAAGTATGGCATCAGCGGCACCTGAAAGAGAAATAAAGTAGAAAGTATGCGGCATAAAGAAACTTGCCACTAGCATTAAATAATCTTATTTCAAATTCATCCTACTCGGTGGTATGTCTACTACGGGAACGAAATCAAAAACTTCTGAATTCATAAGTTTTGAAACATCCTATATTGCAAATCATAATTTTATAAGTATCATCCTCATTTTTACATTGAACGTTTACAGAGAATGTGTCCTGTTCCTTCTAGTTGCTAGTATAGTTCTGGTATGGTCATAACTTTAATTTTGTTGAGAAAAGAGAACAAAGTTCTTATATCAACATGCGCATTTGTATCCAACTTGGGAGGGGAGATTCGAAATTTCAAACGCACCTTGAAAGGAACATTATCACCATATTGAGGCAACCTGATCAAAGGTATACAGGCAATGATTGTGAGCAGAAGGAGTGCAATCAGAGTGCAGAGGTAGGGCAAGCTTCCAGAGCTAATCTCCTCAAAGAAGTACGACAAGAGCACCATGGCGCCACATGAGAAGCCGATGAAGCCGATGAGACATAGAGCAACCGTGGGGCCAGGGTTGGCAGCCCCCATCCTCTTCATGCCTTTGTCTTGGTAACGCCTCTTCGGATGTGGCTTACCGTTGTTGTTCAGTAAGGGTGTGGTTTCAGCGGTGTTGTGATGGTGGTGATGACCCTTCCCATTGGGAGTACCGCCATTCTGGATGCTTCCGTTAGGCATGTGACTGACTTCGGTGACATGAGTGTTACTCCCACCTAAGGAGGCATAACCGGTGACTTCTTCCTCAGGGCGGTACCGCAGCATGATCGACGAAGCGATAACGATGATGAACTCGATGAAGGCCACGAGAGACAGGAACTGGATGAGGGACACGAAATCGATGAAGATGGTGATGATGACTGACAAGCTCCCACCAAAGAGGGTTGAAGTTACCGGTGTCTTGGACACAGGGTGGGTATACCCTAGAAACTTTGGCAGAAGTCCGTCACGGGCAAGAGCGTATATGCATCGGGCGACGCAGAAGACGCAGTTGATGATACATCCAGTCATGCTACAAAGTGCCCCTACTGCCACAACGTACTGCATCCAACTAGCCCCTACCGCTCCAAAGGCAGACACGAATGGAGATTCGATGTTGATATCAGTGTAAGGTACCATAGCCGTCAAGGAGAGAAGAACGCCAGAGTAGCATAGCATGGACACCAAAAAGCCGATGATAACACCTATGGGAAGACCTCGGCTGGGATCCTTGGCCTCTTCTGCGCTGAATGCGACGGCTTCAAACCCACAATAACCGGTAAAACAAGCCGCAGCACCGGTCAAGATACCATTTAATCCAAAGGGAATGTAGCCATCGGGATGCGTCAGGTTCTCGAAGTCGGCGTAGACGAACCCAGTGATAAGAACGAGAGCGACGGTGATGACGTTGATAGTGACGAAGAAACCGTTGGCGCGAGCGGAGATTGAAGTACCAACAGCGACCAGGATACACACCAGAATCGCGATACCAGCTGCGAGAAAGTCCGGATAGTTACCAAGCAAGGGTGAATTCCAGGGCTGTCCATCTAGAATGACTTCGACTGTCCAGTTTCCGACGACGCCGTTGATGATGTTGTCGAAGTAGGCGCTCCAGCCTCTCGAGACGAGAGCGACCGACATGACACGGAGAATAATTGCGTTCCAGCCGATCATGAAGGCGAAGATCTCACCGAAGCTGACATAGGCGTAGAGGTACGAAGCGCCTGTCTCGGGAAGGCGTGTGGCACATTCCATGTAGCACATAGCAGCCATGAGTGCGACCAGACCAGAGACTAAGAAGGAGATCGTACCAGCCGGACCAGCCATTTCACCCGCGATCTAGAAGGTGAAAGGTGAGAATAACACAGGATTAAGGCTATCTACTCAAGAGTTTATAGTGCAGCTTGTGTTTTTAGAGAGAATGCTAATAACTATGCAAGAACGTGTAGCATCAAAACGGGTTGTAAAAAATGAGTTGAAAGAGAAAGACAGAAGTTGGCACTATTGAACCGGCAACTTGGAAAAAATATGCCGGTTGTAATCTGTAAAATTCTAGTACATCAAAGGGAAGGGGGAAGGGGGCGGCACATTCCATCCAATTTCTTTAAAATCAAGAAAGTAGCCCCTCAAGCCATCAAATAATCCCTTTCTATTCAAAACTCCCCATTCCACACTTGGGATGGCCCTCAATTTTGAAAGACGTTTCACGACCCCTATCTTCCTTCGTTATTACTTCTTTTTTCTCAACGCCTCAACGACTTTTGTGCATTACTTGTTCCTCAATGCTCTTGCTATAACTCTTTGCAGTACACCATCCACAGAATTTAATGCTAAAATATTCTTCCTTAAAGACCTAATAATTTAGTCATGGATCTTGACAAATAATATTTCTTTTGGTCATCACCTCTCCTGTTAAGACGTAGACACCAGACCCAAGCATACAGCCGATAGCAATCAGCGATAGATCGGCCGTGGAGAGACATCGATCGAGGGGTGTAGAGCTGAGATCGTATTCAACTTTCTTCTGACGACAGACGGTCTGACCTAGTCGACGGAGAGACGAACACGACGACATGGTTGCCGATTTGATGCTGGAATAGAATAAAGGACACTTATAAGTCAATTTTAACCACAGAGGCAATCATAATCAATAAACCTAAATTGCAAGACTTACTAAACCAAAATATTTTACACCTATTAAACATTGTATTGAATGACGAAGTCGAAATCATCTGTAAAGTACATGAAAATAATGTAAAATGTTTGATAAGAAAACAAAGCAAAATAAAACGTGAGAAATGTTTAAATTACAATACAAACTGTTTAACATCCAGATCTTTTAGTACAAAAATGTTCCATTTAACTTTTACAATACTGGAAAACAATTATTCTATTCGTTTACTTTTAAGTAAGAATTAAGGGAGTAATAATAGTAATCAAATCAAGCTATGATCTTGAAGAACAATCTGGTTAGGATATTGAAATTCGTTTATGTCGACATTCTACTTTTTGTCAGAACTGAGTCCTTCTGTTAGTGTCAAAATTGATAATGATAAGAATGTTTTGCTTCTAATTATAGATTAGCAAACAATAAAATTGTAAACACCAAAGTTGAAAAGGTTAATCAATTGGCAACATGCCAATGTTTACCTATATTAAAACAATGCTTCAAGAAGATCATTATTCAAGAACGTAATAATTATCAAGAAAATTAGATAACAAGGCCCCATAAAAACATCACGTGGAGTACGGCATGATAATATTTTTGTTGATTATACTTAATCAACAAATAATAACAGATAAAATTAAAGAAATTTAAAATGCGATTTCTATTCATGGTTTGCTTTATTGAATAATATATATATATATATATATGTAAATAGGTAAAAGAAAATTAATGTGATCAATTACATCTTCAGGCTTTATTGTACCGACTTCTCTTCCATTTTGTTTATTTTACAAAATGCCTGAAACAAAGGGATACTGCTGCACACCAAGATATATAAACAATTTTGCCATAACCATGATAACAATAAACTCGGTTGTATTCCAAATTGCAGGAACAAAAACGCATTTTTCTATTCACGCCTTTTTAAAAAATTAGAATTCCCTATACATTCATTATAATTATTGTCAGTATTACAAAGATTCGTGAATAAATGTTCTCAAAGTATACGTACTACTAGTATGTATTTCATTATCACACCCTCTGCTATGGCTATATACCCTTACCCCTTCAATTTGGCGAACTGCCATTACTTGCACGCAACATAAAAGAAAAGATATCGCTAATTATTGCGTTATCTTGGTATAAACAATATAACACGTGTCTTCGTTCATGGGTTTAGGCTTGAACTATAATAATATCAGGGGAATTGATAGAACATTTTGAATGGGGGGAGGGGTGCCGAACCAAATATGCTTACAGGATTGCCAATGATAAAAAAAAAATGATTGGGGGGGGGGGGGGTCCTCAAATTTACACGATTGCAGACAGTATTTTGAAAAGGCGCACATCCGTGCACCCCTCAAAAAATATGTTGAGACGACCCTGGACGGTGTTAAGATTTATGTAAGAGTAACCGAGTTATTCATACCCTTCCATTAGGTAATCATTATGACTGATATGATTCTTCTCATATTTTTAGTATGGGATAGTTATAAAATGAGACGTTAAAGCCAACTTGAAGTATAATTCAATTCTTTATTGGGATAAGTATCGCATAATCAAGATTCAGATTTATTATGCAATGCGTAAAATCATTGTTATTCTCTCTCTCCCTCTCTTTCTCTCTCTCTCTCTCTCTCTCTCTCTCTCTCTCTCTCTCTATATATATATATATATAAAAACCCAAAACTGGTGTAATAGGGAGACACTCTTTGTATTTTTCTTTGTACTCGTGTCTCCCGTACGTAGGTTGTGTCTGCCGTACGTAGGTCGCACTATTATGACGGAATAAACCGCATTGTCGTGCGTCTCCAAAAAGCGGTATCCAGTGAAATATATCTTTCACTTGGGTTATATATCAAGGGCAGGTCCACACACCTAAACCATCTTTATTGTAGCGTATATGTCTCGTCACCTTTCAAATCAGAACACCGTCTCAGATTTTGGTCTACCTCTTTTTCCCATTTGCCATTCCTATGGTACATGACTCATACGCGTTTATTGCTGTGGAATGTGACAGTCTTATTCATGGTTTCACTGCAAGTGGCGTTCTAAAGAATACATATACCAGATACCTGACATACAAACACCCGAGTTGAGAAAGATAAGTACAGATGAAATACATGTTGTCTATTGAACCAGAGCGTGCGTCAAAGTAAAACCGCTACCACCGCTCACCCTCACCCCCCCCCCCCTCTCTCTCTCTCTCTTCTCTGTCTACCCCATCTCTATCCATTCGTATTCTCTTCTTTTCTCCTCTCATTTCCTTTCATTATTTTGTCATCGTCTTTCTTTTTCTCTTCCTCTCCCTCTCTCTCTCTTTCTCTCTCTCTCTCTCTTTCTCTCTCTCTCTCATCTCTCATTCTTTCTCTGATATCTTCCTCTTTCTGTATAAATGTAGATCTGATTGTAGCCCATCGTGACACGTCTCCCTACTTCTCTTATCTTCTCTCTTTTTTTCTTTTTTTCTTTTCTGTGTCTTGACTCACACTTTATCAATAGCATGCTTCTCCTTGCAGTCTTCATCAAGATATCTTTAATGTCTCTTTCAATCGTCTAACATTTGTTTTTAACTTGTTGCCCCTAGAGGCGACAATTTGCGAAAAATATTTTTTACGTAGTCGAGCTGAGAACAAAATATTGATATCTGAAGGAGCTTCCCCGGACAGACATTATCAAATTATCATATAACATGCTTTAGAGGGACAAACCGTGCATGGAAATACCGACTCGTTATATCGTTTTAACAAATTGGGCTTATCTAAATATTCTGTATGACTAGACACACTTAAAAGAATATGCATATAACATTCGCATTACTATTTAGTTCCTATATACATGTATGTCCATCTTCTTCGTCTGTCTTTCTACTTCTTTTCAGTGGCGTCAAATATTTATAATCCAAATAGGAGCTTCCAAAGACAGAAACTCTTTTTGATTAAACAACACAGTCGTGACGGTGAAGAGGCGAATACCGTATTGACCCGGTGAATAGGTCTGTGTGAATCTTCTGTTTGACTATACACGTTTAAAATGTTTAGATTTCTTTAGTAATATCCACCCCTGCTCCTTTCCATTCCCTTTGAAGTGGTGTATTCAACGTTGGCAGCACAGGGTATAGCTTTTAAAGCATAACAGGAGAAAAAAAAAATGGGTGTCTATGGTTTTTTTGATAACCCAGATACATTCCATCTACGTTCTGGATACATTACTGCGCTGTTTCCCATTTCTCTAATTTCATATATTTCTCTCCGAAACCCCTCCTATATGCAATAGTCTCTTTAATTCTCTCTCTCTCTCTCTCTCTCTCTCTCTCTCTCTCTCTCTCTCTCTCTCTCTCTCTTCCATGATCCATTATTGGGGATTATCTTTGCAACAATATTATTACATTTTGAAAGATAATCATTAATCCAATGCCGTCGTAATTCTAACGCGATAATAGACAACAACGATCCAGCTCAAAATGTAACTGAACCTGTATGCCCAAAGTTGAATTAATGGGACATTCTAGAACGGGTGCCATGAGCATGATGAGCGCCCAACAGAGGCGGATATCGGCGCTATACAAGAAACCATCACCATCATCTCATCATCATTAAATATGTTGAAGTTCTTCCATTGCCCCTAGTAGTAATAAACTGTATTAGAATACAAGTCGCTATATCAGGCAACCCCGAGGAAAGTATTAGCAACCCTTGTAGCTAGTAGAAGACAGTGTGTGGACCAAAATAAAATTCCTGTAACTGTAGCACAATATGAATGCAGTTGGAGAAAAATTCTGACTTACCTCTTTATTGATAACCGCCGATTGCCAACTGGACTCGCTCAAGAGCCGATTGGTGTGTTCAAATTTCTTAATTTTCCGTTACAATTGTTAAAACATCTCTTCTTAAACCGTTCGTAATTGGATTCAATTCAAATTTTGGATCTAATTAGTGAATATTATACAGGAAAGAAATCCCACTTGCTCCTGTAATAGTGATTCTATGAGAATGAACTCGAGTAGATATCACTCAAGATTTGTAGACTGTCTCTATGTAAGTCATGACCTTCAACACCTTGTTAGGGTTTCATAATTCACTCACTTTCGTCCTCGCACGTCCTCGCGAAGAAGTTGTAGTAGCAAAGCTCCGCCCATTTTGCTATGTCGTCGGCCAATCATCGATCTTCCAGGGGAGATACAACGTGACACGGGGTCACGCTTTCAGCCAATAAAAACGATGTAATCATCCAGCTCGAGCAGCCGAGCAGGTCATACCAACCTACTTTCCTCCTGGTTTTAAATACTTCATTATGTGCAGTCTAATATATAATTTAATCAAAATTAAAAACATTTTATTGTGATTGATTGCAGTTTTGTGAACGTATGATTCACACAAAGTCAGAACAAATCATGGTAGAAAATCTTAACCCTATAAGTTGATAGTGATTTTTGAATTTTTGAATAATTTTTGAATAATTAATAACCTCAGTCTGCAGTTCCCCTTCACATTTTGCAGCCTGTATGTCTTTTCCCCTTTTTAACAATACTAATGATTTTTCTAGCCTTTCAATATAAGATAATGGTTTACATCGGTAAAGGTTTAGAAATAATCGAATGTCCATCACCGAAATATATCATTGTTAGTAGTATAATTTCAAATTCAAATAATTTTATTTGATACGTTCGTGCATATTATATTTTATATTGTAATTGGGCATAACTGGATCGCGGCGGTCACAAGTTAAATCGCAGTTCACAATCATGCACTACAGCCGTGCATCGACATTATATTGTTTACTTATATAGTTGCATAAACCAGATACTTATGAACAATCTACATATCCCTTATCGCAAAACGCCTGACGCAGCTGCAAGTATTCACAACATTATATCACTTGTGATATTGTTAGTAATACTAATCCTTCACCCGATATTGACTCCAAATTCTCTACAATACAGAACATTTTATAGCATATACTGAATTTTTCTGAATATAGTAATTCTAGCATGGCATGCAGATCTCATTTCTGCACATTTTATTTTATAATCTAGAATTATTGTTTGACTTGATAATTTTCGAATTATTTCTTTCTTCTGTTCTTTATTTCATAATACAATTATTTTCAATATTCTTATTCTTCAAGATTTTTTGTTTGAAAATACATTTTGATGTACAAAAATACGTGCAAGACCTTGCATCTCTATATTTATCAATTGAGCAGCCCATACAACTTCTGGCTACTCTCTTGGAACTCCTGGGCAAAAGCTCCCAACATGAGAGAAGTCAATCAAGTTTGAGCAATTCTAATGTATATGCAACTGGATAATATTTTGTCCACTCTGTTTTGACCACTCTTTTAAGAGATATTGGGTAAAATAGAGTTGAGTTAAAAATGCCTAACTTTGTTATGCTCAAACTGCATAAATAGGTACAACAAAGTAAAAATAGTACAAAAATAACTATAACCATGACATAATTCTATGTTTTATTTCGACTTTTTTTCTAATCTGCTATATTTTTATTTTTACAGATGAATTTTGGATTGAACGGAATTAAATATTCTGGTCTACATCTTTGTTTTGTGTTTATCATTCTCCCTTTGTCATAAGATTAGTTAGAAATATATTTTTTAAACCATCTTTCGACATGCGTATTTGACAGTATGTCCTCAAACATAACATTTTGGGCATAAAACTATATGCTCTTGATAATTGTCATTTGGAATATTTAATCAACTCAAAAGAAACTAAAATTCATTGACAAGATAATTACAAAGGTAATAGTTCATAACCGCTTGCTATACGACAATGTAATATTATGCTTGATAGCAAAGTTCGTGTAAACGAGGCGTAGCCAAGGACCTCTCTAGATCCCTTCGAACATCGCCCCTATGCATTGCTAGAACATCTTAAATGGGGGGGGGGGGGACTTGTTTAAAGAGTGCACAAATTGAAAAAAATGCCCATATCTAGGATTTGCCACAGTAATTTTGATTGGAGGTGCAAATCCTCTGTACTGACACCTTGTCTGTATCAAGTTGTTTTTGTATTTTTGTTTTGTTTTGTTTTGTTTTGTTTGGAGGGGGGGGGGGTGTTAAAAGCATGAATTAGTCAACTGAGCCTGAGGGGAAAGTCGTTGTTGAAACTTTATTAATCAGTTTCTTATCATGATATTCGACTTAATCATTCATCAACATCTGTGAAGACCAAAAAGAATTTATTAACTCGATCCAAACCCCCACTACGTCCTTATCAGTAAGGCAAAAGAAACAATAGAATATAGATCAGTGTCATGCCATAGGAGAGCAAAGTCACAGGTGTTTTGCTTCAAGTTATGACAGCCATTTTTCGCACAATCCGCTAAACTATACAGACAAGTTATTTTTAATGTGTGAATACCTTCTGCGCCAACCTCTTAGCTCGATCGAGCAAGCAATTAAACAAAAATTTGTGCAAACAAAAACCCGCCTTTTTCGTGGCGTCAGTGAGCTAGGAGGTTAAACAGTCTTAGGCCCTGTCATTTAATTATTCAAATTGTTATAGTTAGTTGTGAAAAACTTGCACAGAATTTAATAAAGAAGTGAAGTGAAAAGAAAGGAACCATGTCGAGACTGCGACAGATATCGCAGGTTCTGCTGCGTAAGAAACAAATCAACAAGGACCCGGCAGCGACAGCGGCCTCGAGGCTGCGGAGATGCTTGTCCGTCGGCGACCTGATTCTACTCGGGATCGGGAACACGTTAGGCGCAGGCATCTACGTTATCACTGGCCAAGTTACGAAGTGGATCGCCGGCCCCGCCCTGGTTCTCTCCTTCATGATAGCCGCTGTAGCCGCTGTTCTAGCAGGTATCTACAAGGCCTTTCTCTTTATAAAGATAATGAGCGTATTGTATAGTAAGCGACGTTTCACAACGCTCGTCATTAAGAAATCAGTGTTTTCTTTCTTGGTCAAGAACAAGGGCGTTATTGGAAGTGGGGGGGGGGGGGGCTGATTTGATTTCACTCATTACTGACAATTTTCAAACCCTTTTTGCGAGGTTTTATGACCCGTTTCTACTTTAAAAAGTGGGGGGGGGGGCTGCAGCCCCAGCCCCCCAACCACCCCCCCCCCCCCGATTCCGCGGCCCATGAAGAATGTTGGTTGGGTAAAAATGTACATTTATTTGTCGAGCTAGAATTGAAAACTATCATTTATGTTTCCAACGTCCACTTTTAGTAACGGTGAGTATGCCTAATATTTCCACTGTTTGTTTCTACCTTCTATTCGTTTTATTGCTTCTAATGTGTGTTTGCCCGTCAGTTATTGATAAGTTAAGAGTGGTATTATCTGAAAATGGGAAATAACAGACTGAAAGACGCCCCACGTGAAAGTGAATTTTAATGTTTTGCAGACTTTCTCGGTTACTTTATGAATTTACAAATGTTAGAATTGTCATTCATATGCCAATGACTTAGGCATATAGAAAACGTTAATACGGGAACGTTTTGATACAATGAATTCATTAAATATCTAGAAAAGTCCAAATCGCTATTTTCATTATGTATTTGAATTGTTTGCATGCTTTACCGACTTGGTTGCTCTTGCAATCATCAGACACATGTCGGATTTGTTCGACATAGCAAAAACAAATGTTGAGCTTTGATAAACAAAAGCAATGAATTCAATAGACCTGTTCTGTAATGTATACATATTTATGCATATTTCTTCTCTGAGCACCTAGTGACGAGCTATTCCATTAACCTGCTATTTATAAATGAGCCTCAATGCTTGGAATCCAGTTTGAATACATTACTTGTTGCTATGTCTGGCAAGCCTCGGGAAAGCTTTCAAGTTGTCAAGAACAACCTTTGTTTGAAATGTATGTATAAAATTTGAATACATTACCGAACCGGTCTATTGTTTGAAACATCTGAGTAAAATGAATCGTCACTAGTATTAGCATAGAAAGAAAATGCAAGAATTGCATATTCATAACACCTCGTGACTACAAGTATTTATTTTTCAGTTGTTGTAGCTGTTGCTATGCCGGGAATGCCTCAACTAATCAGAGTCTGAAATCAGATAAAATATCAACGAAAATGACAACTGCGATGCTAATTTGGGTTATTTTTGCTTTATTTCTTGGTAACTTTTGGGACAGCAAGTGACTAAAATACATTGGACTTGTGCTATTATGTATCTCATACCCACAGTTAGCATTATATATGATGCATTAACAAACGTAATAGCTGGAGCTCTATGAGAAGGTAACACATGACGCACCCAACGTAATCACTAACTGCCGTGATATGCTGTAATATTTATTTTTGCTAATATATTCATAGTCTGTAGCATGCTGTTGATAAACGAATATGATAAAGATGAACATACTGCGGCTAATAATTCAATATGGGATGTCATAATTTTGAATCTTGAATAATTCTTTAAAAAAAAATTTTTTACTGATGTCTCGATACCCCCAAATTGCGTGATTTCCTCTAGGTGAACATTACCGGCGTGTTTTTCTAGTTTGGTTGCAGTAGCATTGATAGTATAAAGTATAGCATTATTGTCACTTTTTGAGTTGCCCATCGATCATGTAATGTAGTGTTTCATGCATTTATCATCGGTAGATACCTACCTGTCTATATAGATGTTATCTGTTGTTGTAGGAACAAGCAATCTGATAAGTGTTTTATTCATTCTGCATGTTAGGGATGTGTTTTGGTGAGCTTGGTGCCCGGGTGCCCAAGGCAGGCTCTGCTTACGTATACACCTACGTCACAATGGGTGAGTTCATCGGCTTTTTCGTCGGCTGGAATGTCCTCGTCGAAAATATTTTAGGTAAGTACTCCATCAAATGAAAATTTGATCTAGATCTGAAAATTTATTCTAAATTGTTAATCGCAAAATCATCCCAACGCTTTTCCACAACGTGTGCATATTTATTTTTTTCATTTCATTTTGATATAACCATTCCGTTTAATCAACAATATGTTTTCTTTGGAATGAAATGAAAGAGGAAAAGTCAGTTCTCTAAATCTGCTACATCTCATTCACCACTATACGGTGAAAGGACTACGCGCCTTTCGAAATAAAAGAGGAAAAACGAGTCGCATAAAAAACCTAATAATTAGACGTAGAAAGTCTAAATCAAATTCATATATTTAAAAGTTCCTCTCCGCTATCATAAAACCTAGGACAAGTTTACTCATATATTCAAATTGCTGGATACCTCTTCTAATAACAATATATATTACAGCATTTCCATAAATTGAATCCCCAAGCATATAAATCTATGTTAATTTCTAATTCTGGAAAGCGTCGGGATAAGACTCTAGGGTCATCACAAGCAAAGATGAATAAGACATGAATTAATGCATTTATAAGTCGGTCTATCATTATTTCTCTCATGCTCTTCCATCAGGTGCAGCATCGGTTGCCAGGGCAACCACCGCCTACATCGACGCCATGATAGGAAACAAGATGGATACTTTCTTATCCGCGAACTTTGCCATGCATACGTCATGGTTAGCCGAATATCCAGATTTCCTCGGAACCGGATTGTGCATAATTTCGTCAGGTATTCAAAAAACTATCACATTGATGCTCTGAGTTGAATGTTTGATGTATGATGTGATAATGTGTAACAATGTGTTTGCATTGAAAAACATGTCTACATTTTGATCATGAACAGTCGAATATCGGTATTTCCTTGTTAATTCATTCTGCATGACTTTATCAGGTATACGTAATAAAATGAAACTACATCGACGCACTGATTTGAAAATTTTGATACTTGTTGTAATGATATAGCAATGAAAATTAAAGTATGAATGGCTGATTTTTTTCTTCATACTATTAATGACTGATGTTAAATTTACGAAAATTGTTTGCCATTTAATCATACTCTATCTTCTCTGCTCATCATGTCAATTTCTAATATTCTGTTCTTATCGGTCTTCTCTCTTCCTCTCTCTCTCTCTCTCTCTCTCTCTCTTGGTATTTACTCCTTACATTTTCATACTATCTTCCTTTCTTTTCATACTATCTTCCTTTCTTTTCATACTATCTTCCTTTCTTTCTTTTCATACACATTTTCCTCAATTACCTAACATTCATTTCACTATAACTCGCTATTCAAGTGTCCCATTTACCGTTTCATTTTCCTCTTTCTATTCATAAATTTTCACCTCCCTAACTTACTTTTCCCCTGCCGCTCTTCATTCATCATGTTCATCTTCCTATTCGTCAGTTTTGATGGGGATAGGTGTCAAGACATCGTCTGTCTTCAACAACATGTTTACCGGACTCAACCTCCTCGTCATCGCCTATATCGTAATCTGTGGTTTCTTCAAGATCGTTCCTTCAAACTGGTCTATACCGATGGACGAACTCCCGCAGGTAGGCCTGACCTGACCGTGTTCCAGAAGAAAATATTGCAAATAAAACTTGTATAGATCTTATATATACGCGTTGCTCATGGACGTCATTTGGATTGCGCTATTACATGCGCTTATCAACACTGTTCAGATTCAGATTTCAGATGTATTACTTTGATTTACTTTACTTACTTTAATCCCACGATGATATACGACAAATGCCTGTTCATCGATCGTAGCTTGTCGTATCATGTGGTTATACATTTTCCATTGTCTTAATTACCAAGTCGATTATGAGTAGGAAAGGACAAGAATGTGTGTAGACATGGTAGATAATGACTCATACAGCCTATACTGGCTCGTAAACAAGATCATGGTTTTTAGACCAGTATTTATCTAGTCTATTCTTAAAGCAGTTTACAGAAGTTGCTGAGATAACATATTCAGGGAGACTATTCCACAAATCCACAATTCTGTTGCTGAAGAAATGCTTCCTCAAATCAAGCCGAGAATACTGTTTGTCCAGTTTCATTTTGTGGCCTCTGGACCTCCTGTGTGCCAATTGAAAAAGATTGTGTTGAGTGTCGTACACTCCCGTCAAATACTTGAAAACATCAATCATATCACCCCTCCTTCGCCTGTGAGCAAGAGTTGGTAATTTGAGTTGCATGAGGCGTTCACGATAAGACATATTTCTAAATCCAGGAATCATTTTTGTTGCCCGCCTCTGCACACTCTCCAGTTTCCTCTGCTCACCTACTTTATATGGCGACCATGCTGCCTGACCATATTCTAAAATGGGTCTAATAAGACCCTTAAACAAAAACAACATTGTATCTGCATTAAAGGAAACCAAAACCCAAGGAGAGAATCAATGTTATTGGAAAGTGAGAATTCAGAGAAGCACTTTACAAAAAGTTTCATTAAAATTGGTTAAAAAATGAGAGAGTTATGGAAGTTTGAAAAGTCTCGTTTTACTTTCTATGGGGATCCTCAAATTGGCAAAATTGCTTCAAAATGGCTGATTTTGTGAACAACTCTCAGGGTGCTCCTTGTCTCCTCCTGAACTTGACATATGTGGTGTTAAATACATTTTCCCATTATATATGTTGAGCTCAGAAGGGGATTAACTGCACCTTGAAAGATAATGGGGAAAATCTGAAAATCTGTGTACAAAACAAATGGAGAGTTGTTCACAAAATCAGCCATTTTGAAGCAATTTTGCCAATTTGAGGATCCCCATAGAAATTAAAACGAGACTTTTCAAACTTCCATAACTCTCTCATTTTTTAACCAATTTTAATGAAACTTTTTGTAAAGTGCTTCTCTGAATTTTCACTTTCCAATAACATTGATTCTCTCCTTGGGTTCTGATGTCCTTCTAACAATTCCTAAAACTCTATTAGCTTTCAAGGTTGCTTGGGAGACTTGATCTTTGAAAGACAATTTTGAGTCTACTAGAACCCCTAAATCCCTCTCAGCATGGACTTCATTGAGAGCTACTGTGCATGATTCTCTCTTCATATGATATTCATTTTGCACATCTGTGTTTTGTTTCCCAAGCCTTAGAACTGTTTTCAGTCATAATTTATTAACACAGGACTCTCTCTCTCTAAAAAAAGAGTTAATTTTCACTGTTTTCACTCCCCCGGGAGTCAAGTCAGTGATCACTTGTTTAGGAGTGAATATCGAGTGACTATCAAGTGCTCTCTAAAAGGAAGAGTAGAGTTTCACTCTATGTTCACACTATTTTCATTCCCCTGGGGAGTGACGTCAGTGATCATTCGAATTTTTTTCAGAGAGTACTGTAGTACATAACATAAAATAAATACAATAACAACAATAATATAACAATTAAGTTTTTCCATAGATATGGGTACATAATTAAATATAAATAAGTAAAGTATATGATGCACAAATAGTGACCTAAGTGATGTTGAAAACAGTTAGACATGTAAGCTTGTATTGTCCAGAAGGCAGTGGGCCCATGTCCCTGTAATTCAGCGCATTGTGAGTACCGTTTATTTAAAGCCCACCGCACAATATCCGATCGACTGCTATCCGATTTTGGAAATAAATCGCAATAGCATTAAATTTGGGCATTTAAACAAATAAAAATCTACTTGATGCAGGTTCTGAACAATAATATGAATATTACATATAAGATTTTGGTATACGCTGTCACCCTTACGCCAGGAATAAGGGCCAAATCAGTTTCAAATCGTAGACAATCGTTGGACTGTACCTGTGACGTCACTACGATTCGGAGCCGACTTGGCCTTTCCTCCGAATATATAGCTCGCAATAGGCTGCATGTTCGATTTTATTATCTATATGACTATTCAGAACCTCACTTTAAAATATTTTACATGTTTAAATGTTTAAAATAATGCTAAATTCTTCCGAAATCGAATCCAGACCGATCGTATAGTGTGTGTGGTGGGCTTTACAAGCACTTTTTGTACGATTTTACTCTTTATAAAGACTAACGGAGTCCTTCGTCAAAAAAATGACCCTTCATGAGTAACGGGAATTATATATCATTCTTTCTCCTTTTTACTATATGCACCTCCCGTATCATAGAATTACAATTAAAGCGCATCTATTTAAAATCCGAAAGACAAGGTTCTTACTGGTTAAAAGTTTGACGTGATTAAATGCACCAGCCCGAAATCAAAAGCAAGACCGAAATAAAAGTCGAGTTGATTTTTTCCCCTTCAAAATACACGCAAATTGTCGACTTAAACTGCACAAAGTTTTTCTTTCTTTTTTGAGTATGTACTCTCCACCAAAAGTACTGACTGTCGACAATAAGGGTAAATCTATAATCAAACTCAAAGCAATAACAAATAAGGTCAATTCATTTTAAGACGTCTTTCGGAAAAGGTGCTTCCGTGATCTAAAAATCTTTTGTGCTATTTAAAAAAAAAACAGGTTCCCTGCGATCAACAACCGGCATCGACATGGATGAATAGCTCATCATCGTCATCAGCTGTAACGGGTGGCCCTGAGATGTGTTCCGAGTTTGGCACCGGGGGGTTCTTCCCCTATGGGATAGGAGGGGTGTTTGCAGGGGCAGCTGTCTGCTTCTATGCATTCATCGGGTTTGAAGTCGTAGCGACGGCAGGTATTAAAGAACTAGATGAACTAGAGGACTTCAGTAAGAGTGAAAAGGAAAGGGCGACGAGAAAGGGAACGAGAGGAAAAGAAAGGAAATTCATAAAAATACGAGGAGTAGATTAAAGACATATGAGTATATAATTGGAGACAGAAAGACAATAAGTGGAGAAATGATAGTTATGTTAAGTGGAATAGAAGAGATGAGAGGGGGAGAGAAAGACGTGAGCGTGGAATAAAGAGAGAACGAGGGAGAGAGATCTAAAAAATAAAAAATAAAAGATAGAGCAAGTGTGAGTAGTGAGTGTGTGTATTTGAGAAAGGGGATTAAGAGAGAGAGAGAGAGAGAGAGAGAGACCGAAATGGAATACGTGGTGAACTAGAGATGTTTTGGGTTGTCAGGGAAATAAGCTCGTTGGTGTGCAAAAACCAATGAAAGAAAAAAAGATAAATTATTTCCAAATACGGTCAGGCCTTGTTATATCACAGGCCTGGAGCATATAACCTACAATAATACACCATATTAATACCTCTGCGTGGGTTAAATGATTTAAACTCATGATTTAACTTCTGACCAATCAGGTGAAGAGGTGCGCAACCCTCAGAAGACTCTCCCAATCGGCATCATGGTTTCACTGCTCCTCACATTCATCGCATACCTGGGTGTGTCATCTGTCATGACGCTTATGTGTCCCTACTTCCTACTGGACGAGGAGGCTCCACTGCCCGTTGCTTTCGACAAAGTGGGTTGGACCGTCGCGCGTTACGTCATCGGAGTGGGCGGGATTTGTGGACTTATTACAAGGCAAGTTTGATTTTTGGTTTGATTATACTACAAAAAAAGTTTAATGCATAATACGATATTTTCCTTGATGGTCAAGTCTCGAAGAATATTGATATTCTCATAGTTTTCTCTTTATCATTGTGTCTTTTTTGTTGCGCTTTTCGTCTTCTACTATCTCTTCAAATACTCTGGTCTAGTTAATTTCTGTTTTGAACGTTTCATGGAAGGCAGTCGTTGGTCTTTTCTAAATCTATGCATTACCAATTTGCTGTCTATTGTTTACTTGTTCTTCTTATAGTTTTGTTCTTCTCATTTCTCATCCACGTTACATTCTCTTCATCATTTCTTTCGCGTTTCATTCGCGTTTCTTTTCTTTGTGATTCTCAAATTCTCTTCATAATTTGTGTTGTAATATTTGGGACTGTCAATCTTCTCCTTCCCTCTTTATGTTTCAAAATGCCTCCCTCCCATTCATTTTAACTTCCTTTCTCATCCTATATTTATATTATATATATTTCCATCTTTTCCACTATACCTTCTACTTAAACAACTATGAGCGACCACCAGCGTTGCGTTCGAGGAACATTTCTCACAATATATATATATATACACACACACACACACGCACACACACACACACACACACACACACACACACACACACACACACACACACACACACACACACACACACACACACATATATATATATATATATATATATATATATATGTTAAATACAAAGTCCACGTGTTGGTAGAATATCAAAAAAACAAACTATTAGAAATGTCATGCTTTTATCCAACTTCTTTATTTCCTCACGAATTTTCGACGGTATTCACACCGTCTTTATCAAGTGAATGACAAACAAGTCAATGACAATATATATATATATATATATATATATATATATATATATATATATATCCCGACAATCTCCATCTAAAATATATTTTCTCTTCTATTTTTCTGACAGCTTGTACGGTTGTATGTTCGCCTTACCTCGGTTCCTCTATTCGATGGCTGAGGATGGGATGCTATTTAAGTTTCTTGGAGAAGTTCATTCCCGCTTCCAGACTCCATTCTATGCTTGTCTCACGTCTGGTATAATTGCAGGTATTTCCCCCAGCATATAATGCAAGTGATACAGTGATGATACTTCATCTTCAGGATGGGGCGGGAATTAACGCTCTATAGGATGCAAAGTTTTTCCAAAATTATTAGGGGCAAAATATTCCTTGTTTTTAGCATTGACACATCTGGTAAATGTTCAATGTTCAAGTTCGCTTTATTTCATATTCACATTTCACATTTCATTTTTAATATGTACTGTCGGTTTGTTTACAAGATATAATAATGATAAAAATTATAGTGTTTATTAATAAATATAAGTACATAACAAGTATATACTGTATCATTTTGGATTACTTGTCGTAACTTGTAAAAAAAAATACTAACAAAATTGGAAATGAGGATATGAAGGAGTCTAAGGTAAAAGCAGGCACCAGAGAGTAATAAGATAGAGAGTAATTAATAAATAGTAAACATACGGACCATTAAAAGATTAATGAATAATGTTGGCCAATATGTACCATTACTACTCGTAGAATATTAGGCCGAGCAGCATAATATATAATAATAAGATTGTGTGAACGAAAGACATAAGGGAATAGATTTATATAGAAACTTAAGGAGTTTTATTTTGCTTCGGAGATCAACTTTTTATGATGAGTTAAAAAAATTGATAATCTACGAGATGTCTTCCAAATTATCTTCTACAAATTTCAAGAAATAAATGACCTGATGAGTATTTCGTGTTAGGGCATGCTAAAACGATAACGTCAGTTGATTCGTGATCACTTTTCATCAATTAGTATTTATTGAAATGTTCTATCATTTAATTCAGGTATCATCACCCTGGTCATTGATCTCCAATCCCTGGTCAACGTTGTCGTCATGGGTGCAATGGTGCCCTTTCTCACCGTGGCTGCATGTGTCATTATACTTAGGTGAATGCCATTGGTCAGAATCCTTGTGTCCTGTTTTTCTTCATGGGCACACTTCCAGCAAGATTTTCTTCCTGTACATCCGTCCCAGTGTTGTGTCCAAGACCAGAGGGTCCGAGATCAAGATTAAGATCAAGATCAAACAGTCCGAGATCCAGATCAAGATCAAGATCAGCAGCTCAAGATCGAGATTAGAACATCTGAGATCAAGATCATATATGTCCGAGATTAAGATCAAGATCGAGGTTACTGATGCTGATCTCGAGACTGGTCTCGAGATCAAGATCGATCTCGAGCTACCCAACACTGAGTCGTGTTTTCGCCGATTGGTGAACGATTTTAAAAGATTTGTCGTTTGATAATTTACGTAATAACAATGTTGATCTCGAGCGATCTCGAGCGAAAATTCCGAGAACAGAAGCTCCGAGATCAAGACCAACACCTTCGAGATCAAGAACAAGATCGAGGTTACTGATGTCAGTCTCGAGACTGGTCTCAAGATCAAGATCGATCTCGAGGTACCCAACACTGATCCGTCCACGGAAGAAGTTTAGCACCATGTACTATATCTTTAAAGATTTTTTCATATCTTAAAATAATGAGTCAGAGGTTAACCTCTTAAAGCCTACTCAACCATTTCGTACCAGGATGTAAGATATTTCTGGAGTCGTTTTACGGATAACTTTCCTATAAAGCATCCTCACATTTAATTTTCTTACTTTTATCATTGTTTTTATTTGGTACGTATCCAGTATCCGTTTGCTTTTATTCCATTCCTTTTCCCCTTGCCTCATCATTATTGGACCCCATTCTCATAATCATTTCCTATATTTCCTAAAGTTCATCTTCTTGAAGTCCTTCTTTTCTTTCCTGTACTGCTATACTATCTTATAATCTCAATCTTAATTCTCGTTCAGGCCATAATTTATGTCATTTCTCCCCTCTCATGTTATTTTCTTTTCTTGAAATTGTCGCCCTATACAGATACGAGCCAGATATGTCAGCTCCAGCCTCTTCGCATACCTTCCTTTTCCCCGAGATCGACGGGTACACGACTGGCTTTGCCGATGCAAAGCGTTCCTCTATTGCTAAGTTCTTAAGCCAGGCATTCAGACCAGTTTATGACGAGCCAACACCTCTCTCATTTAAAGTCGTCATAGTCTGTGTCCTTTTATTCAGTAAGAATCTGAATTTCTATCATTTTTCGGATTTTTTTTTTTTTTTAAATCGTAGATTGTAAATATATTATGTTTAGGGATATATTTACAGCACATCATAAGATGAGGTTGAGCTAAAGAAAGAGTGAGCAGATTTAAAGAGAAAAATTCTCAAAATGAGAATTTGAATTGATCACGAATCATATTTAGACATTAGTAATGTCAAATATATCTTTGAACAGCTTAAAACGAGAGCAAATTCGGATACGGAAGGTGATCAGTTGAGGAGCGTCTTATTGAAAAAAATAATGGGTTTCTGACAGCGGCGAAACAAAAATATTCCTGATTTTTCTGCTCGAGAAGTTGAATCATCTTTCTCTATAGATAACTTTGATACGTTATATACTGATTGTAATATAATAAGTTTTATCATATATATGAGATCTTCAAGCGATCAATTTGTATGATTTCAATTTCATTCTTATTCCAGTATTCACATGTTTTGGGATGGAGGCCATGATCATTTTCGCAGAGGAAAATCTCACCGACCGCGAGACTTGGGCCATTGCGACAGCGTCTTCCATCGGAGCGTTCATTTTGTTACTTCTGCTTATAATTAGCAAACAACCTCAAAGTACAGTTCCAATCTCCTTCAAGGTAAGCTAGAAAAGAAATTAAAGATATCGCAGCGCCATCTTATTTTATATTTAACATGTGAACGACTGATCAGTGGGATGCATTCACCGTCACAAAAGATTCATTATTTTTGTAGGTACCCATTGTGCATCACCTGGTTCAGGTAACCCTCGTACCCTCATACGAGCTCTCATTCGCCAGGTTCACACGGAGGGAGCGAAACTTTCAGTTTCGCTTGTAGTTTCAAAACTTTGAGTTCTTGTAGCTTCAGACCATATGAACGGACTCGCAGTTTCGAAACTTTAAGTTTACAGTTCCAGAACCACAAGCGAGCTTGTAGTTAACGCCGAAACCACAAGCAGCGGCAGTTATGGACCGTGTGGACAGAATAAACTTTAAGTTTAGCAAACTCCTTGTTAACGATGACCTCTCTGTTCATGTAAAACTACGATCGCTCGACTTGTAATCTCAGAACAACGAGCGTCGTTGTTTCGGGCCCGTGTGAACCCTCGTCGTTGTTAGTAAACTTAAAGTATTGTTAACTTAAAGTTTCGAAACCACAAGTACCGTATGAACGTATAGCTAATAAATTCCTTAACATCTCACTCCTGTATTAGGTACCCTCCGTGTAGCTCGGTATGTTTATCATCTACTTTCTTTTCATTTCAGATAACCTGGTAACAGTACCTACTACTAGCATATACCAACTGACTCCCATATTCAATTTCGGTTATTCCTTGTACCCCTCTTTATAGCTATGACATTAATTTCGTTTGAGATACCTCTCCTATTCCTCCTACTATCAATTACTATATAATTGTGGAGCGCCAGGAGTGTCCATTCTGACAGACATGTGCGCTATACAAGAACCCACTATTATTATTATATCAATTGAGAATCCTTCCCTTCTTTTGAAGTACTGTCCTACCCCTCCTACTGGCTATGATCATATGAATAGACTCCTTTCTTTCGTTTTAGGTATACCCCTCCTACCAGTTACCTCATTATTGAATCCTTTTATCTCTTCAGGTACCCCTTGTGCCTCTCCTTCCAGCTCTAAGTATATTTATCGACTCCTACCTCATTATGAAGATGGATGCAATGACTTGGATTAGATACCTCGTTCTTGTTCTCATAGGTAAGTTCAGGAAGCTCTAATCGCCATTGCTGTTAAATATCCGAGACCACGGGGTGTGGCAGTAGGAGTGGAATGACGCTCCTCTTTCTTAGCTTAGAATGTCGCCAAATATGTAATTGTCGGCAAAAGCTTTTTTTTTCATTCACTCTCTTTGCCAATAAAATTCTATCAGCGCACTTATCATGCTTATCGCAAATTGGGTCAACACCCACATCCCACCTTCACCTTTCCACCCTATGTTCAACATGATCTAGTCATACTCCTGTTCAAGAATAGAATAGGAATTACACAATATGCTGAGAAATCGCGCATTTACACAAGGAGCTTGCCTAGTACATCTTTACATAATGTCTTGTTTTTTGTAGTAAAGATGCTGCAGTGCACAGTAAGGTTATCATGTATTTTATCGTTCATATTTCTTTCTAGGTTTAGTTATCTACTTCGGCTACAGCATTTGGCACAGCAACGAACGTTACGTGAAACCAAAACGATACCGCTACCCCAGTACCCCAGCCGAGGCGCAATACGGCGGGCGATGTCGACGTACTAGTAGCATCATGCTCTGTAGCGAGTCTGGCTGCACTCACGATCTCCCACATAACCTCCTCGATATTGGCAAGAAAGGCAGTGTGCAGAATACCGAACCGACCGAGATTACCAAACTGATCAGTGAAGCTTCTACTTGATTATAATTTATGCTAATCATCTCCTGGGCAGATGCCGTCGACATCGACCGGGAAACGTCCCTACACTACGTCACAAACAATCGGCAATTATGAGGACAGTGAAAAGGGCATCGACAGAGATGTGTTTTTAATCCCATCATTCTGAATTTAGACGAATAGCCTCGAAAGAAATGAAAAGCTGAAAATGAACTTAATTGGCAATGAAAATGTGGAAGACGATGAATGACATTTTGAATTTACGATTGCAAAGAACTTTCCTCAACCAATGTTTATTAGGCTAGCATACATTACCTGCTTAGTAGAATGATGCAATCAAACAATATTTTATGCAATACGTTTTCTTCTTGTGTATCTAATCGTGTAGCTGAGAGAGTTTATCATATTCGAGGTATCACTGGACTTCGAGATTTTTATCTTGTGTTGTCATTGGTTTTTAAGGTTATAATGAAGCCTGTGCTCTTTAAATCAAATCCTTACGTTCGCTTTGCCAGAGCCGAGAAAATAGGCTTCTTTTTAAAAATCATACATCATTCTTTTTATCACTTGCGCGTCGACAACACAAGACATGAGGTTCGTTCTTATTAGCCCGAGTAAGCACAAGACTGAGAGACCATATAAGAGTGTGCATGTGTAGCATTACTAAGAAATAGTGGGTTATTTGGAATTATCAGGCTGAGCAAAACGCATCCATATAGCTAAAAGCAAAGATACCTGTCAATCCTACGCTTTGTTTTTTTTTTAAATAAAGCTTGTGAGAGCTAGGTTTTGTATGTTATACTCACGGCACCCACTGTATTGATCGTCAGCAGTGTTGGAGTAAGCTAACATGCACTTACAGGCTTACGCTTCTATGAAAGTCTATAAGACCTTCACCAACTTGCATGATCTCGACCGAATTATAAAGAGATATGAATCTAATGCAATACGGTATTGAGCACTGACACTTCCTGAACAAGTTGTGCTTGTTACTGGTTGTTTCAAGTTGCTCTCAGCAGTCTGAAAAAAAAAAATAGGCACATCGTGATTCAGCGTGCTACGGACGTGAGGTGTTCGTGAAACATAATGTTGTCCGTGTTCATGGTGTTGTGTTCATCTAAAAAAGTGTGCGTACACGTAACATTTTTTAAAAACCTTCCTCGAAAGGTTAATTGGGAAAATAACATCGAGCTTATGGTGTAGCTTGTGCTCAAATATTGAAGGGGAAACGGCATTACAGGGGGCGGGGCGGTCTGAACAAAATAATGACAAATAATGAAACAATTTATTAGGGGATAGGGTGTAAGAGGGTTCTCTTCTCGTTTCCTTCCCCCCCTACCTTTTTAGTCTCTTTTTCTATTTATCCAATTTATCTGCTTAACATTATAGTACAGGAGCTTCACAGCTGGTATCATTCTGTGTTTAAGATCGTGGAAGTATAGCGCGAGCAACTCGAGTAAGATATCCAAAGAGACGAAGAGATAAGAACACGACATCCCGTAAGGTCAATAAGGTCAATATTCTCTGATGAGAATGAGTGAACAGTGTGAAGAGTTGGGATCTCGTTGCCTCATATTCTCGTCTTCAAGAAGACAGCTTGACGAGAAAAATGCTCTGGTCTTCCCGCTGGCATATCTGCAATTAGGTTTCATCAAGGAGTTATCACGGAACCTGTGATAACTCCTTGGTTCCATTAAATATGAATGGTGTTTTAATGTTTCGTGCAACTGTTTTAGGTGTATAATAAGTTGCCTGTGACATGTTTTAAGAGTATTTTAACTAGCGTAAGATATGCCTGCGAATGCCGACAGTAAGATTTTCATTTTGTTTAGGGAGTCTGAACGGGTATAGCTGATAAACTATGTGAGGATTGAGGGTCTTGATTATTGTTATTAGAATTAAACATTTGACATTTCATAAGGCCGATTTTTTAAACAATTATTGATGCATTTTGGGCTGTATTCATATTTTGTGAACATCTGTATCATAAGAGTAATGACTATATATTTCAGTGGAAGCCACTTAATGTATCTTATTCAAGTATATTAGTGAGCTTTTACTTTATTTTATCACACTGTAATATTAAGAGCACGAAAATACAATCTCCAGAATGTCATGCTTTCCATTATACTAGAGAAATTTCCCCAGTTTAATATATCAATAATACCAGTGAGACAGATTAGTAAATTCATATTCCTAGTTTCAAAAGGCTGGGAATCTAACACTTGTAGTAACAAAAATCAGAATTTAGCAACGAATCATGGATAATGCTGGAAATATTCGTTTGATATACCGTTCATCTGAGCCATTGTTGTTCTCTTTTTATATTGTCATGTGATTTTCATCAGCACCATTAACAAATTTATCTTAAAAACATAAGCACATATCTAGTGTATTATTCATTGTTTCGGCTTGTGTGTGTGGGGGGGGGGAAGTGTGGGTGTGCGTATGTTTGGGTGTGTGTTTGTGTATATGTGTGTGTGCGTGTGTGCATGTGCAGTGTTGAATCTGCTCAGAAAACATTATCTTGTGTAGTATTTTTTCTATGCCAAACGGACGGCTCTTACTTTGCTCATTCATGGAATTGTTCCGTCCGTGATGATATCTAACACGAGATGGTGCTTAAACAACATGATGGCGCTCAGTATAATAGTATTAATATCACATAACTGGTTTTGCTAATACCAACCCCCCCCCCCCCACCCCCCCCCCCCCCAAAAAAAAAAAATTATATATATATATATATATATATATATATATATATATATCTATATATATAGATATATATATATATATATATAAATAAATAAAACAACAAACAACAAAAAACAACAAAACACACAAACCAAACAAACAAAAAAACAAAACAAAACAAAACAAAATAAAGGAAAATGTGTGGTATATGACATAGATTTCGTTTATCATTTCTCTCTTTCTTTCAGAAAAGGTGTACAGTTTTAGTTTTATTCTTGTTTTACAAACTAAATGGACTTCGCATTATTGTAATGCAAGTATCTGAATTCAATATGGGATAATTACCTTTTTAATGGGGCTGTAAAAATTGCTTATTGACCATTTCAAAACCTAAAAGTCTAATTTCCAAGAATCCATTTCTATGACAGGGATTTTAAGTGGGATCAGTAGACGACTGCATTATTGTTTAAGAAATTTTCAATCTAATTTTAAGACTTGCCATTACCAGATTAGCATTTTAATTGGAATGAATATACCGTATTTCAATATATATGTATATATGTATTTCAATTACCGATAGTGGTTATAATCAATTAGCGTGCACTGACATACAGAGGCGCATCCAGGGTTTTTGTAAAGGAGACGGGGGGGGGGGGTGTCCAATTCCCCTAAAAATGCTAACAAGCAATTAACGAAACAAAAACTAAAATGACATCAGATCTTTTGAGTTTACACAAAAAATCTCTGACAAAATATTAGAGAGTGGGGTTGCGAATTCCCATGACACGCTCTGGATTTGCTTAATTACGCCTTTACATGTCCTGTGAAGCTATATACATGATATATATAAGATTTTTTTTGCAGTACAATACGGTCGTGAGAGCTTTCTCGGCAGGATCCACCTCCGATGTATATCTGCCAGACGTGTATATCATCAGGAAACTTGATGTTGGCAAACAGAAACCTTGCCACCTGTTCTTGTATGATTAGAAACTCGATTCATCCGTAGCCTAACAAAGAAGGGAGTAGGCTATCATTTTCTCCTCAACTCATTTTATTGCTTTCTTCATAAAAACCAAACAAAGAAAGATGGATTCCTGCCTTCTCTTCAGATGCACAGGATTTCGTATTTTATTCGCGTTTTGGATGATGCTTTCTCATCCAGGTCACCATCCTGTTGGAAGCTCATGTCCTGTAGATTGTTCCTGCACTAATTTCCATGTTGACTGTTACGGCAAACTTATCGCTAGTGTGCCAACGGACAATATTCCTTCACGTGTTTATGAGTTTATCTTAGCTTATAACCACATCACAGTCATCGAAGATGAAACTTTCTCAAGTATGATTTACCTCCAAGTTTTACATCTGAACAGCAATGCCATATCGACCTTGAAACCGCTAGCTTTTCTCGGTCTTGATCGTCTTCTGGAACTCAATCTAAAAAATAATCATCTCGTTGATATTTCCGCCATTCATAGTCTCCCAGTTCTTTTCTACCTCAATCTCGAATCGAATTTCTTACAAAGACTTAAACCAGGAGATTTCCATGATGTTTCCCTAGGTCATGCCATGAATCTGCATCTTTCTTATAACTTCGTTCCGAGATTGTCTTCATTTTCACCACCACTGCGTTATCTTCGAGCCATATCTACCGGCTTGACCGTCTTCGATCTTCATCTAAAGAATCACGCAGATGAATTGCGCGAAGCTGTTTTGAGTGAAAATCAAATTCGTTCCCTACCAGACCTTGGTAATCTGACTTCTCTCGAAGAGCTTATCCTAACAGGAAATCCTATTCACATTATCTTTTCGTCCAGCGCTCCTAAGAGTATGTACTACTTAGACATGAGGTATGCCAATCTTTCTTTTATCCCTGAATCTTTGGTTGAACACATCACCCATTTGTTTCTCGACGGGAATCACTTTCAATCCATAAACGATGTATTTCATAATAGAAGAAACGATATACACACACTATCTTTGGCAGAGAACCCACTCAAAAAGGAAGTCATAGCTGATCCACTCTACTCAACGGGTACTCAACTAAGTGATTCCTTTATATTTGACCTGCGTATAATGCCTAATCTTCAGAAATTGGTTCTGATCAAAAACAAAATTAGGCAGTTCCACTTAACCCAAAACAATCCCATACTCCACGGTATGATGCGAAATGATAGTTATGATCCCGCAAACAAGATTACCCAACTGCATCTTGATCGGAACTACATAACTGATATGTTGTTTCTTAGAAAATTCCCTCTTTTGGAGATTCTGAAACTTTCTCAAAATGATATCACTGAGATGGAGTGGGGACCTTCGGACCAACACCATAGACTACGAACCTTAGAAATGTCTAACAATCGACTTTCCATTCTTGGAAATTTCACACAACTGAATGCCCTCTCATTCTTAGATGTATCTTACAACTGCATACGGATGGTTGAGAAAGGAGCATTTAATGGTTCTTTTAAATTGAAATATTTAAGCATGCGAGGCAACTATCTTGCAAAATTTCCTGCCTTATCTTATTTGCCAATTTCTCATCTGGATCTTAGTGAAAATTCCCTCGAATATATTTCTCCAGACGATTTAAGAAATTTAACTTACCTCTTGTATTTAAATGTCGCCAAAAATTCTATCACCAATGTTTCGATTCCAGTCGACATCCATCACATAAACTTGCAAAATAATCTTCTAACGACGTTGAATGAAATCGGAAATCCAGCGTATGTATATGTTGATGGTAATATGATCTCTAATTTTAGTTTCAGATATTGGGATCAGAAACCGTTAAATTCTGAGACGAGACTTTCCAATAAAAGCTTGACAAATATACGTCTTTCAGAGAATACTCTCAGATTCCATTGTTCATACAACCGCCTCTTGTCTTTGGCGGAATCCCCTGTGTGCAAAAATGGGAGTAAACATCCATGTGACATTTCATGTAGGTTGTTTGAAGTTAATCTGGATTGGAATTTGATACGGCATATTGCCCCTGATGCGTTTCGTCCGTGCAAGATCACTATTCTCTCTCTCGAAGGTAATCCAATCCACCTTCTTCCCATCGAATATTTCACAAGTCTGTCGGTTCTTCGAATGTCAAACACGAATCTAAGAAATTCATCTGGTTGGTCTACGTCGGAGAGAACAACGTTCAAGAATCTTTCGCTCAGCAACATCCCAATGTTTCGACAAAACCCGGAACCCTTGATCAGTTTCGATCTTCGTGCCCTAGAAATTATGTTAACCCTCTCTGGTAATGGTATAGTCACTATTCCTAATGTGAACGCACCTCTCCTTGAAAGTCTGATATTAAGTAAGAACAATATTTCGGTTCTATCCCACAAGGATTTTCTAGGTATTCCGAGGATCCTGCACATCGATTTGAGTAGAAATCTTCTTAAAAGCATCTCTGCCCAGAGCTTTGCTTGTTGTATCTTTATCAGAGAGCTCAATCTGGAAAACAACCAGATTAAACACATCAGTAAGTCAGCGTTCATCAGCCTGGGTCATTTCATCCTTCGACTGGGTAACAACCATCTCTTATCCGTTCTACCAGATTGTCTGCCGTTGCTCTCTCGGACTGTTTATCTTGATCCAAACCCGTGGCACTGCGACTGCGAATCAACATCGCTTAAAATATGGCTCATGCTATCGGGTGTTCAGGTATACAACTGTAAGACACCACTGAATTTCAGGAACAGAAGTCTCGTAAGTCTCAAAGATTCCGAGATATGTCTGAATACTTCAAATGAACATCAGCATTTGGAAGACGTTTCTGACATCGGAAACCAGGGCTCAAGCATGTTTAATCATTCAAATATAATGCATGCAAGCAATGATAAAACATCTTCTACGGATAATGTACAATGTCTCAAGTTTTCAATTGCATTCTTCATTTGGCTTACGAATATGGGTCTTTAATCTTTAGGGTTTGGGGAAATGATATAAATTACTATGTCTCGTCTTTAATTTCATGTGAGCATGCATTGTTCAGTTCGTAGTCCAATTCCATCAGATAGCGACCATATTATAACATCCAGTTGCAACACCCACCAGCTAGGCTCCCCATGTTTTATTCAAAGATCTTGATGACAAGGTAAACTGGCTCTCAACCAGCTTTCTCAAGTGACTGATCTTACAGAGGTTGGCAAACAGACGAACGAATGAACTTTCAAATAAAATCTTACTTTTTGAATAGTTCTGTATATTTGCAGATATTATAAGTCTGTGATTCATGCAGCCTATCAAATCATATAATTATGTTGAACGAGGAAAGAAAGTTGTTAATCGAGAATGATGAAGGGAACTACAAAATCGAAGAATGTTAAAAGCAAAAGCGTTTACTCTAATGAGTGCAAGACAAGAGCTTTAATTCTTGTTATAAAATATTAGTACATGTAAGTAGTACGTGTAAGTGCGAAATCGTTGATCTATGAACATTATGGCCTGGGAGAACCTGATCGGTTTGTCACGGACGGACATTTGACATATTTTGAAAGTTTGAAGGCCTGTAAAAAATCAGTAATGAAAATGTGTTGGAACTGTTTTATGTTTCATTGTGAAGAGTACCACTGAAGGTATTAAATTTTGATAAAATTTGGTTGCCATGGTGACCTACAAAACAAAGAAGTCATTACATGTTCAATGGGTTTCTAGACATATTGGTAGTCCCTTTTTTTTAAATCTAAACTTACTGACACTGACAATTTCTTTGACTGCAAATGTTAGTTAAGTAAATTGACTTCCCTGTCATATATTTAGAATGTTTAAAAAATCTCTAACTTGCTAGTTAGTACCTGTATTTATAATAAAGTGGTGATTTCATAGCACAATTAATTATTTCCCGCCTGAAACATATCTTTTAAAAATCATGTCATAGTACAGCCTTGGATTATGCCATTCTCGGTGTCAGAATGTATGTAAAGTGGGCTAGTTTCTCGAAGGTCATTGCTTTGGGCTAGTTTGAAATGATTTATGAAAATCATTGGACACTCTTGTCCAAACATTTAAAACAATACATCTGTAGCTCGGAGTCATGTATTCATTAAATAATTCAGTGAAATCAATGTTAATATACAAATGCTGAAATTCTACTTGCTTAAAACTTATTGATATGTCTAAAGGGCCATTCTCAATCACGTGTGTGACCTAAATCCTGAAAAATAGTTCATTTAAACCTAATTTTTCAGTATTTGTCTAGTAGTAGAAGTCTCCCATTTTGGATATTTAAATAACAATCTTACCCCCAACAGATGAGGGTAATTATTTTTAATGAGAGTACATCATTTTCTTTCAGAGGTCAAAATAAGGTCGGTCGCGTGTGTGACCTTTATGAAAAAGGGTCTTACTTCTTGGTATTCAATCTACTTTTCTTGTATTTCCCTGGGAGTGCAAGTTTCCACTTTTCATTTCTGTGTGGTGGGATTGTTCTGAACAGTTTGAAAGTAATTTTCCATAAATTCGTGAACATTATTTTCTTTTAGAGGCGAAAATTGGGTCGGTCACGAGTGTGACAACTATAAAAAGGGCGTTTTTAATTGGTTTAATTGGTTGGGAAATTATTATTTCTTGTCAAAGAAAATGAAGCCTTTTTTATGTAAAAAACTGGTGATATAAAAAAATCAATAAAAAGTAATCTGATTTTCCGGCAATGAGGCAAAATTAGATGGTCTGACGTGTGTGACCGTAATTTGTTTCACTTTACAAAGAATAGCCCTTAAAAATGTCAATATGTATATGTATATTTATAATATGATGTGACTGAACTTTATGCCCCAATTATAATGAAGTACACAATCTACATACATGTCTATGCATACTCTGATAGCTTTAACTAATACTTTCATTCCATTGTGTAATATATTTAATCAAACATTTCAAATTGATTAGTGAACTTTATTATTATTTGATATATAATTTTATTGTTGAAAAACTATGACGACGACGACGACTACTACTACTACTACTACTACTTCATTATTATTTGACATACCATTTTTATTGTTGAGAGACTACGACTACTACTACTACATCAACTATTACTATAAAATATATAATATATAATATATTACTACTACTACTACTACTACTACTACTGCTACTACTACTACTACTACTACTACTACTACTACGTATTACTACAACTACTACTGCTATACTACTCCTACTCCTCCTCTTCCTCCTTCTCCTACTACTACTACAACCAATAAGGTACTTGGCAAGCTTGCCTAGTACCTTCTTGCTACTACTACTACTACTACTACTACTACTACTATTAATTCTACTTACTTCTAACAGCCCTTCTGCATAATCACCTATTTCTACACGTATATACCCATTCACTGAAAACGTGGAAATGTAGTCTATATTTCATGTTATATTTAACTTAACGTTTATTGAATATAAATAGTATTTACAACTACTACTTCTACTACAGCTACTACTATTACTACTTATTATTACTAGTACTAATACTGCTACTGCTGCTGCTGCTACTACTACTACTTTTACTACTACTACAACTACTACTAGTACTATTACTAGTACTACTTATAACTACTAGTACTACTATTGCTATTAGTACTACACATACACTATTACTACTACTACTACTACTGCTACTATTTCTATTATTATTACTACTACTACTACTACTATTACAACTAATATACTACTTCTACTGCTGTTACGACTTCTACTAATATTACAACTACTTCTACTACTACTACTACTACTACTACTACTATTACTACTATTTCTACAACAACAACAACTACTACTACTACTACTACTATTACTACTATTTCTACAACAACAACTACTACTACTACTACTACTACTACTGCTACTACTACCACTTCTACACTACTACTACTATTACTGCTACTAGTACTACTATTACTACTACTACAAAAACTACTATACTACTGTACTAGTAGCTAGTACTACAACAACTACTATTACTATAACTACTACTACTTTTACTGCTACTCCTACTACAACTATTACTTAATGATACTACTAGGCTACTACTCTACTGTACTAATACTACTGCAACTACTATTACTGTAACTACTACTATTACTGATTTTACTACTACTAATACTACTACTACTACTACTACTACTACTACTACTAGGCCTACTATCACTGTTTTTCCTACTACTATTACTACTGTTGCTGCGGCTGCAGCTATACTACAACAACAACAACAACAACTGTTTTTCCTGCTGCTACTACTACTACTACTACTACTACCACCATAACCACAACTACTATTACTACTTATTACTACTAGTACTACTACTACTACTACTACTACTACTACTACTACTACATATCACTACAACTTCTACTAGTACTAATATTACTACTTATAACTACTAGTACTACTATTGCTACTATTGGTACTACACATGCACTAGTACTACTACTACTACTACTGCTACTATTTATAGTATTATTATTATTACAACTACTACTACTAATACTAATACTACTAAAACTACTATTAATACTACTCACTACTTCTATTATTTTATAACTACTTCTACTACTACTACTACTACTACTACTACTATTTCTACTACTACTACTACTACTACTACTACTACTACTACTACTGTACTACTACTGTACTACTACTACTACTATACTACTACTACTACTACTTTACTAGTACTAAACTATTACTATAACTACTATACTTCTATATTACTACTACTACTACTACTACTACTACTACTACTACTATATTATTACTACTATATTATTACTACTACTGGATGGAAGAAGGGGAGAAGCCTTCCAAGTACTTTCTGAATATGGAAAAGAGAAATATGGTAAACAAAACTATTAGTAATATTGTAAAGGAAAGTGACAACGCAAGTTTAAAAAGTTCCAAAGAAATTCTGGAGGAAACTCGTAATTATTAAAAAAATTTGTATTCCAAAAGAGAGATAGACGAAGATGTTGATGTTTAGGCTATCTTTCAAATGTCAGGTGCACCCATCTTGCCATATGAACAGCGGCATTCAGTTGAGGGTCCTATAACATATGAAGAACTTTCTACAGTTTTAAAGAAGAGTAAGAATGGAAAATCTCCCGGTTTAGATGGGTTTACTTATGAATTTTATAAGTTTTTTTTTTACAGATTTGGGCTGGTTTTTTCTCTGAATTATTCATACGAGTGTGGACAGTTATCCATTACCCAGAGACCTGGAGACCTATATCCCTCCTGAATGTTTCTTACAAACTTGCCTCGGCCTGTATTTCGGAGAGAATTAAATCAGTCTTACCAAGTATTATTCAAGAACAACAAAAGGGTTTTATGTCAGGACGTTATATAGGGGAAAACATGAGATTCATGTATGATCTCATTCAAACTGTCGAGCATGACAACATTCCAGGTTTACTTTTGTCGATTGATTTCGAGAAAGCGTTCGATTCTGTTTCCCATCTTTTTCTTAATAAAGTTATTTGCAATTTCAATTTTGGTCCTTCAATGCAAAGATGGATAAAATTATTTTATTGTCACGCTAAAGCATCGGTATTGGTAAATGGTTTCATATCAGAAGCTTTTGATGTAGGGAGGGGTTGCCGACAAGGTGATGGTCTCAGTCCCTATCTATTTTTGCTATGTGCAGAGGTGTTAAGTATGATGGTTAAAAATAATCACGAAATTAAGGGTATTAAACTTAATAATTTTGAATATTGTCTGTCACAATATGCCGACGACACCGTCATTTTTCTTGATGGGTCGCCAGATTCAATGTATGCAACTTTTAAGGTTCTTGAAAGCTTTGCCAATATATCTGGTTTAAAAGTGAATATCGAAAAAACAAATTCGGTGTGGATAGGAGCTAATAAAGGTAGAAATGATTCGATATGTGCTGACCTGAGAGTTAATTGGGTCGAAGTAAACGATACTTTCAAAATTTTGGGTGTAATTTTCTGTACTGATTTGGAGAACATGATTAATTTAAATTATCAGAAAGTTCTGTTGTCCATTAAGAATTTGATAAATCATTGGTCCAAGAGAAATCTTACTGTGCTAGGAAGAGTGACTGTTGTAAAATCTCTCTTACTTTCAAAGTTAACGTACTTGATTCTAACTCTACCAGATCCACCAACAGAAGTTGTTAACTATCTTAATAGAATACTATACAAATTCATTTGGAAAGGCTTGGATAGAGTCTCCAGAAATCAAATGATTCAAGATTATAATAAAGGTGATGTAAGAATGGTAGACGTTCAAACTTACATTTACGCATTAAAAGTGACGTGGATAAGGAGAATAATGGGAGCGGTTGATGTACAATGGTGTAACTTTTTTGGGAACATTACTACCATTCCCGAGTTGTTATATGTTGAAGGTGGTTCTAAGAGTTTGTATAATACACTTCCTCCAAATCAGTACGATAAATTTTGGATTGATGTTTTAATAGCTTGGAACAAATTTTGTGCTTCACACGCTCCACAAAATGAACATGATGTAATGACAAATACGCTGTGGTTTAACGATAGAATTAAAATTGGTGGCAAGTGTATTTTCTATAACCACTGGGCTAAGAAAGGTGTTAGGTTTGTATGTGATATCATGGATAATTCGGGGAAATTTCTTTCCCTTAACATGTTTAAGGAAAGATACAATGTTCGTACAAATTTCATTGAGTATGGTGGTATAGTGAAGGCAGTTAGAAAAGCATTTGATAGTCTCCTTGAAAACACATCTTTTGTAATTACTCAACCATTCAAACCTTTCCATTGTAACTTCATTCTAAAAGATAAGAAAGGATCGAGAAATATTTATGATATGCTTGTTTCTGTTAAAAAAGTTAAAAGGAAATTTATTGAAAAATGGCACAATAAGTTGAAAATTCAATACACTCACGATATTTGGTCGATAGTATACAACATTCCTTATAAATGTACAACAGATACAAAGTTACGGTGGTTCCAGTTTAGGCTTATCCATAGAATTTTGGGGGTTAACTCATTTCTCTTGAAAATTAACAGAGTTGACTCAGGACAGTGCTCTTTTTGTAATCTGGAAGAAGAGACTTTAATTCACCTGTTCTGTGTGTGTCCAATAATTCTGCTTTTTGGGAATAATGTAGCTCAGTGGTTGAGGGAGATTTCAAAAACTCAGGTACAGATTGATGAGGAGTTATGTTTATTTGGAATCAGGTCTCATCAATTTTGTGCTTTGAATACTATTATTTTGATTTCCCGCTTTCATATTTATAAGATGAAAATGAATAATAAACTTCCTAATTTCGGCATTTTCAAAGGTGAGGTTAAGAGGTATTTTGATCTAGAGAGGTACATCTTTCAAAAAAATAATCTGTGTGATAAATTTAATAAGAAATGGGCGTTGTATTTAGAGTATTTTATGCAGAAGGCTTCACCAGTGCTTTTCTTAAAATACTCTGAATGATGGTTGTTGATTTTGTTGAAACTGATGTACATGAATTGTCATTGTATTGAAACAATAAATGTTTTTTTTGTTTTTTTTTCCTCTGGAAAAAAAAAAAAAAGAATAAGTGGCAAAAACTAACTTCGAAGCATGCGAAAAGGTCTTCTGTCTCATAAATCAAAATATAATGATGGTGTTAATATCATGGTAAAAAATTATGATACCTAAAATAACCTAAGTGTCAATAAACATGGGAAACACACCAACAAAAAAATATATTATTACTACTACTTCTACTACTCATACTACATGTATTACTATTACTTAATACTACTACTGACCCCATCGTATGTTTCTACACGTACATGTATATACTCATGCACTGCAGACGTGGAAATGTATTATTAGTTTTATCTAAATGCATTATCATGCACTGTTATTAATAGTGATACACTAAAAACAATTGCACTTGAATAGAAAAATACTTAAATTTCCCTATATAATCTTAATGTTTGGAAATCCATGTATTTTTATGCGAATAAATACTTTCTTAGAGACCTTTATGATTACATTCACAACCTCAGTCGATCTCAACGCAATTTTCTCAGATGAAAGATTAATGAAGTCTCTGCCACACCCGACCAAGTTCATGGAGTTTAGTTTCTTTTCTAAAATTCTTAATATCCACCTGTTTAAATACTGCTCTGTTTATCATTGTCATTATTATTATCATTATCATCGTCATCATCATCTCTATACACCGGGGTTTAGTCCTATTCATTAAATCATTACTTTGCAGTATAATGTAGATGCATAATCCAGCTAATGTTAGTAAATTACCCGGATATTATAGCTAAAGCCGGGATAAGATTGTAATGGGCAAAAACAAATTGCCTGAAAACCGTAATGAATACCAATGATGGCTTCGTCCAGAAGAGGATTCAGAAAAGCAATCTTGGGGAGAATTATGAACTTTGTTCTATTATTTGAAGTCTGCTTGCCATGGATGAAATACGATCCACTCATCAATTCGAGGGATAGACAATAGCTGATGTTATCATCCACCTACTCCTTTTTAAGGACACATTATCTATTCTGTTTATATTGTTGAAAACCTTTAGAGGAGTCGAGTGAACGCCCCAAAAAATTTGTGCTTAATACTCCCCTTTCCCTCATTAATTTTGTAACATCTCCAACGATCTGCCTGCTTCTTTTTTTCAAAATTAATTCATTTATTTATTTCTTCATTTTCTATTTAATTATTTATTTAATTTTTTTTGAGGGGGGGGGGGGGGGGGGGGGGGGGGTGACTGTATGCGATGGCTCCTTGCTGTACATTAAGGCCCTTATTCTCGAAAGGTGCCTAACTTAAGCCCCCGCCTAAGTGTGTAGATTTAGGCCACCGAATTATGAAGAACCAAATATCATCCTCTTTTAAAAATTACTATAGTTCTGGGACTAAATGCCAATACAAAAACAGACATGATAGAATTGATTTTTGAGGCTCATTTCAGACAAGAGCATAAGCGATATTGTGTCTCGCCCACTCGCGAAAATAACATGAATGTACCCCAAGTGCACCTATCACCCAAGTTTGGTTGCCATTTCAGCAACATGTGCAGAGTTATGTATCATAAGAGAGTCTTGCAGGTAAACTTTAACATATGACCTCAAATGACCTTTGACCTTATCACATGACCTCCGACGGCACCATAACATGCAGGTCCCCTTAGTGCATCTACAAACCAAGTTTGGTTGAAAAGTGAGTGACAGTTCCAAAGTTGTCATAAGAGAGTCTTGCAGGTAAACTTTAACGTTTGACCTGAAATGACCTTTGACCTTACCATGTGACCTCTGAAGGCACCATAACATGAATGTACCCCAAGTGCACCTATCACCCAAGTTTGGTTGCCATTGCAGCAACATGTGCAGAGTTATGTGTCATAAGAGAGTCTTGCAGGTAAACTTTAACATATGACCTCAAATGACCTTTGACGTCATCATGTGACCTCCGACAACACCATAACATGAAGATACCCCTAGTGCTTCTACCACCCAAGTTTGGGTGCCATTGCAGCAACAGTTGCCAAGTTATGCATCCTAAGAGAGTCTTGGAGGTAAACTTTTAACATTTGTGACGGACGACAGACGACGGACGGACGCCATTTGGATCCCTTAGTTTCGCCTTCACCTCCGGTGGGCGAGACAAAAATGATTTATTTTCTTTATTTTGTTACAGAAATATAGTAATTTATATGGGACTTAGGGGTTGACGAATGGCCTTCCATAAATCAGTGGCCTAAGTTAAGCCTGGCTTAACTTAGGCCACTTTTGAGAATACGGCCTTAAGTCTTTTCTAAAGTTAGATAATGTACTGTCTCTCTATTGCATTTTCTACTACCTTTTCATTGGACGAAATGAAAGAAAACGTTAACTCATTTTTTTGTTAGCCAGAGAAATACATTCATGGTATTTTAATTCATTCTTTCACAGGAGAAGGATTTTCAGTCATGAAAATGTACAAATCAGTAAATACCAACACAAAATAAATATACATGTGTAAGACAACTGCAGAAAATACAGACCATGAAACCTGTCCATACAGACCACCTACCAGAAACCAATATAAACAGGATACCGTACTACACAGGCTTTACATTATATGTGACCATTATAGACAGGTGATCTTATAAAGAGAGATGGTTATTACAACAGGATTGAGTGAATGCGTAGTAATACCCATGAATGAGCACAACAAAATATCAAATAGTAGACAGAAATTTATGCGAAGTGGTAAGATTTATAAATCATGAGTATAATCAAAGGAAAATGACATCGTGATCGTATATGCATCACAGTACCCAGAGCGCATTGAAAGGGAGAGTTGTGACATGTGCATAATAATCCTACGCGTACACGGTCTTAGTTTAAAAGATGGCGTCCCAACAGTTCCCTCTCATGTATATAGTTACGGGAGGGAACTATTTAAAGCTGAAGGAAATGACTGACCAATCAGAACCGACCTCCAGGGTCACAACTCTGTGTATGTATAGCTCTGATAGTACCCAAATCACACCAGTCAGAATCGACCTCCAGTGTCACAACTCTGTGTGTGTATGTATAGCTCTGATAGTACCCAAGCCAAACCAATAAGACTGACACCAGAATAACAGTTCAAAACAAAACCATACATTACCAAAAATGGTTAAGAATCAGTGGGGTTAGCATCAGTTTGGAGTCGATTTAGCAGTGAAACAGAGGTATTGGACAGATTTAGCAACTACTGTAGCAATGATGATAACATATCAGTTCATTATTCAGAGGTTTATCACATGATTTCCTTGTGAATAAATTACATTTTTTTGGGAAAAAACATGAATTTTCTCATACATGTGAAATGAAAGAAAGCATTTAACACATACAAAGCTTACTTTAATCACCAGGTGAAATAATTTTGTTTATGGAAGATGGCCACAAAAATCAACAGAATCAATTGAATTCAAGTGAAATCCGGATAGAAAGAAAAAAATTAACAGCCCAAAAGCTCATTCTCCTAGAACAAAAATATCAGGAAAATACTTGCTTTGAAAATTAAAGAATCTAGTAACATGTACAAAATGATATATCACCTATGGACCTGCTGAAACTTTGGTAAATGACACAAGTTACAATGGCAATTAGCACAATAAATTGATTTCTGGATTTCAGAAGTTTTCATTCGGAAAGACAATAAAATCAAGGTGATAAAAATTAAGAGTTTTCCAAGGCATTAAATAAACATTTCAAATCTTAATATGAAAGAGTATAGATAATTTAATACAAATAATTCATGTTTATGAGTGCATAAGTGCAACGCACTGCAGGCACGTGAAGTCGAAATATGAGAAGCGTATGAGACTTGTCAAGTTAATTTTCCATCTCATTGTGACTTAATTGTAGTGTCATTTGACATACTAGATTACTTACATTCTTGATCCCGTTTTATTTTATATTACTAGTACAGTCTTACACTGACAATGAATTTATTCACTGCATACACGATGACTAAAATCATTATCACTATATAATTTGTATAAACCAAACCTAAACAGATTCTTGAAGTATTAAAATGGAATGTAAATGTAATTACATGTAGATAATCACACTTCCTATGATTGTGCAATATTATAAATTATCTGAGTCCTCTCATGATTTCTTGCATTGATACTGTTTTTGTAATTGCATAGGAATTGCAATGATAATTCTTATTATGTAAATGATTTCTGGTGCAAAATATGACCTTTCGTAAATTAGCAGAGTCTTATGGTAAATTCACTTACGTATTCTTAACTTTAAAAAATTAAGCATACACTGGTAATAACAATATCAAAGCCAGAGAAACAATATTAGTAATAATAATAATAAACCGTTCTTGTATAGCGCATATCACGTCAAGATATAACGTCCCTCTGCACTTCCAAAGGGTTTGTATATTATTACCCTGGCTTTAGCTCTGGCAGCCGTAATCAGTGCACAGTGCATTTCAAGGAATAAATCCTGACAGGTACCCATTCAACACCTGGGTGGATAGTGGCAAACGTGGATTTATGTCTTGCCAAATGATGCTAGCGCCGGGCTGAGATTCGAACCCTCAACCCTTGGAATGAGAGTCAAGTGAATGAACCACTATACCACGACACCTCCATGTATTATTGCAGAATTCCAAGTACATACAGTTAGAAGATTCTGTATCTTGTAGCTAATCATTGACAAAAGATTATGAAATCTATTATCAATAAGAATATTTGGCATTATCGTGAAATAAGTCCCCCCTCATTCACTCTGCACAGAAGCAGTTTATTGCATGCTATGCTATGGAGACTTCATTCCCCCTTGTAACACGCAAGTGAATGAGGTGGGACTTATTCCACGATTAGGCCAAATATCTGCTGAAGCTATGAATTTATCTCCTAGGTTTTTTCAAATTCTGTGGTCATTACAAAATGTATATGCCATACCAACCATTACTCCAATCGAAAATATTTCTATATTTCTGTACCCCGAGTCTAAAAGGTTCAACTGGTGCTCTTTTTCCATCAATTTTGTCTAAAAACTGACACATTTAGCAGTTCAAATATGCAAGTTATGCATAACAAAACAAGAACATTGGAAACATTTTGAGGCAAATAGAATACAACAGTGATAAAACACACAACCTTAGTGATAATCTAACCCAGCTGACATCACTTATACATATTAATATCCACCACACAAAATAAAATCAAACAAAAATTCAAGTGTTAATCAAGGAGATTAAATTTAAAAAAAAATCAAGATAACTTAACACAAATAAGCATGCAATATGGATGAGAAATTGACAAAAAGACTAGTTTTCATAGCCTCATAATATGTCATAAAAGACATTGATAATTGTAATGCTCTTCTCCACAATCTACCTGAAACTGAACTGAACCGAATTCAAAGAATCCAGAATTCTGCTGCACGGCTTGTTACGAGATCCCATTCAAGCGAATGTATCTCTCTTATATTAAAGAAACTACACTGGCTACCTGTTCGGGCTAGAATCGAGTTCAAAATACTAGTCTTGACCTTAAGTGCCTCAAGTATTAGCTTCTACTTATTGGACTGAATTACTTTTCAATACGTACCAAACAGAAATCTCAGATCATTCTAAAAGTCTCTTCACACTACTCCACAAATAGACACAAAATGCAATGGGTCACTCTTTTTTCAGGTTGCATCAGCAGAACTTTGGAATGAATTAGCAGAAAAATATCAAAACTTGCGATACTGTTGACAACTTTAAGACATGGCTTAAAATATTTCTGTTTAGAACTATTTCCAATGTTGACTGGTAACATGTAGAGCATATCTCACCCTTCTCAAGCTTCTCTATCTGTTTTTCTTTCTTCCTCTCTATTACAGCACATAGGGACATTTTGTTCCTAAGCACATTTCTCTATTACAAGTTGGCACAAGTCCACATAAAACTTATGCCACTGGCAGGTTTGATACTAAATTTACATAGATATTCTTCATTTTTCAACTGCCACAAGAAGAAAAGATGAGGGGAGTTTCCCTTTCAATATCATATTCAATTTTACAAAATCTATCTATAAAGACATGTACAGGAATGTATTAATTACAATGAAAGGCATATTTGGACATCTCCGGTACAAATTTAGAGAGACTAACTTCAGAGAGTTGTATGATTGACAAGAAGTGTTCCCTCCTTGCAACCTGTATTCCCTCACTAAGATATATTCTTCTAAACCAGCTGCAAGAACATGTATATCAAGTTTGGAACAATATGATACATGATGTATATCCATCTTTTACATACGTAAAGTATAGACATGTTTCTAGACAACAAGGTAGCATGTGCAGGAAACACCTCACAAATGAGACAAGGCTCGGCCCCTCTCGAGACATTTCAGTTTGACAGACTTCATGCTGATATGCATGATGATCGATGTTGTAGGTAGATATACAATAAGAATCATCTTCCCAAAATACTTAATTCTGATGAACATACTCATTTATGTTGCAGGCAGAGTAAACTACAAGAATCATCCCACAAAAAGACTTATTCTGATGTATATAATCATTTATGTTTTAAGCAGGGCAACTACAGAAATCTCACAAAAAGACATGTCCCCTGCACTTTGGACAGAGGGGGGGGGGGGGGGGGCATTATCAAATGTTTCTCCAACAATTTTTTGTTTTGTCTTTATGCCAAAGGTAAATCACTCAAAAGCAAACTTACATGTCCTATTTAAGTTCAAAATGCAACTACTCTTTATTATTCTTTTTTTTTAGCTTGTGGCAGAATTTTGAATAAAAGGAGCATCCAAAAATGGATGACCTCTTCCTTTTTGTTGGGAGGGGGAATTTTGGAGAGTAAAAAGGCTCCCCAAAAACTGTTAAGACCCCCTTCTTTCTTTTTTTTTTTTGCTTGTCAGAGAATTTTGGAATATAATGTGTCCCCTCTAGTACAGTGGAAATTCAGTATAACAAGGTCCTTGTGACCATCAAAATTACCTTGTCATAGCAGGAATCTCGTTATATCAGGCTAAAAAACAATAGAATACAAAGAGTTGGGACCGGAATATTACCTTTGTATATCAGGAATATTGTTAGATCAGACCTCTTTATACTGAGTTTTCACTGTACTGACCTTTACAATGCATGAAATCTTCATTATCACTTCAGGAAGAGAGAGACATAACATTTGTAGTATAAATATCTAGGGTCTCAAAATCTTCAGGTGAGGCATACCACTTATGGCAAAGAAAGGGTTGAAACAAAATCCAAGTCTGAACACTTAGTCCCTCCTGATTAGATAATTAAAGAGTAGACTGCTTGGAATGGATGGATCATCAGTGTCTTTTCCTATCAGCTTAAAGTAGAAGTATCCACTATAAGGAAGCTGCAGCGTGAAAGTAACAAAGCCATTTCCAAACTGAGGCTGAGCGACCTGGGTCATATCACGACCATCATAGGTCACCTTGTGACTCAAGAAAATGCGAGCCTGAGTGCCAATGATGATCTGCATTTCTGGATCGCTGGTCACGATGAGCGCATCGGCATTGGTGAAAGCTGTTAGTCCAAGAGACTGGAAGGCTGCTGTGGCACCCCAAACATTGTCTTCAGGGACAGGCATTCGTTGGACATTCTGGCGTACTTGATGAGCCACAAGCAAGTAGCTGCAGAGGTGAGAAGGCTGGGGTAGGCCAGAGTAGTGGACATTGATGTGAAGGGCATATCGACCTACCCTTGGTGGTGTCATTGTGAATACAAGCTCGTCGTCTACGATGCGTTGCATGGTGTAAGGCACAAGCTGGTGACTGTCTACCCCATAGCTGGTGACAGTGTGGGTGAATTTCAATGGCTGTGTCCTCTTAAAGCGAATGGTGAAATCGCTGCCATCTCTTGACACGACTACACCTGATGTGTGCGTAATAGGAACTAGTCCGGCACTCATCGTACCGATCGGTCCCCAGTGGTCGGCTGGGGAATACGGGAGAGGCATGTTATCTTTGCTTGGGGCATGACATCGAACAAGATATCGGCAGATTTCAGTGTAGCTTTCAATATTTAGCTCCCCATCCAAGTACTGCCTCCTGGCATACATGGTCAGATAGAAATGTCCTGCCTCCGGGATTCGTACGTAGCATGCCATCAACTCATCACCCACCTGATGGATGAACTCGTAAAGGTCAAAGGGCACACCACTCACTGCTACATCACGGTCTCCATCAACTGTGGATAATCGACAGGAGAGAATGAACCCTGCCGGACAATGAATTTGAACGTTCAGATCTCCATTGGGAACATCGATGATCACATTTTTATGGCTTTTCAGACCGAAACCAAACTGGAAGAAGTCCGGCTTCAGCAAGACCTGGACGTTGAAGTCGTCCAGTGTCAATGGCGATTGCAGCAGCTGCCAGACAGGGTCGTTCGGGAAGTGGCTCAAGATGATCACATCCGGGTCAGCCAAGAAGTAGTGCTCATCGTACTCAAAGCGGAAGGGGTCATAGGTCATGGATCCTGCTATATGGGATACCCCCCAGTTGCAGTCAACAAAGTGCCAGAATCCATCAATGCGGACTGAATTCCAGGTGTGCTGGAACTCTCGCTCCTTTGGCGAAATGAACTGCCCGGCACGGTAACCTTTGACCTTTGCAATGCCAACAATCTCAACGCACTGAAGTCCAATGTACCTGGATTGAAAAGAACCAATCATTTAAGATTAAAAAATAATATTTCTTGCAAAGTCAATCTCTCTATACCTAAACCACATAACAAAAATAACTCTTTCCGTTAAATACAATTATGCAATAAGGGCATGAACTCAAAACCTCTGCCTTCCAAGTCAAATGATTGAACTACTCAACTTCGATAAAGAAATCATGTGGTCTGCTACCATCATTATTCCATTCAGGACGACTAGCCACATTTTGTGGTTTGGCTCAATAACTTTTGATTTACAGCCTAACATAAACTAGATGCTTGAGCAGAAAGAGCATACGTTTCTGCATATGCCGTGTCCATTTTTGTTGCATTACCATATCGTCGATGGGCTGATAAAACCTCGTATCTCAAATTTTTGTGAAAATGATTTTTTTAAATAAATGTGATGTTTAAAGTGTAATTCATCTCCTGATAACCCCAGGAGTTGCATATCTTAAAAAAAACATTTTTTAAATATCTCTTCAAAAACCTTGTATCTCAACTTTTTATTCCACTTTGGTCTAGTGCGCGAACCTCGTAACTCCATTTCCTGCCTTCTAAATTATTTTTAATGCATTTTAACCACTTCATATAATCCAAATTATTAACAAACATTGTTTAAGGTTCAAATAAAATTGCCTACACACATGGTTTCTTGAAATGAAGATTATTTTTTTCATTTTACTAAAATTTTCAGGATTTGTGAGATACGAGGTTTTAACAGCCCATGAACATCATGTATGCTTGGTGGATAAAACCTTGTATCTCATTTTTGGGGTGAAATCACCCTTTTGCAGGTTAAAATTACTCTTTTTGTTCATGAATGTGAAGTGTAAGGTGTAATTTATCTTCTAATAGTCATAATAGAGCATGGTGAGTTGCATATCCTTATAAAATATCAAAATTCATCATTTGTACAAAAACCTCGTATCTTTTTTTATGATTTTTTTTTTTTTTTTTTTTGGTGCCAAAACCTTGTAACTCATTTTACCCGCTTCATAATCATCTACTGCACATTCCAACCACCTCATATTGATTTAATTATCAAACACAGTATTTAGTACAAATAACATAGAATATTCACATATTTTTTTTAAATAAGAATGTTTTTTCGCTCTCCTGAAAATTTAGTTTTTTTGAGATACGAGGTTTTATCAGCCCATCGACGATATGGCATTTGACATCAGGAATTTTCAAAAAGAAAATAAGTATCAAAGTCTGCATATAGGCATCTTGTTGGAAAGTTCAAAATCAAATTTTCCTGAACAAATCAGCAATGTTACAGCGTTCCAACATGGTTCTGTCCATGAGTATTCTCTCTAGATACATGATATATTATTACAAAAGATGTGGCAATAAAATAAGAATACCAATACTGCCAATTTGAAGAAAAGACCATGATCAATTTTGCCCTTGCAAAATTTCTGACCTGGATGGGTTACCCTTGCTATTACCTGCACATTCTCATGAAGAGTGTTGAGAAGGTGATTTTTTTGTGGTAGAGTCCCTTAAGGACCCCCAGGGGTGTATCGTCAATGACGTCATTCAGGTCCATCTCATCACAGTTCTGAGCAGTCAACCAGCGGAAGATGAGACGCACCTTCTGTAGCTCACTGGTTCCAAACTCGGTAAGCTCGTTGACCAGAGCGGAGAAAGACGGCTGGGTGACCAGGCTCACTGTCTGGGCCAGCTGCAAATGATAAGGACTAAGTGATACATGTATGTTCTTCAAGATCTAGGTTAGATTCTATTACATGTACATGTACATGCACTTCTAAAGCCAGCTAGTGTAAATGTACATTTAGTAATGCTGTATTAGTCAACCAACCAGTTTTGTGTAAGTACCAGTAGCCTCAAATTTCTAGAAAATGGATAATGTTAATTCAATGGCAGAAAACTTAAGTCTGAAATTCCTTTTATGGAAATTCTTACTTCAAACACAAATAAATGGAAAAGAAAAATACAAATATATGCATAGTTGAGGCTATCCCCACATCAAACATATATATTTAGATTATCTAATACATTTCTTTAAACAAAATTAGTTGAACTTAATACCTGTATTTGAGATATATATTTCAATTTTATCAGCTTTCACATATTTCAGCCAATGCCTATCACAACTTTGCTATTCAATTTTTGAAGCCCCCATTATTATGACCTTTTCCAAGGCAGAACAGGGATGATCCTCTAAACAGTGCATCAAAAATAGTTAACAGTTGGAAAAAGTCTCCCAAAATAAATATTTCAAAATATTTGTAGGAAATTCTCATACCTGTGGATAGCTTAGGGTCTCTTTTATCAAATGACACAAAAAATCTGGCAATATTCTAAGCTCAAGTGAGCAAATGCGCATTTTGGGAAAGGGTGCAAAAATCAGACATGACCAGAATGAGAGTTTTGTTCTAGCTGTTATTAACAAATATTACAACCGTTAAAAGTTGACAGTTGGATAAGATATTTTACGCTTGAGTGAGAAAAAGCCATTGTTGTGAAATGGTGCAAAATCCATGGTTGACAAAAGTTTGTATTAGTTCTGGCTGGTATTAACAAAGTTCAGACTCTTGAAAAGGCTTAGAAATTTTCATACTCTGATTATTAAAAGGCAATTTATAAAAATAGTCTTTGTTTTCTGTATGTCCTGACAAATCAAATCAAAACTTATGGTTCACTGACAAAGCCAGCTTGAATTAAAACCCTGCAAAAACAAATGTTTCAAAACACTCAATAAAGTAGATAATTGCTCACTGAAGCATAAAATAATTGATGAGATACGTAAGGACAAATATAGGACAGAACCTGTTGTTTCATATGAAAAATTATAAGTCTCATGACTCTCAACTTTGCTGATACCAGCCAGAACAAATACCAATTCTTGTCAAGTCAGGATTTTGCACCTTTTCACAAAAGTGGCCTTTACTCACTCGAGGGGAAAATATACCGGGATCTTTAGGTGTTATGTAATAGAAGAGACCCTAAGCTATCCATAAGTGTGAAATTTGCTTTAAATATTTTGAAATATTTATTTAGGGAGACTTTTTCTAACTATAAATTTTTTTCTGGGAGGCACTGTAAATAGTAATAATGATTCCTTGATATCAAAATGACTAAAATTAGAAATGAGAAGTGACATCTTATTTAAGTGGGTCTTAATTGTGATTCACATGGGGTAATTTGGGTCTTTTAGGTGAGGGGGTCATGGATGGGTCATGAATGAAATAAATCCTACATGAATTCATGTTTAGTTGCATAAAGGGAGCAATGGCAGAAAAGATTTGGATTATGGGAGGTTAACGGCATTGACAAGGAATGTCAGATTGTGTCAAGGGGCTAAAAAGGTTTTAAAAACCCCCTAAACTACTTTCTTAAACATCAAAACAATCATCTGTCTCCATACCTTTATGGCATGGGCATCAATTTGGCGGAAAATGGAGGGATCGGTGAAAAGGTCTCGCTTGCGTTTACTGGGGTACTCCTCCTTCAGGGGTACGATGACAACATCGTTAGACTGGGTGGGCGTGGTCCAAAGGTTAGTGGAGGTGAAGACAGCCAATTGACTTGCATCCAACCCAAGGTCAACATCCTGCAAGAGTTCAAAGATCAAATTAATTTGATATTGTTGTAAAATAATTAGATGTGTAATATCACAGCTTGACATTAACATGGATCTGAATGCAAATGACCCTCTGAAGTTTGCAATAAACCCCCACCCCCGAAATGAAATTTCTGATGTCCCATAAGAAGTAAAGAACAACCTTTTAAATGCTAATACAATTGTTCAAATGACATCATAATATATATCATATAAGATTTTAAAATTGGACTATTTTCAGAGAAAGTCACAAATTATGTATCAATCTATATCCATATCATTTGATAAACTGCAAATGGTTTCCATGAGAAAATGACACAACTTTTTAGACCTCACAAAAGAATATTTGCTTCCTTTTGATTTCAATTATCTGACCTCCTCCTCCTTATCTCTCACTATCCCTATCCCCTTCTCAGAAATATAAAATCTTTTGTTGAAGTACTTTTTTTCCATATTCATTTCTGATCTTCATCTATTTTTCTTTCTTGTGATTTTGTCATTATGAAACCATTCTTGTTATGGAAAGACTACCCAAACATTCCTTCCATAATTAAGGATTATATGGCCTCACAACAAATACACGTACCTGACTGCATGCAATTGTGCACAATTCAAACTCAAGCAATATGCATGTGATCTTGAGAAAATGTAAGCATATTTTCATTTCAAGAAATCAAGAAGTAATAATGTGAGATACGAAAATGAAATGAAATGAAAAATAGTGGAACTTGTGTGTGCATTTGTTTTGTACTGGTTGCATATATTTGGGCATTTGGTGGGAATGGGCAGGGTTTCAAAACCACATAAATGCATGTATATTGATCAGAATAATAGACAGGTCGGAAAGTTTTTAAACCTTTAGCAATAGCAAGTCAACTAACATCACACAAACTCTCCCGTTACGTTGTTCGCAGAAGTGTTATACATGTGTATAAATCAGCAAAAGAATGATTTTATTGCATTTCCTTTTGAATCAAAAGCGATCAGGGCAATACTAAAATTTTTATTTTCACCAATACAAAAACAGAAGAAACCAAACATTAATAAGTGTAGGAAAACAATTCACTCAAATTATTGAATAACATTTGTTTGTTAATACATGTATTTTAACACTTCGATTTTCCAGCAAAAAATTATATGCGATTAAAAATATTTACAACAAGCGAGGAAGCATATATTGCACACAAAAAAAATGTTACATCTGGCCTTAGGTTGAGGGGATTTCACATCATGTTTGCAAGCACCTCACTTTAATATCCAAACAACAAATACTATACCTTTGGATCCTCCTTATACATGAAAGAAAGGAAATAACACAGAAAATATAATATCATACCATAAAATTAAATAATTGTCTTGTTTGTTCAGGGTTTGAATGTTCATGAATGAATGTTCAAGAAAATTGTGTGTTTTTGCACCAAGTGTCATGAATCAATAATAATAATCATTGGTAGCAAAAGCTGGTGTAGCATGGCAGGTACAATAGACAATGGCATTGTTGTGTTATGAATTGATTACTGGATTTGTCAAAATAAGAAAACCTCATTGAAATTTCAGAATATTATTCAAAGAATATTATTTGAAGAATACTTCAAGTAAATCTTACACCCTGCAACTTCATATTGTGCACACTTCAGACTGAAACAAGTTTAAACTTTTGAGATAATGAACCAGACTTTGAAATGTTTTTTTTTAACACCAAGCAACTGTCTACTGATACGCTGTATGCTTTGGTCTTCTGAAAACAATGAGGTGAAGAAATTATAGGAAAATGATTAAATTATGCCATGACCAATGGACCAGATTTTGTTCCATGAAGGAAAGAATGAATGAATGAATGAATGAATGCAAGATGTACTGTTTGGGTGATCCAAATCTGCTCAGGTGATGATTGCTCCGGGGTTTGTTTCATCAAAGATGCAGGATGAGGGATTGAGACGTGATTTGGTTTTAGTTTAGGGTTAGGGTTAGGTAGGCCTATAGTGATGTGTCCAGGGTTATAATTGGGAAGTGAACTAGGTTTGCATATTTCTCAAAAAGGAATAAGTGCAAGAGCCTGTGTCTTACAAGTATTGATTGGCTTTCTTTTAAGCTCACTTACGATAAAGACAAGAAGTGGGGAATATTGATGTCTTTAGTGCGGAAAACATGTATTGATACAGCACAAGTCTTTTGGTTTTCATGTTTTCAAGTTTTGTAATTGCTGTAACAATTTTCTCACCTCTTGTTGGTAACTAACATCACTCTCTTTTGAAAAAGAATGAATCTGAGAGAAAAAAAAAATTTCCTACTTTGATGACAGTGTTTTCAACACTGGTTACAACTCCATTTCAAACTAATGACATCTCAATTCAAATTTAGGAGTTTAAAAAAAATTGTCTTCATCATTCTAACAATAAGATTAAATACTGTACTGTCTCATGATTATATTCAAATTCTACGCTTTAGAATGCTATTAACAATTTCATGAACGAACAATCAAGATTAAATTTTTATAAGTTTTAAAGTTTAACTGGCTAAAAACATAAATCACTTCCCATATCAATAGCTACACAATGCATGTCCTTGTAGAAAGGAAAGCTTTTCTTTATTTCAAACATAAAATGTTTCAATATTTGTGCAAGAACAAAACTTTGGAAACAACTGCACAAGGATTTATAGAAATTCAATCAATATTGTGTCGAACCAGAAAGAAAGCTCTGATAAGAGTCATTTTTAGTTTCAAATTTTCAGTCATTTATTCTTGATCATCTTCAGGAACAAAATTCGATCAGACTTTTCTTTCAGGTTCTACATGCACCAGTTATATGTGGAACCTTTGGATTCTACACTGTGTACTGATAGCAAAATAACAATGTCTGATACACATGTATGTCAAAATATTTCTAAATAGTAAATCTCATGATCACATTGATGTGCGTGTAAAATGTTATCTTCTTACCACATCTTCTTCCTCACTGTCAACATCAGATCCTCCATCAACAATCACAGCAACATGAACTCCTTGACCTTTATCCTTCGTCATGGAATTTTCTGTCTTTCTCAAATCTGACTGCAATCTCTGAAAAAAGAAACAGATAGAAAAACATGCCACACATCATTCAGCCATATATCACCACAAGCTTACAAGCTAAAGGAAAATGTGCCACACATCATTCAGCCATATATCACCACAAGCTTACAAGCTAAAGGAAAATGTGCCACACATCATTCAGCCATATATCACCACAAGCTTACAAGCTAAAGGAAAATATTCAAGAGTGGATTAAAAAAGCCACACTAAGTGACTTCTCCAAAATACTTGTGCTATTATGAAATATTGTTATTATTTCTTTGTGGTGGAGGGGGGGGGGGGGGGGGCTACATTCTACTCTTACAGGAATTTCTAAATATTAAGAAATATACAATTTTTCTACAGCCACTGAAGCCTGTAATTATAAGTCCAGTATTAAAGGTCTGCAAGGATGACCATTGTTGCATTTGGCACACAAATGTATCGATACAAAACAAGGAAAAAAGAATTTCCAAAGATGAAAAGGCTTCAATTTGATTAGTACACTGGGAAAGAACTCTTTAGTCAATGTAGTGATTTCTGCCATCCTGTAGCATGAGATGATTAATAACTTACCTTTTGGTCAAGACTGTTGTTCATCGATTCCATGTTCCTTTTGTGTTCAGCCTTCATCTTGTTGTACTCTGCATCCGAGACCTGTCCTTTCTTGGCCTCGATGACAGCAGACATACAGATATCATAGAAATCAATGGAGTCTTCAAGCTCTTCCAACTCTTCACCACTTAGCCGATCAACTTTAGCCTTCATGATGGCAGCAAAGAGTGGAAAGAAATGGAGATGAAGAATTAAAAGGTCAATCTCTGCTACTGTATGATGATCAGTATTAGTACATCACAACACACAGGCACAAAAAGTTTATCTGCATATAACAAACCACCTCTGCCCAGTGGCACAAATCCATTTTTAAATTCGGGGGGGGGGGGGGGGGGGGGTTACCACATGATTTAATTTTTGTACCTGTCCGAAATGTCTGAAATTTTTTTCTGACAACCCCAAAAAAAAAGAAAAAGGAAAAAAAGGATATCACATTTTTGGGGTCTAGTTTTCCTCAAAAATTCTTTGACAAGCATTACTATGATGATATGATATCAATATCATTTTAATTAATCATCGCCATCATCATTGCTCTAATTATCATAACCATCATCATCATTCTCATCATCTTCATCATCATTTACATCAACATTATCATTATCTTACTCATCCTCATCCTCCTTCTCATTGTCATCATCCTCATCACTGCCAATAGTGCTAGGTGACTCACCATATCCAGACCACCCTTTTGCATCTACTTAATCAACCCCTCAATTTCCATGCAAATCTTCATACATTCACCATAAACATTCATCCTTATTCTATGTATTTATTATGAAATCAGATGTACATACAGAACCAAAAACAATGTGTCTATCAAAGAATAATATATCTTTAATGTCATCGGAATGAATTTGATCTACTTACCAGCTGTTCCATCAGTCTCCTTCTCTCTTCCTCTTCATTTCCCAACATCTTCCTCCTCCTCCTTCTTGCCTCCAATTTATCCTGAAGATGCCTTGCCTGCCTTCCTTTGGCCCATCCCAACCTCTTCTTCAAATCCTCCATCTCCTCCTGATGTTGCTTCAGGAGACGCTCATACTCCTCCTTCGGCATCTTCGACTTCTGCTGCTCCACTTTGGAGAAGAAGATAGCTTCCTGGTGCCCCATCTCTTCTTCGATACCGTTGATTTCCTCATTTTTACCTTTTCCCTGTTTTAAGTTAAGAACAAAAATAATATTGCTTTCTTATTCCTTTCCATCCCATCTATAAACTCCAGGGTACTCTTGAACATTTTTTGGGTTGCATAAATACATTAAAAATGTTACGGATAGTAAGATAACTAGGAAGACAAACACGGGGGAAAAAACTTTTCAGAAATTGAAATTTATAGACAATCATAGACACTTTTGTCTATGCATAATAATGGATGTAGATTACACCTGCCAGCCAAGTACTAGTCAGATAATTACCAAAAAATACTGTCCAAACAACTACCCTGAGACAATTCTCAACCACATACCTAACACCTAATTGCTCTACAGGGAAGTTGTGGAAAGCAGTTCTGAAGCTGACAATGTTACCCTGTATAAATAAAACTGCAAATAAAACTAGATAAATAGTTATCCTAAACAAGTAGTTCACTTGTCATAGGTACATGTAGATGTCTCGGAGTTGGTTGTCTGGGTGGTAGAGGTCTAAGGGTGTAATCTTGGGGTATCTGTCCTGTGGGAAGGTTATTTCAGGGCATTGTTTAAAAAAAAATGGTCAAAATTACAAGTCCATTGACATCCCATTGAAACATGTGTATTATGATTAAAATGAATTTCAATAGAACGTATTCTTCTACTTATAATGTGAAATGATGACTTGGAGTAACTTGCCATGGGACAGATACTCCTAGATTACATCCTCAAACCTCTTAAGATTAAGTTTGTTAAGGTTGTTCTAAAATCTGTTCAAGCTAAGCTGAAGATCTTTCATAACAAAGGAGCACCCACCTTCTCTATCAAGGTCTGTTCCAAATTGTCCATGTTCCTCTTATGATCGTCCAGCATCTTTTGATATTCCTTGGCTGACACCTTGCCTTTCTTCTCCTGGATGTCAGCTAGGACTGCCTCATCATAGTTCAAGATGTCTTCTGTGATGTCATTAAACTCATCCTTGCTGAGTGGCTCAGATTTATCATTCTAAAATGTGAGAGACAATAATATAGTCAAAATAGCTCAATTTACAACATATCCATTCCAAGGGAGGCATAGATTGCTAACAAACAAAGTAGGATTACTACATGTACTATTATCCTAGCTTTAGCCAAGCTATGGCACAGAAAGCATTAAAGGACATTCTTCCTAACAGTTACACCTAGGTTAAGAGTGCCAATTTTTTATGTCTTATCAATGAAGGTTAGTGCCAAGACGTTCAAGGATTCCTTTAAGTTTCAGTCAACAAGAATCAAGATAGTGAATCACAAAAAAGAGACTTAAAAGAGTAAGACAAAGACCATACCAGTAACTTCATCAATCTCATCCTCTCCTCTTCCTCGTTCTTCCACATCTGTCTCCGTCTCCTCCTTGCATCAAGCTTATCTTGGAAATGCATCATCTGTCTTCCCTTAGCTAGGTCCATCCTCCTCTGTAGCTCCTCCATCTCCTTCCGATGCTTCGCGAGAAGTTGCTCATAATCTTCCTTGGACATCTTGGATTTCTTGGATTCTACCTCGGCCAGGAAGGTGGATTCCTTCGTCCTCATCTCGTTTTCTAGCGTCTCGACGTCCTCAGGTTTGTCTTGGCTCTGTATGTGCAGGTAGAAATACGGATATCATTACAGTCCATGAATAGTATACTACTGCTACTACTGCTACTACAGCTACTACTGCTGCTCCTGCTACTACTACTACTACTACTACTACTTCTACTACTACTACTACTACTACTACTACTACTACTACTACTACTACTACTACTACTACTACTACTACTACAACAACGAGGGCAATGCAACAATGATGACTACTATGGCTATTACTACTACTACTATTTCCTAGAGGGAGAGAGTACAGATGACCACTCTAGACAGGCTGTCTTTATAGAGAGATGTGGCCAGCATGGTAGGTTATAATGAATATACCTTGACAGAAACTGAAGACTCTTGTCTCCTGAACCTCCTGGAAGCCATCTTATCCTTGATGTTCTGTTCCATACGAAGCCTCTCCAAAGCCAACCTCTTCTCCAGACCTTCCATGTCTCTCTCATGATCGTCCATGAACTTGAAGACATCTGCAGCGGACATCTCTTTCTTGGCGGACTTCTGACGGTTCTTGAAGTCGGATGACTTCTGGTCCAAAATGACCTGGAGTTGTTTGATCTCCTCGGCGGACATCACTGGGTCATTCTCATCAACTTCGTCACTAGTTCCTCCCTTAATAAGAAAACAATGGACATATGAAATGTAAAGAGATGATTGATTCTATAAAACTGAAACATAACATTGAACAAAGACATAATGGGACCTATCATCTTGCATATTTTGTTCCTGTAATCTCCAGTTATACTATTTGGTAGCGACTGTCTAGTTCAGCCTTGTGACTTTCTCTTAGGAATATAAGAACAAAAAGCTATGTCATATTTCGTTATATCACATTCTACAAAAAAACAGTACAATCCTTATTTGTTTTTGAAATTGTAGGTGTGTATCAAATTTATCAAGCAATTCAACAAGTCCAATTGATTGACTAGCTGATACTTAACACATTTTTTTTGGGGGGGGTACCAGAAAGACACCTAAAAAGGGCGAGAATCTTTTTTTTTTATATGTTGTTCTTCTTATCATGGATTTTTTTTTACTTTTGCTCCTCTTGCAAGAAAATCCTGGATCCTAGCTTGTAATGTTTGAAAAAACTTTGATTCTAATTCTTTTTCAATCTTTCTCTTATTTCCTTTGCTATAGCCAATTGCTTCTCACCTTCTTTCTCCTGGCTTGCAGCTTAGCCATGAGGACAGCCTTCATCCTAGCTTTTTCAAGATCAAGCTGCTGCTGCATCAATTCCATCTCCATCCGATGCTGCTCAATAAACTTCTGAGCCTCAGCGTTCGACTTTGAGGCTAAATATCGAGGGAAAAGACATGTTTATTAATGCATTAAAATATTTGGCTGTTTCTTCCAAGATCCTCTGTTGACAAGCTATTCCATTCACATCTTATGTACAATAGCATATGTGGAAGTTGGAATTCACCTTGGATACATTAGCTGTTGTTATGTGAGGCAAGCCTATTACAAGCATTAGTAAAGGACATGTAGTCTTTTGGTGTAGAACATAGATTTTGAGTTAGATACTCACTAAGGACAGAATCACTGTAATGACACTCTAATTGGTAGATAGTGACATTACCATTTTCTATTTCCTTGATGATAGATTTAATGAGATGGACAAGAGTAAAAAGAGAGTATTGGGAAAGGAGAAAACAGAAAGAAAAAAGGAAAATGAGGGAGAGAGATAGAGAGAGAGGGGGGAGTATACAGAGGAAGAACAGAGACAAATACATAAGCCTAATGAGAAATAAAGAAGACAGATAAGTAGAAAGATAGGGCCTGAGAGACATAAACATGTAGCTAAAGGAGAGGAGAGTGAATAATCAAATTGTTCATAAAGGTCTGATGAACATAAATCCATAGCAAGCAAAAAGGAAAAATTATAAATCAGTATTTGTTGTGGAAATAGCAAATTTTATAAATCAAATTAGAGTAAGTCTGTACTTTGTAGAACCATACCTTTTATCTCTTTCAATTTCTTCCTAAAGTCCATGTCTTTCCTGCTGATGGCAAGTTGAAGTTCCTTGATTTCATCTGCGCTCATGGCATCTTGCAGGGTGGGGTCCTTGAATACCTCATCAGGGTTTGTCATGGCAACAGTTTTGGCCTCAAGCTTGGCAATCAGTTCCTTTACGAGAAAGTTATATTTCATAATCAAAGCGATTTCCTAACTAATGTATTTACTATCAAATTGTCAACAGAGTTGTCATCATCACAACATCATCATCATCAGTACCATCATTATCAGTATCATCATCATCATCATCATTATCCTCATCCTCATCCTCATCATCATCATCATCATCATCATCATCATCACCATCAATACCACCCTCATCATCACAGGTAATAAGCCTTCACCTACCTGTTCTTCTTTGTTGTTGGATCTCTTAGCTTTTCTAGCAGTGAGTTTACCCAGTAAGGTATCTTGCTGCCGCTCCCTCAGTACATCCAGCCTGGTCTGCATGTCTGCCAGCTCCTGCTTGTGTGCAGCGATGAGACGCTTGTATTCTTCTTGAGGCATTGTGCTTCTCTTCTCTCTCATCTCGGCCTCAAACTGGACTTGGCGATGTTTCAGCTCAGCCTCCATTCTCTGTAGCTCAGCTGCAGTCAATGCCTGTGCAATTGTATATAATGTTATACATTATAATAATATGAAAATTTGGTCTTATTTACCCAGAGTATCCTCTGACACCATCAATACTGCTCTTCCTGAAGGCCCAGCAATTATTATAACCCCAGCATTGCTAGGTACCCTTCTAATACACCTGGGTTGGCAGAGGCAAATGTGGATAAACACCTGGGGCCTGTAACATAAAGAGATACAATCAATCTTACGATCAATTGTTACTCTTCAGTACATGGTTAGCCATAGACTTACGACTGATAGCAATCGTAAGATTGATTGTATCTCTTTATGTTACAGACCCCTGGTCTAAGAATGTATGTACATAGTAAAGATCACATCCAGGACATCTCACATGAGCATCGAGAGCCTTCACCAATATACCTGTACCACAGTGCTCCCATACAATCCATCACAATCATTCTGGATTTACACAGAGCTTAGTTATATCCCTTGGGATGGATATGTACACATTAGAAATGTAGCTATTATTTATATACTTATCTTTGTTATCTGTAGCGGTTATGAAGCAAGGGTGGCATAAAAACATCCTCAATAACAGATCAAACTATTTAATGCAGAAAAACTATATTGTAACCTTTTCAGTATTGACACCATCCCTTCTCCTCCTTCTTGCATCCAGTTTATCCTGCAGATTCTGATTCTGCCTCATCTGCTGGACGTTTGCTTTCCGTGACAACTCCGCTATCTCTGCCTCATGCTTGGCCACAAGACGTTTGTATTCATCAGCTGAAAGCTGTGCCTTTTTGCTCTCCACCTCCCTCTGAAAAGCAGCCTTTTTGGCATCTATGTCCGCCTGGATTTTCTCAGCAGATGCCAACTCTTTTGCATCTTCGGCATCTTGCTGAGCCTTTGCCTATAAGGAGACAAAAGAGAGTAAGATTATTTCAGGTAGAGTTTATTGTTTTCATTCTTGTAGATCCTATACCACTGCAGACATTATGTTCTTAAGTTATCTGTAGATGTTTTACTATATACTTATATAATTGTGAGACCATGAAATGATTTGATGTCTGTTCAGTTGAATTGAATTGAAATTCAATTCAATTCAATTCAACTGCATATTACTGCTAAAACAAGCAGAAAAGATGCCAATGTAAAATTGTGAAGGAGGGAATCAGAATGGACAGATTTTGAGGAGTAATGAGAAGTAAATTAGCATTTGCCTTTTTACTTCTCATTATGAAGAAGAAAATATATGTCGTGTATTGGTTTAACCCGTTATCTAAACTCAAGGCAGGAGCACACGACAGGTAAATCGGGTAATTAAAATGATGAAGTATCAAAAGCTTACCCCAATATGATTCATAAGAAATCAACAAACAAGCTGAGAATTTACAATTACCATACCTATGCTATATTTTGAAAAAGAAATAATTAAATGTATCAATGTAAAGTTGGCTCCTGCAGAAGCATTTTCATGTCTTATTCAGCAATGAAACAAAGAAACTTAAATATAACTATTTCATTAAAGCAAATATACAATTTTGTTACTGCATAGGAAAGCACAGGAAAGATGAAAGACTAGCTACTACTCCAGTCTTTCCCTCATGAACTGCATATACAGTATATCCAGAGCCTCTAATTTGGCCACTACATCTGGCACTCTACAAAGTCCAAGAATGGATTGGATTGGATCTGATAGAAACCTTTAAAGAGCTACAATGACCTCTCACCTCTGCCATCAGCCTCATCTCTTCTTCCTTCTCAGCTTTCCTTGCTTTCCTTCTCTTCTTCCTCTCTGCCAGCTTCACATTCAAGATTTCACTTCTCTTCTCCTGCTCCTTCTTGAGCTCTGCCTCCAGCTCTGCCATCTTCTTATTGTGAGCCTCCAGGATCTTTTCTGACTCGTTGCCCATTGACATCCCTTTCTGCTGCTCTAGAGCTAGCTCCATCTGGGCCTTCTGCTGGGCAATCTGCTCCTGCAGCTCCTGGTAACGAGCTGTGCTCTGAAGATCCAGCTAAGAGTAAAAAGAATTTTTCCAGATGATTTGTTGAATGAAAAGTTCATAGAAAGCAGAATAACTGCACCAAATACACAGCAAAATATCAATTGTAATTTACAATTCGATGGCTCCATCTTCAGAAATGGAGAGACTTACTAGACCCTTGTCAGTAAGGTCATATTTTTCTGAACACACAGAAAATTTTATATCTTTCGACAATATTGTGAGAAGTCATTATTCAATTCCAAAGATGATTCAGTCACTCGGTAAAACCATGTTCCTCTTTCCACTGGGGATGCCAGAATTTATTTAACTGCACTGAATTCTGAACATAAGGAATGTTCAAGAAGTTTGGTGAAGGGTAACCTTTGGTCAAACTATCATACTTCCATTACTTCCATCCCCTCCACCATGTTCAAGAACCCTGGTGAAGTTTAAGCTTTGGTCAAACTATCATTCTTACATTACTTCCATCCCTTCCACCATGTTCAAGAACCCTGGTCAAGGATAAGCTTTGGTCAAACTATCATACTTCCATTACTTCCATCCCCTCCACCATGTTCAAGAACCCTGGTGAAGGATAAGCTTTGGTCAAACTATCATTCTTACATTACTTCCATCCCTTCCACCATGTTCAAGAACCCTGGTCAAGGATAAGCTTTGGTCAAACTATCATACTTACATTACTTCCATCCCCTCCACCATGTTCAAGAACCCTGGTCAAGGATAACCTTTGGTCAAACTATCATACTTACATTACTTCCATCCCTTCCACCATGTTCAAGAACCCTGGTGAAGGATAACCTTTCTTCAAACTATCATACTTACATTACTTCCATCCCTTCCACCATGTTCAAGAACACTGGTCAAGGATAAGCTTTGGTCAAACTATCATACTTACATTACTTCCATCCCCCTCCACCATGTTCAAGAACCCTGGTCAAGGATAACCTTTGGTCAAACTATCATACTTACATTACTTCCATCCCCTCCACCATGTTCAAGAACCCTGGTCAAGGATAACCTTTGGTCAAACTATCATACTTACATTACTTCCATCCCCTCCACCATGTTCAAGAACCCTGGTTAAGGATAACCTTTGGTCAAACTATCATACTTACATTACTTCCATCCCCCTCCACCATGTTCAAGAACCCTGGTCAAGGATAACCTTTGGTCAAACTATCATACTTCCATTACTTCCATCCCTTCCACCATGTTCAAGAACCCTGGTCAAGGATAACCTTTGGTCAAACTATCATACTTCCATTACTTCCATCCCTTCCACCATGTTCAAGAACCCTGGTCAAGGATAACCTTTGGTCAAACTATCATACTTCCATTACTTCCATCCCCTCCACCATGTTCAAGAACCCTGGTCAAGGATAACCTTTGGTCAAACTATCATACTTCCATTACTTCCATCCCCTCCACCATGTTCAAGAACCCTGGTCAAGGATAACCTTTGGTCAAACTATCATACTTCCATTACTTCCATCCCCTCCACCATGTTCAAGAACCCTGGTCAAGGATAACCTTTGGTCAAACTATCATACTTCCATTACTTCCATCCCCTCCACCATGTTCAAGAACCCTGGTCAAGGATAAGCTTTGGTCAAACTATCATACTTCCATTACTTCCATCCCCTCCACCATGTTCAAGAACCCTGGTCAAGGATAAGCTTTGGTCAAACTATCATACTTCCATTACTTCCATCCCCTCCACCATGTTCAAGAACCCTGGTCAAGGATAAGCTTTGGTCAAACTATCATACTTCCATTAACGCTTCATCCCCTCCACCATGTTCAAGAACCCTGGTTAAGGATAACCTTTGGTCAAACTATCATACTTACATTACTTCCATCCCCTCCACCATTTCCGTCTGTTTGTTTTGCCTTCCGTCTCTTCTTACGAGCAGCCACCTTGGTTGCTAGAGAGAACTTCTGACGTTCTTTCTCCTTTTCTCGTAAAAGGGTCATCAATTCCACTTCTTGTCTGCAATCAGGACAAAATAGTCAAATATAATAGTCAAATGCTTGAGAGAGTGTTTCTACAGAATTTTTATGTTCTGCAGCACATATATTTTACTTGATCCCGCCATGCAGACAACACAAAATTGAGCCCCGACAGTAAAAAATATATTTTGTGAATTTTTTTGTGAATAACCTAAAACGTTTTAAATCACTATAAACATGACACAAAAGTGCACTTTGGCTTGAAAACTGCCCTACAAAATGGCAATGTGACCAAAAGAGTATTATAAACTGCAAGCATATCAAGACTCTAGGCCCCTGTTCAAAACTCTGAGCTTCAAATTTTGCTATTGACCAATATGTCAAAATTACATGTACCAAGAAATATTTAAGAATCACCTCTTTGATAAATACTACAAATAAAATTCACTTTGACAGGCATATATTTTCCAAAATTTCCTTTTTTGATGATTCACACTTGGGATGCATGATAACGTATTTTGGGGGTCACAGTTAGACCTATAGCCCTCAATGATCTCAAGACTGTACTGTGCCCCTACACTTTGTCTAAGGGTATACAGTTAAAGGTCACATAGGGGCAATAGTTTTAACCATTGACCCTCAAAGCATTTAATATTTGTATACTATTACACTTACAATTTGAAGAAGAAAAAAATCAGTAAAATAGCAATTTCATTTCATTCCCTTTCATTTTTCATCTCATTTCATTTTATTTCATTTCATTCTCCAATGTACATTCAACAGCGATAAATATTTTGCTCACATTCAATGCAAAGCATATTGTAGTTTGTGAAATTTTTAAATCATATAGTAAGCTGGTCGGCACAGAGCAGCATCATTTTTTATCCTTACCTATGGTTAGCAATCATCTGTTCATATTCCTGCTCTGACAGCTTGTCCTGTTTCTTCTGAAGAGCTTCCTCAAGCTGTGCTTTCCTATCTGTCCCGTTAAGATCTACCTGTCGACTGCTCTTCTTCTTCTTAGGGGTATCCTTGACAGTGTTAATGACTTCTTCCCACTCCACTTCATCGTTGTGGTCTTTGTTGGACTGAAAGAAGTTTGACAAGACAAAATCATCTTAATAAACTACCCCATTTAGAATAGATTTTAGAATAGATAACATACAAAAAAAATGTGTCAAAACTCAATATGAGTATTATAACTTAAGTATTACATAATAGAAATTTGCCTCTTTTTTCTGTTTCCTATGTCCATTGGACAAAGGCAAACAGAAGAAAATGGTTATCACCATCGACAATTTTTTTTCTTCCAAGGCTATAATTTACTCTGCATTTTTCTTTAGTTTGATGATCTTGCTGTCTATAGCAATGCAAAGAATGAAAAACAAAATGCATTATAGCCTAAAAGACTGTATTCAAATATAAATTTGTGCTTCATGCGAGAGAGATTGTAAGGTAATTTGTAGGTCATAATGTTGTCTCTTACAACAAAGAGATACAGCAACTCTAACATGAGTATATGGGACTGAAAGGATGAGAGATCAGTGAATACTCACAGAATCACCTAGCTGGATGACCATTGTATCATTGTTTGATTTGGAAGCCATCTTCTCCCCGTCTTCAGCCACTGTCTCTATATTCTTGATAGTCAGCGTCGCAGTATTGGCCAAGTAGGACGAGAAATCACCTCCTTCACCAGTGTCAGTTGCTTCAAATGTCTAACAGAGAGAGAGGTTATAGAATTAAATTAAACTTGCATGTTTTCACAGAAAGGTCGCCAGCTAAGCAAGGCCTTCTCCCCACATATAGGATGCTTTTAACCAGTTAACTACTACATACAGGAACCAGTTTCCACAAGCAGCATTTGGGTTAAAATTTGGCAATTTCCATTCATCATCTCTCAGGGCATGGGGTTCCTGTCCAAAGAAAACAATTAATTCAAATTTTGTATTTGCTTCTGCTATATGACAGAACAGGTACAGATCTATCTACATGAGCATGTACATGCCAATTAAAACATGAAGTAGAAAATGGGTCTTGTTTCAAAATACTTGCTTGGCGCAAATTGTAAAAAAGCACTGAAAATAGATGAGAAGCTGGATAATAAAAAAATTTTAAATGTGATCCCCCATGCACTCTTACCTGAAGCAACAATCACAGGATATCTGAAGTGTCTTGTACATGTATGTATCAATTAATGCATGAACTGTGTTTCACTTTGCATTGAAATCACAATTTATGATGCTATAAAATCAAAAGACAATCATCATATCTCCATACACTCACAAGCTCTAACAATGTTTTTTCTTGTTTGAGGTCTGTGCTAAGATGACCTTTCAACCAACACGAGTCCAAAAATTGTTGAATTTATTGCAGCCACTCTTCCAATACAGCAAATTAACATTAAACAATAAGATCACATGATGATTCCTCCTCATATCTTGATACTCAATCACAAGTTCTTCTATTTCTAGGTATGCGTTACGATGATCCTTGAACCAAATAGGGTCCAAAGAGAGCCTAATTAACAATTTATTTTTCTTTATCTTACAATCACATAATGATAAGATAAACAGGTAATGTGTGTTTTGTGATTTCCAAACATGGTGCTGATATTTGGGTAGCATTTTGATCAGATGTTTATTTGCTCTATGATTAATTCACCCTCCAGTCTTAGATTCAATGGATACAGTCAAACCTGCTTTAGCAACCTGTATAGAAATACCACCTGTCTATAAAGACCACAATTTTTGTTTCCCTTGAAAAGTGTTTCTCACTGGAACATGGATTGAAGGAACATGTACACAAAAACCACCTGCTCATAAAGACCGCTTTTCTTGTCTCCCTTGAGTGGTCTTTATAGACAGGTTTCACTGTACACACATGTACATGTAAACAGTCACAAATTTTGTAATTTGAGGGATTAATTGTCATGCACACAAATTCTATAATTTTTTTTTTCTTTATCCTCAACTTTTAAAAAAGTACAATATCACATATTTTGGGCTCTTTTCTGTAAATACATGTACATCTTGGAGAATAGCGCATATCTCCCAAGACATGTTTACAAGTTAGCAGAAAGAAAAAATAAACAATTTTGTTTACTGCAGAGGCTACATGTAAACAATTTTACAAGTCTAGGCTGGTCTGTGTACAAGTATAGACATGTGAAATGTGCACCAAACTGAACAGTGCTTCCTTGTTCTAACATGCATTTCTAGTTCAAAAACTTTACTTTGCAGAACTTGCTCTCCACTTTCTTAAATTCCTTTTAATGTATCTTTTCACATTTCTTTAGATGACTTCAGATAAATGTTATAAATTTGCATTAATTAATTGAATCCTACCATTCTTATAGTATAAATGTTTTTCCTATGCCATGGAATACACACATCAAGAGATCAATAAATTTCTTTTTAAATCAATTTTTCCCCACCAAGTTGCCCTTGTTCCTTCCCTAATCCATTATCACCATCCTTTGAACTTACCCCAATGCTCTTATCTCCCATCTGTAAACTGAATTTATTATGGCCGACCTCCTTCACCGTAGCCTGGCCCTGGCTTCCATTGGCAGGTGGAGCTTCATTCAACTCCCCTGTTATCTTGACCGGCTCAGATTTATTTGGGATCATCACTTCCGCTACCACTACATTCTTGGTCCCGCCCTTGGGAGGAGGGGCTCCGTTCTTGTTCTTGGAACTCCCTGACCCCATGATGATGATTATGTCCTGGTATTGCTACATGTACATCTGAAGATAAAAATTACAAAATAAGATTTTTAGAGAGATGTTCAGATGAACAAAGAATAGTCTACATGTACGTCACATGATACATTAAGACAAGACTACTACAAGTGAATTGCGCACCTGTTCCGACTGAGCGTTTTCAGGACTGTATGCCGAAGACGGCCGGTCAGAAACTCGTAGTGGTCTTGTCTCACATACGGTGGATCTGAAAATCACGCGACGGTGAGTCTATGAATGACATATCCCAGAAATTACAGGACACTTCTGAGTCTACGAGCGCAGCGAAGGCTTTTTCGGGGAGTTTGGACAATATTGAACCTACCGTTTAAAAATAATCAAAAATAACAATTAAAATAATTAAAAATAATATTTCCCATTTTGTTTTCATTTTTTTAAATTCTAGGGTAAAATGGGGTTTTAATACTTTAAAGCTATGGTGAAGAGGAGATGAGAGAAGCTTGCTCATAGGAAAGGTGATTTTCAAGAGGTTCTTTAGCATTCTAAAATGGCTGCTATATTGCTGAGATAGAGCCTTTCCAGGCTACACTTGACCCAGGCAGGGTAAGTGGGTACCTGGTATGACAACAACAATTCAATAAATATGCTATCAGCTGTTCCTAGTTCATGCATAAAAGTCAGACCAAGGATTTAAAAACTCCTTGGCCTTGCCTTATAGTCAGATTTTCAAGTCAAGATACTTTTTAATTAATCTTCCACTATTATTAAGATAGAGCAACATTAGATCTAGACTATGCCGGCATGTATAGATAACCAATATTCATAAAATTTAAGGCTCTTTGAATGATATATATTTCCATAAAATCCAGTGGCAGAGCTGTGGTTTCATAACTGGGAGGACCTGGGTTCAAAGCAAGTAAGTGGATGCGCTCAGACTTAGTGCCCTTTCATGCCTTCGGGTTTTGCCTTTGGGAAGGCATGATTAATTTTTAATTACCAAGTCACTTGGTTGGTAATAACCTCGCTTAAGTGTGAGTGGACTCAGAGAGGACTAAACTCTAAAGCTGTTGGTGGTTCCCTGGGGCCAGTTTCTCGAAACCGTCATAAGTCTAAGTTCGTGGACATCCCATTGAAATGCGTGTTAATTCTTCAACACGCGTTTCCATGGGATGTCCATGAACTTAGACTTATGACGGTTTCGAGAAACTGGCCCCAGGTTGCTTACTTACTACAGACACATGATTCCTTACCATGCAGGAAAAATAAAACCAATCTGAACAAACCAATCAGAACAAACCAATCAGAAGACAAACATGCCAATTTTATACTAAGGGTCCAGAGCTATGGTCCAGAGACACATAACACTCTCCCCCACCATCCCGCCCGCAGCTCAGCTGTGGTCAGGAGGTACAGCGAGATACCGACAACACTCACTGTTTACCATTCATTCATTTCATCATACACCATGCACCATCCATACACCCACGAGTTATTTCTCAAATTGGTCTTTATGCACCCGTACACGCTTTCATACATACACATAAATGTCTGATTGATTTGTCTCTACAAAAACCATCAAACAAAATGTAAGAAATCTTACGTTGAAAATCTAAGCTTGATTAATCACTCTCCATTCATTGACAGTGTCCATAGCGACGTCAAGCGCCTCCATCTTTCTTCCATTAAACGTCACTTTCAAATCGCGCAGACTCAGATCAATCATACCGGCCGGGCATATGCAGCGCAGTAGGTGAGAGTTCGATGGGTATGTAAAGGTGTATCTGGAGAGCGTTTCATCCAGTATAGTGTGAGGTGGGTATGTGCCGCCCAGTAGACCCCCATTTTTACACTCAAATTTCCATTTCAAAGCATAGCATTTTTTTCTTATTGAGAAAAAGAAGAGAGAAAACCGTTCCAAAGCACCCTTTTTTTTTTCATTCTGTCGTTCCGGCCGTTCTGACCCGCCCCGGCCCGTTGAAGCTCATTTTTGGTGAAAAGTTGAAAACGAGTTTCATTCCAGGTGCTTAATTCCTCCGGGAGTTCGAACCCATTGCTTCCAATAGACCGCTTCTGTATAATGTATACAAATTTATGCACATAATTCTCTGAGCACCTAGTGACGAGCTATTCCATTGACCTGCTTTTTATAAATGAGCCTCAATGCTTGGAATCCAGTTTGCATACATTATCTGTTGCTATGTCCGGCAAGCTTTCAGGTTGTCAAGAACAACCTTTGTTTGAAAGGTATGTATAAAATTTGCATACATTACCGAATTTCTATCCGGTTCAGTTTCATTCATGCTGAGCGCATGCATGCGAATTAACCCCGTAATTAACTAATGGGAGCTTGTGGGAACCAGTTACGTAGCATCATATTTATATTATAATCCATGCAGTTCCAAAGACCCCCTTTTCCCAAAATGTTAGTAGTTCCGAGGCCCTTTTCATGATACGCTCGTTCCGAAGCCCCATTTTTGTTTGTCTTGCCGGCGGCACATACCCACCACTTTTGGGGTCGAGTGCCCCCCCCCCCCCCCTCCGGGTTTCATCAAGTGTTTTGTCAGTGATTTTTACCGACAACTGTTATAAGCTACTGAAATCCTTGCTTCGATTGGCTGAGAGCAAATTTGTCGGTAAAAAACACTGACAAAACCAGGGGTGTCGATCCGTGTTCATGATTGGGGGGGGGGGGGGGGGGTGACCGGCGAGGGAGCTGAGCGACCGAGCGGGGGAGGGTGTGGGAGGGACTTTTTCAAAAATCTGTCTATACTACTTGCATTTTAGAGCATCCAAAAATGTTTTTTAATAAAAAGAAGGAAGGCACGGATCTACGCCAATGGACGGAACCCCTTAATTGAGAATAACAATGCGAGCGAACGAATTTTCTTCGATATTTTAAAATTGAAAATATGGCATTTCTTATTTCCTTACTTCTAATCATTAAAAAATGTGATGGTATTTCAAGATCAAACATAATGAGTTTGGATAATTATTATAGTTTTAAGTTAATGTATCATAATTCTTATTCATTTTATTCAAAATTATTGGGGGGATGATAATACAGGCCACCCCCCCCCCCACCTCAAATATCCCCATCCCCCCTTCCCGAGGGATGGGGATATATACCCCCACACCCCCCGGGGGGGGGGGACAGACACCCATGGACAAAACACTTGATAAAGGGCTCCCCTGAGCTCCGCAACGCGAGAAACAAAATCGAGAAAAATGGCTTCAAGTTTGGGCATTTGCATTTCTCGTAGAAGCTACGGGAATGGATTTTTTTATGATGTAGTTTGTCTTGGGATTTGCTTTAAACACTTCAAAGATTATTTTTGAATATTTCATTTCCTAATTTTTCAAACTTTTCATCACCAGTATTATAGTAAGTTTTATCTAGATACACCCTTTTGCCAACAAAACCTGAGAAGTGCAGAATTGGTCTCTGTATTGCAAAACCGTCTATCTAGTAGAGATACACAATACAAATTCATGCTCTCTATATATGGCAAAAGGGTGTATCTAGAGATAGATTTACAAAGTCCCAAATTCCTTCTCTATTTTAGATTTACGTGTGTGTGTGCACGTACGTGCAGCAGCAGCAGGCATGCTGAATGCGAGTGGAGAACAACAATGGAAGAAGAGATGGAAAGAACGAGTGAAACTGACAGACAGACAGAGATGGAGACAGAGAATATACTCATTGGTAACAAGAAAAAAAAGTGAAAGTATACAAAATAAATGAATTAAGAGAAAAAGTGGAAAAAGATAAGAATAAATTTTTCTTTGCATATTAAAGCTCATAGACAGTGTCGGTAGCAAAAATCATACTGGCAAGAAACTTATCTAACATAGTCACATACTATTCTCCTTTTATCATAAGGCACATGTACGAGATTATTTAACATTCCATTCACGATTTCGAATTTTTTTTTAGTGTAAATATCTGTAAGAAACGCTTGGTAACGGCTTTTCACTGCCTCACGCTGAGACCATATTCACCCGAAGGTTCCCACACAATAAACCCAGCGCTTCGCACTATGTGTAGCGTATTCTATAACACACAGCAATCCTCGTGTCAGTAATGTGTGTGGCCGTTGTTCGAATTTACATCCCCTCTTTTTTGGGCCAGGGATTTTTATTCTTTTCACCTCTAATTCGATAAATATTTCACTTGAGGAGGAAAAAACTTCACAGCATTTTAGTTATGTTAGTACCCTGCTATTTATTAAGTAAAATCAAAGAAATCTCACGAAAAGTTTTTGAGGGCTTCCAAAACTATCTGTTACCTTTAAGCTAAAGACAAAAGAAGTGAAGGGATTTGAGAGAACGTTACACAATGGCTCATATGGTAGCAGAATAGAATGGTAAATTGAATGCAAATATACACGAAGATAGGAGATAGAGAGAAAGGGGGGGGGGCAGAGAGAATGAGAATTTTATCAAGAGAGAAAGGGGTAAATAAAAGACAAATATACAGATACAGAGAAGAAAATATGGGAGGGGGGGGGGACAGGGATAGCAACAGAGGGTGCATAGAGATCATCAATATGTACAATTCCTTGATAAAACACTCTAAATATGGCAACTGCATAAAACTGCAAACACGATACATAATTTACAGAGAAAATAAATAGAGCATAGTATACTGTTTTTAGTGTTTTGTATATGAGTCATAATGTTACATTCAATAAGTTTCCCACACTGTACAGCGAAATGCATTGGAATGCATATTCGAGACATATAGCGCAGCAGAGCCATCTAGCGACAGGTGCAACTGCAGCCGGCAGTTGATGAAATCAGGGAAGTGTAACTAGATACACTTCCCTGATAAAATCAAGGAGTTATGTCAGAATACTCCTTGATAAAATAAGTACACATGTAGATCTATTGTAACTTTAAAGCTTTTTTGCCATATTAAGTGTGATTGCTAAGTCTGATCAAGGAGTTATAACTCTATCCTTTGTCTGATGGTTGTGTTGGCAAAAAGATGTATCTACATAGATACTTTTGCCATTTTATTCTGGCGTTGTAAATCTGATTGCCAATATGGCAAAAAGGTGTATCTGCAGATACATCCTTTTGCCATGTTAAGCGTACGAACTATGTCTGTTCGTCACTTTGGCAAAGGGGTGTATCTAAACATACACTTTTCTGCCAAATAAAGAATCAGCGTTATTTAATAATTATTCTAATGGATGTATATATATATAGTCAGGGGGCCGCAGAACGTTTTTGAAAGTGGGGGGGGGGGGGGGCTGATTTGATTTCACTCATTAATGACAATTTTCTAACTTTTTTCCGAGGTTTTATGACACGTGTCTACTCAAAAAAAGTGGGATGGGGGGGGGGGGCTGCAGCCCCCTCCCCCGGTTAGATTAGATACACCCTTTTTACCAAATAAAGTATCAGCGTTGCCAACTTTGCTGTCAAATTTACCACAAAAATGTAAAAATGACTCAAGATAGCTCCTATAGCACATCTGAGAGGTGGCCAAATGAAATTTTCGACCTCAAAGACCCCGGTCGGACTGACTAGACTGGGACAAATACGGTTGGTGAATTTCAATGCGACCCGGTTCACTCACCCAATCGAATAGCGAGAGAAAGAAACTAGATAATAGAAAAGAAAAAAACAAAAAACAAAAAAACAAAAAAAACAAAGGAAGAACATGCACCATTTCACCGCTCCCTTTTTTGTTTTTTGTTTTTGTCGATTTTGTTGTTTTGTTTTGTTTTGTGTTTTTGTGTTGTCGTTTTTTGTTTGTTTTTGTTTGTTTGTTTGTTGTTGTTGTTGTTTTTTTTTTTGGGGGGAAGGGGGAATGGCTTGATTTATTTCCCAAGCGGGGGGGGGGGGGGGACCCTTTAAGGGATTTTGATGCGACCGTCACCGGTCCACATGAACAGCAGGGGCATTGAAAAGGAGGGGGAGGGCACAAAGGGACATGCCATCAATGGCAGAAAAGAAACAGGGGGAAAAAAGAGAAAAACAGGAAACAATGTCTCAAAATTTTTAGGGGCGGGGGGGGGGGGGGGAACTGGCTCAAATTTTCCGGGGAAAGGCTTGACTTTTTCCCAAGGGGGGAGCTGGCCCCGACGGCTGAGCTGGCGGGCACGTATCATGCGTTTGTGCTCCGAATTCTGAACTAATATTATGACAACCCCTTCCCACCATCTACTGAAAATATTATTACTTTTTATTACGTAAGTTTAACATTTTGTAAATGTGTTCATTTCGTTTTATCCTCCCACACAGTCCCAGTTTTGCCTATTTATGTAGAGTGCTGCATTTTATTAAGATATCAGCACAATGAGCAGACTTCCACTTGGAAGAGTAGGGTCAATACCTTTAGATTATTTAAATTGTTGCTATGTCAGGTATACTAGGTCTGGTTATCTAGTGTCTTTAGTGATCCATGGAAGTGACCCTGGACATTTGTAGTAGGTCAATACCATTAGCGATTGATAACAGAATAGACGATTTTTTTTCTTTATTCATTGGTGCTATGTCGGGGATGCATATGCCTACTTAATGTTATTATTTAACTTTTGAAAATGACTTTTGAAAATTAGGGTTAGGGTTAGGGTTATTATCTAAAGTTAACTGGAAGAAGGATTATAAGTTGATATAAGACTCGAGAATGGTAACTCTATGCATCTCCTTTAAAAATTAATCCTCTTCTTGAGATAATGCTTGATTTTAGGCTATTCGTATTGTAGTATCTGGTATACGACTATAATCCTCATTATTCTTATCATAAATGAACTTTCTTCTTCCCCCCCCCCCCCCCTCCCCATTACTTAGGATGTTTTTTTCTTACATTCTGAGCCAAAGTGATTGATAATTCAATTGCTTTCAAAACCATATGAAAATGTTAAATGATAGTTTGAAATTGAAACATTGAGGCCGGTTTATAAGTACACTTATCAAGAAAAAATGAATCTGTACATATGTTTTTCATATTTTCTGTAATAATATCTGTAATGCCATTGTCTTTTCTTTCTGTTGGAAATGAAATAAATACGAATTTGAATTTGAATTTGAATTTATAGAGCTCGATTGCCTATAATGTGCAACACACTCTTTATTATTATTTAACTCCTCCTATTACTAAAATAATACATATTTCAGCTCAATATTCATGCTTTGGATCTTTGTTTACTATGTGTACTTTGACTTTCTCATCATATTTCATACTACAGCCTCAAACATTGTACATTCCTATCCAACTAGACAAACAAACCATTTCTACCTCCCCCGAACTCGCACCGTTTTTGCAAACAAAACAATCACCTTTACTGGACCCAATCTGGAACAGCCTGAATAATGAACTGGTTGATAGCCCCTCCAACAATTCTTTTAAACGGAAGCTAAGGTGTATACCTCTAAAGTAAATACATGTATGTATGAATATTCATATCAAGCTGGATCGTATAGGTGGTCACATATATACTTTGTTCGTGTTACACTGTCCTGCCTTTACAATTTTTCTTCTCCTTCTTCTTCTTCTTCTTCTGCTTTCTTCTTCCTTTTCTCCTTTTTTGTTGTTGTGTGTTTTGTTCCTTTCCTCCCCCTTCTTTCTTCTTCTTCTCTTTCGTCTTTTTCGTTTCTTTACTCCACATTCTGAGTTCTCTCTCCTTGTACGTTTAATGAATCTGATACTTCCAATCCGTCTCGCTTTTTATTGCATCCCAATCAGAATTACTTACTCTATAGAGATACGGGAGCCTAATCACTTACAAGCAATGCTTTTTATTTAGGCCTCCCACATTTTACATTATTCTTCTTTTTGCCAGTCGTTCATATATCTATCGAAACTTTATACCTATTTACTTTACTGTGCATGTTGTACTTGATTTGAGTTGTTTACTCGTATGTTTTGAAATTGACAAATATGCTTGTAAAATCGTTTTTGTAAAAATTGTTTTTGATGTCAAAGTGGAGCAAATAAACTTCAAACTTCAAACTTCAAACAACTTACCCTTATCGTGCATGCAAGTAAATAAAGACAAGTGTAGTAGACATTCACTGCAGCAGATTAGCAACAAGACCTTCAAAACCACTCACGGTGCTGCTATGTCAGGAAGGTAGCCGTATGATCACTAAAGTCTCTATTGATATGTTACAAAGGAATTTGAGCTATACAAAGAGCACACTACCAGCTATTGATAAGTAAATAGACAATTTTCTTTAATTATTGCTATATAGGGGCCTACACATATTATCTCAACTTGTTTTCAGCAGAAGAAATTCCATTGTGTTGAAAGTGGGTCTATAAAAATTAATATAGATCTAGACCAGTTCGGAGTATTCATAGCACATGTTCCAAATGACCCAAGATGTACAGAGATAGGGAGGGAGGAGAGAGAGAGAGAGAGGGAGAGAGAGAGAGAGAGAGAGAGAGAGAAGGGGGGGGGGCGCGCGTAGGCATTTTTGTATAGATTAATTGAAAGAGTTTCTCAATATGGACAAGGATTTTTTTTTTAAGCCTCTACTTCACAGACAGGTTCAATGTACCTTAAAAATGTATTATTTTTTGCCAATCCAGGCATTGCTGCCATGTCAGGAAAGCATGTAGGCAGGAGCATGAGTCACCCCATTTTACTCATAAAATTTGACCCCTTGAAGTCAGTGCTGTAGTCGAGTCCATCCCATCCGAGTCCGAGTCCGAGTCCAAGTCCGAGTCCTGGCATCCGAGTCCCGAGTCCTGGACATCCGAGTCCGGTCCGAGTCCGAGTCCGAGTCCGAGTCCGAGTCCGGATGGGAACATCTTAAATTGCAATTTTGTTTACGTCACATTATTTTTATTATGATAAATACCTTACTGTGAACTCTCTATAACCTAAATAGTTTCTCGTTCATTGAAAACTTCCATTTGTCAGAGAATTTAATTTATTGTAACTTTTCTTAGTACGAATGCGAACAACTATAAAGGCTTGCTCGCAAATTTGTGATTTGTCGCCATAACATGTCGCTTGGTGCTTAAGAAGATTTAGTTCAGTAAGATTTCCAGCTTTTAACACTAACAATTCTGACAGAAGGTAAGAAAATTGAATTGGAAATGTTGAGATAAATGTCTATGGTTAGATTTTCGGTGATGGTGTACTGGTGGAATTTCAGAAGTTTTTTGACCAAAATACTAAACAAGTAAAGTAACATGCACTCCTTTTGTGACAATGTACATGTCTCGTTGACAAATGGCTCATATGTGAACAAGCCTTATCAGGCCAAGTATTTTGCTTGTATCCACAGTAATCATATATCGAGAGTTTACTTTAATGTTTCTGTGATACCTCAATGAAAAAAAGATACACGAATTAATATTTGTTCATTTCAAAGGCCTGTAATTTCACTTTTCATCAATTATAAGTCAACAGAACAAAAAGATAACAGGCTGAATGCCATTGAAGCCAGATTAAAGAAAAGAAAGTTTCCAACTGAAATGGAAAAAAGAGGGAAAAACAATATTTCACCATGCGAGAACACCAATAGTTCAATTTAATCAAATAGCTGATTAAAGTAATAAAAAAGTGAATCGTCAAACCCTAATAAAACCCTTGTACATGTATCAGCTAATTCATTAAACTGGCTTAATGGCTTGTAATACAAGTGCATTTTGGAAACTGACTACATGACTAAGTGACTCCTAATTGTTAAACCGTAATAAAACCGTTTGACACTGTCAAAAATTATAAATTGCTGACTTTGACTTTTTTTCCTAAATTTGACTTTTGCCACAGGAACATAGGTTGCAAGTAAAAAGATAGAATATAAAAACTGTAGTTCATAATACTAGCTTGAAATACAAGTGGAATAGTAATCTGTTTGAGACTGCCCAAGATATCCCAGGCTATGAGATATCTTGGGTCTCTTTGGGGTCTATGGAAAACGTGTGTAGACTAAGCCATCTCCACATGGTTAATATCAATTTCAATACTTGTCTGTGTAATACGTGTAGGTACAACGAGTGTATACGAGCATAAAAAGACTAATCTTAACGTCTATCGTCTATTTGGGCACATTCTCGAACCGTTACGGCAATCGATGCTTTAAAGATCATGTTCAAAATACCGCTCAATCGAGAAAGGTACGCGAAAATTGCTGGGGTAATTTTTTGAGCTAAAATTAAAAGCGGAAAACGGGAAAAGATTGCCGGTCTCGGTGCCGGTCTCGGCCCGATTTTCGCCCGAGTCACGAGTCACCATTGGTCGAGTCCGAGTCCGAGACTGGGTCCTTAATTGTGGCTCGAGTCCGAGTCCGAGTCCGAGTCCGAGTCCGAGTCCGAGTCCGAGTCCGAGTCCAGACTCGAGTCCTACAGCACTGGAAGTTACTGAGACCCTAACAAAGGTTGTCAGCCTGACCCATCGGGTGTAGCCCCCCAGAGCCCCCGAAAGTCGGTTCTATTTCACCCCATCTGCTCCATGCATCAAACTTTGTCAGTATAGGAAGAAGTATGATAGGACATTCAAAACACGAAAAATGACAAAACATTTCTGTCGGGATGGGGTGTCAGATGGCCCCTAAAATTGTGGGTAAATTTTTCCCCTTAAAGCACAGGGACCAAATTTTTTTCAGAAGGAAGAGCTTTGGATGTATATTACAAAAATATAAAAACATCGGGAAGGGGTGTAGGAACTCCTGAAACAAAAATACCAAAGTGCCCTTTGACAAATACTGGAACTCACTTAGCAGCGATATAATCAACTCCCAAAGTCTAAACTGTTTCAAAAGCAAGTTGAAAAAACATCTCCTTCAACTATATGCAATGAATTCAAACTGAGCGAGCAGGGCCCACCTCTAACTCTCTCTCTCTCTCTCTCTCTCTCTCTCTCTCTCACTCTCTCCCCATCTCCGTCTGTATTCTCTGTTTTACTCCCTTTTCACCCCTTCTTTTTCCTGCCTTCTCTCTTCCTTCTTCTCACACACTGACACACTCATTATCTTTCATTTCCCTCCTTCCTCCTCCCTCCTTCTCTTCATTCTCTTTTGTTTTCACACCATCTTGCACTTCCACTTTACTTTCACAGTTAGTTTTTCTTATGGGTTGAGGCAATAGTCCTTCTACCTCAACTCACTTATCAATTCTTTCTCATCAACAATTCGCTTGTCGTAATGATGCTTTATGAATTTAATTTAATATTATTGAACGACCCATTCGTGATTAAGGTATATAAGTTTCTGGACATATAATATCCAAGCTTTGCTTTTAAATATGTCCAACTGTTTCAATATCACTTAATAGGTCAATATCTGTGCATCATATTTTTTACTTATTGATATTTGATTATGTGCCCCTATGTATGGAAAAACATCATTGTGATATATTATTGTTATTGTATTCATTTTATGTTATGCACTGCAGTATTATGTTAATATGAATGATTGAATCAGTCAATAAATTAAATCAATAAATCAAATCAAATCAAATCAAAGCTTTGGCCCCTAAAATGGTCTGTAAGTGATGAAAAAGCATTTTTACCTTCTGACCATGCAGATAATTCAATTCATTTCAAAGACATTTATTTCCAACTTTTCAATATAAGTGTACAAAGTAAACAATGAGCAAAATAATTTACATGTATATTTTTAACAAAAATATTACATAATATACATTCATGTGGTACATATATAGTTGGAGGACACAACTCTAAAAGCAAAAGCTTGGGGCTAGGGTGTCCTTATTACATAATACATAATATTACATAACAAATATATAAAAAGAAAATGATTACATACAAAAAAGAGAAAGAGATAAAATTCCTATACCGCTGAGCTTGATTGGAGGGGGGGGGGAGGAAAGAAAAAAAAAAGGGGGAAAGAGGGGGGGGGGGGGAAAGGGGGGGGGGGGGGGGGAGAGAATGGAGGTGCAACATAAAAGGAGTACGGAAAAGAGAAATATTCAAGAAGAACCAGAGAGAAGAAAGGGAGAGAATAGACCCAGTGGGGGTGGGGAAGTGTCTTAAACCATATTATTTGTAAGATGAAGTGAAATGTTTTTCATCCTTCTTGAGAAGCTGGCAAGAGATGCGGAATATTTTATTGTGTCTGGGATAACGTTCCACAGCTTAGGTCCCGAGTACCGGATGTTATGTTGGAATAATAAAGTTCTGTGCTTGGGTAGATGGAATTGATTTGCGAGTCTGGTTTCGTATTTATGAATAGTAGAATTTCATTGAAAGAGCTTACAAAATTCGTCAGGAAATAAATTGTTTGTACATCTGTACATAGATAGATAGAAATGGTTTCATTAAAAAGATCGTCGCAGCCAACGGCCGAATTGCGATCCTTTTCACAAGATACTATACAATTATAATCAAAGTTCAAATAACACAATATATGACATATATAACAAATAAACATAGACATTTCATAAAAAAATTCATTGATCAAATTCAAATTTTTAAAAGAAAGAGAGGAGAGGTGTATGAGAGGGAGAGAGATGAGAGAGAGAGGGAAAAAGGGAGAGAGAGGGAGAGAGAGAGAAGGGGAAGAAAGAGATCGAGAGAGAGAGAGAGAGAGAGGGAGAAAGAAAAAGACAGAGGGGTCCCTATCATCTTTACAGATGGGGGGTGATGGCAAGAAACATTCAGAAATGCAGAAAATCGAGTTAAAAACTATCAAAATATGCTTTGTTGATGTTTATTTGTATCGGTAACTTTTAGTATGTTAAATTGTTTGAACAAATGGTCGACGTGACATCGGGGAGCAGTACCTGTAGTTATACGAATTATTTTCTTTTGTAGAGTGATTATTTGTGTAATCTGGAGGTTGTAGAGTTCCCCAGTCTAGGTTGCAGTATGATAGATATGGTAGGATAAGAGAATTGTAAAGCATATACGGAGGATGTTGTTTGGTAAAATGTGCCGCAGTCTAGAAATGATGCCAATGTTTTAAGAGACTTTGCTCAGAAGTGTTTCATCTAATTCAGTTCATGTTTACATAAAATAAATTTTGAGTATAAATAAATATAAAATGAATGATATAGAAGTTGCAAGAGTTGAAAAGACCAAATTTCTAGGCGTTTGTATTGATAGTCGGTTGTCCTGGAAACCGCATATCCATGACATAGAAAATAAAATTGCCAAAATATATAGGTATCATACATCAAATTCATTTTCTGTTTCCTCATAATGTTCTTAGAAGTTTTTATTGCTCTTTAGTTCTCCCACTGATATTTATCGTATTGCACTCTTGTGTGGGGCAATATATATGCGTCTAATATAAGTAAGCAAAATACATTAAAAAATATAAAGAATGGGACAAGGCTCGACTAGCACTTGTGCTAACTTCTAGTTCCAATTAGCAACTTTACCTTAGTATGAATAGTGCATCTGTATTGATCTACAAAATAATATGACTACATATTATTGTAAATCCATTTATATTCATTTCATGTAGATAAGTACTTTTTTATGTATTCATGTAACATTATTACTCTTTATATTGATTATTATACTGTCATTAATATGATGTGTTGTTAATAAACCCAAACTCAAAATCAAACTCAAACTGAACATTAAAAAAGAAGATAATAAGAACCATCTGGAACTCACACCAACCCCTTATTTCATGACTTGAGACTCTTAAAATTTGAAGATATTGTCAGTTACCAACGGTACGTTTTTTATGTATGAGTGCATTTACAAATATCTCCTCGAACAGTTTTGTAATCTGTTTGATTTTAATTGTAATTTTCATAATTATCCAACCAGATCTGTGAGAGACATCCATATTCCTAGACATATATAGAACAGTTGCGTTTCAACAAAATATTTGTTTTTCTGATCTCAAACTCTATTAAAACATGCTCTTTATTCCATATATTTACTCGTACTGTAAAAAATAAAATACTTCGTATAATAATATAGCCAGTAGAACATATTGCAGATTTGTTTTTATTTTTCATCTTCCTTTTCTTTTTTTTATCTTTTAGATTTTTTTTGTATATTATAATTGTTGTAAATATCATATGTAAATATGTATTGTAAAGGTGACCCCACCACTATGTGCTTCCTGGGACCCTCGTCACCTTTAAACATGTTTACTGTGTGAATGTACATTTCATTTTGTATTTGATTATGAGAAGGAAATAAATGTATTTTGAATCCAAATCTGAATCAGTATTATAATAATAATAATAATAATACATGTATATAGCGCCAAATCCACTCTATGGAGTGCTCAAGGCGCATGTAGAAATTAATTAACAATTAAACAGAAATGTTTTTACATGATTTTTAAAAGAATCAGAAGTTATACACTTTTGATGTCTTCAGGAAGGCTATTCCATAATTTAGGACATGCGTGGGCAAATGATCTTTCCCCCCAAGATTTTGCGACTTTAGGAATCACAAGAGAACTGGAAGTGGATGAGCGCAAAGATCTCGCGGGGTGTAATTTTGAATTAAAGAGGTATTGTATTGGGGAGCAGAGCCGTGAACGCAGTGAAAAGTGAGCAACAAAATTTTGAAAATAATGCGATGTTTAACAGGGAGCCAGTGCAGCGACTGCAAAACAGGAGAGATATGGGTACGCTTGGTGGACAGAGTAACAATGCGAGCCGCAGCATTTTGAAGCTTCTGGAGCTTGGAAAACAGATATTATAATTTTCTTGAGGTGAAATTTGGTGTCAATTGATCATTTCATTAATAAGTTATCGAATTGTAAAAAAATGTATTGCTTTCTAAAAAGTAGCCAAACAATATAATCAGGATAATATAAACACACATATTGACCATCTGACAAGGCCTAATAGAGGAGCTTGCTTGGTGTCTATATAATTAACACATGAATATACCACAGATACCTGACAGGCTCTTCTGGTATGCCTTGTCAAACAGGTGAAGATGAACAATAGGTGTGTGCTTACATAATCCCGACAATATTTTGGGGCTAATTTTTAAAGAGCAACACATTTTTCACAATGTAATAACTTATTAATGAAATGATTAACTGACACCAAATTGCATCTCAAGAAAATTATACTCAAAATTATGTTACGTAAATTTGAACTGAATAGAATGAAACATTTCTGAGTTATCATAGTCATAAGTTTTAAAAATGCCTTTTCTTCACTTACAGACCATTCTAGAGGCAAAGCTTTGTCAAAGGACACTTTGGTGTTTTTTGTTTTCTGACACCCCTTACCGATGGACAATTTTTCAATTTTTATGTTTTTTGTAATGTACATCCATAGCTCTTCCTTCTAACAAAATTTGGTCCCTTGGCTTCAAGTAGAAAATTTTACCTCAATTTTTAGTAGCCGTCTGACACCCCATCCCGACGAAAATTTTTGTCACTTTTTTGTGTTTTGTAATGTCCTATCATACTTCTTCCTACCGACAAAATTTGATGCATGGGGGAGATGGGGTGAAATATACCCGACTTTGTGGTCTCTTTGAGGGCTCTGGGGGCTAAATCCGACAGCTACGGTGAGGCTGATAACCTTTCTTTTAATTACTTAGATGGTCTAAGTAACTTCAAGGGGTCAAATCTTATGCGTATAACGGGGTGACTATTTCGGAACAGGCTGCCAGACTATATTGGTTCTGTTCAGAGATTTTCGTGCCCTATTGGGCATGACGTAGGGCATTAATACCAGCTATACTGAAATGAAGTGTTTGGGATGAAATTTTAACATCACCATTTTGCCATTAGGAAGCATAATATCCATGGTTTTATCCACGAAATGAGTAAAAATGAGTTGTCCGTAATTTTTTTTTTTTAATACAAAGAATTAAGTCTTAACTTTAATGTGAAAAAGATTGGCACAAATTAATAGTTCAAGTTCATCGCCCTATGCTATGCTGAAAAAAAAAAATCACCATTTAATCCCAAAATGTGTGCGACTTTCCAAGATCCATGAACCAATAACATTTCTTGAGTGGTTTATACTAAAACCATGCCAACAGAAAAGTATAATGGAAAAAAAAATATCTAGAAGGTGAAAGAGAATCTTGAGGAGAGGGTGGATTGAGAATAGGAGAGAGGGGTAGGGGAAGACAGAGAGGGACAGGGGAAACTATTTCCCCTTTGGAAATGTTTCAGAACTCCATATTTTCTGTTATTTTGAGATCTATTAAGTTTAGTACAATCTTATGATCTGGAATACACTTTTCACAAGTATTCGTTATTGTAAGATTCAGCCGCACAAAAGTAAAAGAAAACGACGGACAAACGTAACTGTGCGCATGAATAATTTTAGAGATTCTTTTCAGATATATGTACTTACACTGAAATTCATCAGAAGGCAAAACATCAACATATTTTGCACATGTATGGTTTTATACGGTGGAACACATCTAACCAATTGAGAGAGAGAGAGAGAGAGAGAGAGAGAGAGAGAGAGTGTGTGTGTGTGTGTGTGTGTGAGCACAGAGTAGAACTAGACAGGGGCGTGATTTGATATATAATGCATATAATAACCTTTATGTAATTTCCCTTTAATTTATATTCCAAAAATCCTACTCATATCTTTTTGATTTCTCTTTTGAACATAATAAAAATAATCTGTACATTGATAAAAGGCAAATCAATGATAAAAATATAAATGTATTCGTTACGAAAGTAGCTGAAAGTGTTTTTGATTTTGAGAGTGATCACTGTTACTTTGAATATGACCCAAATATATTATATGATAAGTTTATCAGTAGTATAATGAGTCTGTATGAAGCTTGTTTTCCATTAAAAAATCAAAAGTGCAGCTTAATAAAAATCCATGGTTTGATCATGACTTGAAGAAGATGTATAGAAAGAAAAATAAGTTATACAGGAGATATATCCAAAATCCAACAGATCATCGGCGTTCAGTATACAAATCATTTAAGAATAGATATGTCAATACAATTAGATATACCAAAAAGAAATTCTTCTCTAATAAATTTAACAATGTAAGAGGGAATACTAATAAAACCTGGCAACTTATAAATAACATTATCAATAGAAATTCTAAATCTAGATTTGAAAATGTTACAAAATTTAAAGAAAATGGCACACTTATAGAAGACCCAGATATTATTGCTGACTCCTTTAATGAATACTTTGTAAATATTGGTCAAGATCTTGCTAATAGTATGACTTGTAATGATGCTTATGATTATTCTTCCTTTCTAAGAGGTTCATTCCCACACTCTATGTTTTTAAAACCAATAACAGAAAAGGAAATTATAGATACTGTCTTATCCATGAAAAATGGAAAAGCACCTGGTTATGATCTAATAGATATTATAATATTGTAATTAAAGGATCCATTCATATTTTATGTAAACCTTTGTGTTATATATTTAATATCTTCCTAAATAAAGGTGTCATACCAAAGGGTTGTAAGATATCGAAAGTTACTAGTATATAAAAATGGTTCAAAAGATACTTTTTTCCATTTATAGACCTAAGTTCTCTTTTAACTTGTTTCACAAAAATACTCGAAAAATGTCCATATGTAAGATTTCTTAGTTACCTAGACAATAATGATATTCTCCATGATAAGCAGTTTGGCTTTCGAGAGAAACATTCTACCACTCATGCATTAATTCAATTTTTATTTAATATTAATGAAGCTATTGAACAAAAGGAAACTGTTATAGGCGTATTTTTGGACCTTAAAAAGGCGTTTGATTGTATCAGTCACAGCATACTTTTAAAGAAACTTCAATTTTATGGTATTAGAGAACCCTTTTGAAATTAATGCAAAGTTATTTAAGTGATCGCAACCAATTTACAGTTTTTAATTCAAAAACATCAAAAATAAAACATGTAACATGCGGGGTACCTCAAGGATCAATTTTAGACCCGCTCCTATTTTTAATATACATAAATGATTTGCATTATTGTTCTGATATTTAAAGCTTATATTATTCGCAGACGATACAAATATATTTCTCAAACATAAAAAAGTTGATGAATTCAATGCTATCATGAATGTTGAATTAGGAAAAATTAATCATTGGTTTATAGCTAACAAATTGGTTTTGAATATACAGAAAACCCATTTTATGATCTTTGGAAATAGGCGCATTGGAATAAATAATGTTAAACTATATATTGATAATTAACCCATACAACAAGAAATAACAAAATTTTTTAGGTATTAATATAGATGATGATATGAAATGGAAAAGCCATGTTAAAAAAATATCAAATCAGATCTCTAGGAATATTGGTGTTCTTAATAGATTAAGAGAATTTGTTCCTCAAAAGATATTACTTATGCTATATAATACTTTGATATTGCCTCACATAAATTATGGTATAATTGTATGGGGATCTAGCAATAAATACCTACTTGACAGCTTATTGAAATTACAAAAAAGAATAGTTAGAATAATTACAAACTCTGATTTCCGTAGTCATTCTATGCCTCTCTTTCAAAAACTGAAAATTCTTTCTGTGTATCACCTTCATAATTACAATTTAGGTACTTTCATGTTTTTGTATAATAAGAGACTTTTACCAAAAATGTTCAACCCAATTTTCAGCAAAAATAGCAATTTTCATGATTATAGGGGTAAACTTGACTATCGGGTTGATTATTGTGGTACTTCCTTTTTTAGATTAATAATAACATGCAAAGACCCTTCAATGCAATGACATACCTCAACATTATCAAGGACACTAAAGTATAAGTATACTAAGGTATAAGTAGGGAGATTTTTCATTTTTAGGGTTGCCAGCTTGCGATTTTAAGCATACTTGCATGCTCTATTTTTTCTCTTTTTTTGTTTTTGTTTTCCTATGCACATTAAATGTTTACTTGGCAGCCCAAGGGGGGGGGGGGGGGGGTTAAACCCCCTAAACCCCCCCCCGTAGATCCGCCACTGCTTTTTAAATGGAGATGTGGAAATAAATTCAATTCAATTCAATTCAATTCAAAAATCTCTATATTTAGCTTGTCAAAGGCTTGTCAGACATAGCAACAAGTAATGTATGCAAACTGGATTCCAAGTGTTGTAGTTCATTCATTAATAATAGATTAATGGAATACCTCTTTACTAGGTCCCCAGGGAAGAAACATCCATAAATTTGAATAACTTTGTTAACAGGTCTATTCGACAAGCTATAGAAAAGGGTTGGGAAAGAATGCATCAAGATCCCAGATCCAGTCACCACTGCTTCTCAGATACTTGGGCCTGTTCTTTCACACATTAATAATTTCTATTCAATTCATATTTATAAAAAAAAATATAATCATATAGGCCTGAAATCCCTATCTATAAAGTATTTTCTGTCCATAATGATGGTCATGAGTTTGGGAATATGTTATGGAGCAAAGAGCATTTTCAATTTGCCTCAAGTTTAATTTTTATAATACATGTATGAGAAAAAGAACAAATTACAAAATAAATTATAAAGGATTAATTAACGTAAGATTAATCTTAATCGCAATTCATATTCTAAAATCTAACACGACTCTGGTTTTATCGCACGAAAAAGAGACTATATGTTGATTTTAGGTTCATTAGTTAGAATGAAATTCCACGCAATACCACAATCTCTTTAAATTTAATCAATAACGCAAAATTTTATTCAGCCTACAACTTCCGGGTACGGCATGAATCACAAACAGCGTCAGACCATTACTCCCTTCCCTGAAGTAGTTCTGTTCTTCATATTGGCGGAAAGATCATAAAACGTGTAATTTTCAGTCAGTATGAAAATGTGAATGTTTCCTTTTGATTTTAAAAGTTTTAGATAAAATCCATGAACAAATTTCGTCTTGAATATTCATATCTGAGGCCCTTGGTATTTTTGCCAAATAAGGAAAACCACTGGGAGGGCGTCCCTATTGCAGATCAGAGCCCGGATGTATTCTGCCATTTTGGGAGGGTTCACATATCGCGGAAGAAACAGGAGGTTGCGACTCAAAACAAAGATCTCATCATAACCCTATTTGAACCTAAATCTTAGAAACAAAAATGGTAAGCAAAGCTCAAATTCCTTAGAATGCTATGGACATGCTAAATTTCTCTGATTGCAATTAGTTTTGATGAAACGGTGCTTAATATTTTGTCGAGTTTTGGGGTCGTACTTTTGTAGTCAGTCCCACACGTTTAAAATTGTGCAGTTCTAATGTCTGTACGATGTCTGATTTATTTCATGTCACATGATCAAAATCGCTTATAGATGTACCAGCTTATCTGAAGATAAGCTTGTACTCCACAATAGCTTTTATGGGTGAATAGGCTTCAATAGCTTTTGTGTGTGGAATAGCAGGCTATGATCCACTCACGGGACTGGGACTCATGGGGCTGTCATGGCTGCGTCAATTTTGGCCTGTCGAGTGTCACGGCTTCAACATGTTCAAAGAGCCACACCACGTATAGTGGTCATACTGACCACTACGCGGGACGAATGCAAAAATACTAGTCATTTTCTATCGCATGTACTTAAGGTATGGGGGGAAAAGTAAGATAAATGTTTAAAATACTTCCTTTCAAATTCAGCGCTTTAAAATCTCTTTCCTACCTTAAATGGCCGTTAGGAAGAACTTCTGATATTTCCAGCAAAATCCAAAGTCAAAATCATGTCCAAAACCTAAGAAATCCCCGCCAATTTTTTTTGCGATCGCATGTTGTTTTTATGGTGCCGATGTTTTTAGACTAAATCGGCCAATAAAATTTTGTCCACAACGAAACTCGGTATCGCGTGCACATCGATCTCTACGATCGCACACACCGAAAATCGGGACTTACGTGTGCGCGATAGGAACCGAACTTTTAACGACCAAATTTTTTAGCGGGAGATGTCAGCGCTCGCGGCGATCAGGAAATGTACATCATGACTTGCGATATCCCGTTTCGCCAGAAGTGACAGTAAATTACGGATTTCATTTTCGAAATTATCTTTTCCAACATCGGTGAGTTGAATTTATTGTATTTCATGAATATGTTGGTGTCGTTTCTTGTAAATTAAATGCCGATTATGAGTGAATGTTGGTGACTTTCGTGCAGTGGTGTTTTGAAAGTGTCGAGGTGGATGACTGCCTAGAGTCTACACACGAAGTATAGTAAAGTCGCTATGAGTGCAAAGAGCCTTCCAGGCTAGTCACGACCTCTAAGTCTAAGTTGAAGAGGTAAAAGCACCAATATAATCCGCAAAATTTTGAGATATACTTCCTTCTACATTTTAGAATGATAGGATATCTAATTTCATGCTAGATCCTTCGATAGGATCTTTATCATCTTGATCAAGTGAAATTTTCAGGCTGGTTTTGGGGGGTCAGGCTAACTCGGCACTAGGGCGAACTCGGCACTACGGGAAAAGTGAGGCCGAGTTAGCCCAGAGGGTTTAAATCGATCATGAAATACCAATGTGTAAAGTTTTGTTGTGATTACTAGATAAGAATACGTTTATTAACCATTCTTTTTTATATAATTGTATGAAATACTCAGATGATAATCTTGCAATTTTCTTGATGTAACATGATGTAAAAGTAAACATTTTAGACAGTTTAATCACACGACACAGCTCGCAATCGCCGGCCGTGTGTAGCGTGCACTGTGTTTGCATGGACTCGGAGCGATGAGTCGGACACACATATTGCAAAACCTCACAGTCGGTAAAAAAATGTTGCAAAATCCATGCATCAAGAATTTATGGAAGTAATATTAATATAATCAAATGAACGGTTGTTAGTTTCAGTTTATGTTACAGACATCATTAATATCTACGGAATTTTGCAGTAATTCATTCATCAAGTCCGAGTACCAAACCCATGGCCAGTCACCGAGTCAGTGAGTGCAACGCACGGTGATTGCGAATGCGAGCTGTGAATTGTGATTAAACTGCCTAAAATGTCACTTTCATAGGATGATATTAGCTCTAGAAAATTGCAAGATGAACTTCAAAATAAGTATTTCATACAATTCTATCAAAAGAACGGTTTAAAAACGTATTCTTGGCTAGTATTTAGTAATCAAAATGAAAACTTTATGGATTGGTATTTCATGATTGATTCAACCTCTCCGGCCTCGAATTTCTGGTAGGGCCGACTTCGCCCTAGTGCCGAGTTAGCCCGCATTCGTTTTTGGTCGGTGATCTTGCTCCTCTCCTGCACACATATGGGCAAGATATCACACAGTTGCCTATGGGAGGCAATTGCTCACAGTATGAAGGTACCGAGTGCGAGGATATCTCCAATAACCTCGCATAAGCATGATAAGTGTGAGTGGCTATGATCCATTTTAGATTGTTCATACAAGAGAGGAAAATAGACTAGACCCAATTATCTCCACTTATACATGTACAACTACAAGCTTATCTCCAATAACCTCGCATAAGTGTGAGTGATCTGAAGATAACCTTGTACTCCAGACTAGCTTTTACGGGTGAATAGGCTTCAATAGCTTTTGCGTGTATCAGCGGGCCTTTTTCCAGTCTAGATCATTCATACATGAGAGGAAAATAATTATTTAAAATTTCACTTTCAATTCTGAATCGCCAAATTTGTGGCACAGTAAGAGTTGAAGAGTCCCTGAATCAGGTTAGTTGTACGAACTCTGCGGCTTATTAATCTGGTACTGGCCATAGAGTTGTACAGTCCATGCCATTCATGCTAACGGAGTGATGGGTAAACACAGAAATACTATGCCTCATAATCACCCATTCCCACGCATGGTGAACCTTGCAAACCACCCTCTGTGTTTGCTAAGGTGGTTCTGGACATATTTGACCAGAAAAATTGACAATCAAAATATCAAAAAAGTGTAAATCTACAAGGTTTCGGCTGGACAGATGAGGTTTTTCTTACCTTGCACATGTAGTCAGTCAATCGTTATTTGCATGAGAAACGATGACCTAACTGCCCTGAAGTCGGCACTAGTCTAGCTTAGAGTCTGTGGACGTATTTAGTTATTTCGCGTTGTGCATCACTGCTTCTATCCACTGAACAGCTGCGTAGAGTTCAGTGCGTCTGTATCCCGCGCGAGTGCGAGCTAGATGTTGCGATCACGAAGTCCACGCATGGCATGTGAATCAATGGACTTCGCACTGTCTACGTATTGGATAGATGAACAGCGCAGGTTGTTCATTTCCTAATACATTAGGAAAGAGAAGAGGATATAAAAAAGGAAAAACAAAGAAATACATGGAAAGAGAGGAGGATAGATGAAAGGAAACACAAAGAAATACATTAGGAAAGAGAAGAGGATATTAGAAAAAGGAAAAACAAAGAAATACATAAGGAAAGAGAAGAGGATAGACTAGAGGAAGAACAAAAGAAATAAATTAGAAAAAATATGCAAGCTCGGGCAGGGTATTTATATTTGGCGCGCCATGTCTCCGTTTCTGTTTCTGTTTAGACGTCTCCATCCTAGCACCGTTTAGGGAACCCCTTATTGGGACAGGACGGGAAGTTGTGCGTGACGTCCAGCACGAATTCTTATCGCTCCCGTCGATTTTCTTAAATTTTCTTAAATTTGATAGATTACCTGATTAAGGGATTCTTCAACTCTTACTATGCTACAAATTTGAGGTTTTAGAATTGAAAGTGAAATTTTAAATAATTATTTTCCTCTCATGTATGAATGATCTAGAATGGACCAATTCCTGCTTATACACACAAAACCTACTGAAGTCTATTCACCCATTAAAGCTATTGTGGAGTACAAGCTTATCTGAAGATAAGCTTGTACATGTACATGTATAAGTGAAGTCTCCCCTATGAGAGACAAACACAAAAATCAGTGGGCAAGATTCATCCATTTCCACGTCCGGTGAACCTTGCAAACCACCTTCGGAGCTTGTTAAAATCTTCCTCTTTTAGCTCATCCGACCACTTCAACGATCGAATCATGAGAAAACATGAAAATATTACAATTTATGGCAACATCGATGTGGATTTACTTACTGTTCACGTGTAGCTTTCGCTGTGCAGTTAGCATTACAAGATGGCGAGATCGGCACGGAAACCAGGAATGTGTTGTACATGTACTAGATGAACGGAGTACAAGGCAGTGCAATGCTTAGTGGTTCTGATGCGGCATGCTGAATTTAATTGTGCTAATATATTGCACATATATATATATATATACTGCCATCTGTGTGTGTGATGGTGCGACAAATTGTTAGTTTATGTATGATTTATAAAGAATTAACCTGTCCAAACATTTTCAATCGAATGCAATGAGGCCAAAATTTTTGCTTGCTCTTTTCGCTTGCTCGCAAATATCTATGACTCGTTGTGCTGTTGCTAATGATACTGTAATAGAATAAAAAGTAAAGTTAAATCAAAATCATTATTTGCAAATGATGAATTATGATAGGAACATGGATGCACTACCCCTAACCCAAATAAGGGCCTGAATCTTTTCTTTTTTTTTTTTTCTTTTTCTGGTTCACCATTCGCTTGGATGTTTTGTCAGTCAGTCAGTCAAGACAATAAATTTAAGGTTTTATTGTAAAAACAGTCAAGTACCCGTCATTCGACCAACCTGATCAGTATATTAGAGGAGTGAGTTTTTGGCCTTTGAAAGGGGAAGTCCACCCTGATTACAAGTTTGTTTTAAAAGAGGCAGAAAATTAAAGAAACAGTGAAGGTTTGAGCAAAATACGATAAGAAATCAGAAAGTTATGAATTTTTGAAGTTGTAATCAATCAAACACAAATTGGCAACTCTGTGACATATCTTCCGAGCTCCTCCTCCTTTTAACGTGTACCCCAAAAATCATTAATTTCCATTCTCTAAAGAAAACATTCAATCATACATGCACCTTTGATAATCATTACCCATATATTTTTACACAACATATATACATGTACATGTATGAAACAAATCTGTTCCTTCATCAAAAACTAAGAAAATGAAAATTTATAAAATTTTCTGTACTGAGTAATTGGGAGAGGAGCTTGAAAGATATGTCATGGAGTTGCCAATTTCGTTTGATTGATTGCAATTCAAAAATTCTTATTTCTTATCGGATTTTGCTCAAGCTTTCACTAACCTGTTTCTCTCTCATTTTTCTTCTTTTATTCAAATCAACTTAATACCAGGGTGGACTTTACCTTTTTAGGACTATTTATTTCAGAATTATTTTCACTACTTACTCAAATCATGGAAGCCCATATTATTTTCAACAAAAGAAAAATCCTGAGAAGAAAATAATAGTTGTCATAGCAATATTTATTTTTATTTTTGCTGTCTCGGAGGCAGTTTTCAGCATAGCGGCGGTAATTTTTGGCCGCATACAAATCCCTGAATCCCCAAATGCGATCCAGCCGAAATTCACCTCCGCAGTATCAGAAACTGACATTGCAATACTTAAGGAGGTATCATGTGCGTCTCACACTCCGACTATTGATGACTGCAATGCATGATTAGACTCTTTTGAGCTTGTGACACATGTAAAATCTGCACTTCAGTCGGTTAAGTCAGGTTGCCAAAAATGCACTATAAATCTAGAAATTGGGGGATTTATGATGAGTTTTTCTGCAAATCGCAAGCAATGAATATAATTGTATCAGCAAAAATCAAAATGGAAACAAATCTTCCAGTATCTTCTGGTATGGTAACTTCATGTACACATGTACAAAGTGTGATTCAAGTCTTGGCTTCCCATAACACAGCACAACAATGCGTAGCCATGTGCGGTGCAATGCAATTCAGGTGCGCTCAAGGCATTGATGTTGTATGCATACTGTGCACACATGACGCGCACGAATACTCTGTTGATTTTGTAGGTACAGTATGCTGAAAACTAGCTCCAAAACCAGAAATGAAATTTCACATTACTGTGGCAACTCTTTATTTTTTTTGGGGATTTTTGGACTTCCATGATTTGAGTAAGAAGTAAACTAATTATAAAGAGAACTTTCTAAAATTTGATTTTTCTTAAGTGTCTGAAAACTCCCTCCCTTACTCTACATTTAAATTTAAAGATTTATTCATTGTTTTTTGCCTGTATTTGACTGGTTTTGTGCATGTTAATTTTGACCCGTTAAGCTACTGATAATAAGGGCAATCCAACCTTTGTAATAACTTGATTTGTATCAAAACAGAAAAATAAGAGGAACAGGATGGTGAGAGTTTGATAGAAATTGAATAATAAGTTATGACTGTTTGAAAAACGAGATCACTAACACCAACTCTATGTGAAACTCAAATTGGCAATTTGGCAAGTTGATTGTGACATATTCATGCTCACTCTCCCATTTATTATACACTAAAATATAATCATTTCCCCATGTTCTCCTAACCGTCTTTTCCCTCTAGGAAGCACTCAAAATATATTGTGGAAAGCATAATGTCATCTACAAAATATTGCCCCCCCCCCCCCCCCGAAAAAAAAAAATCCTACTGATTAATACATTTTTGAAATTGACATTTCAGTCATTTGTGTATTGGAACAAATGGGAGAATTATCCACTGGTACATAGATGTAACAGTAAAGATGTCACCATGCGAACATGTGTAAAATCAATAGCTGCAGCATGCGATTTCTAGGAACCTATGCGATTGCTGTGTCGGTATTTAATAGTGAAGAATGATCTTTGCATAGGGCCCTATATTGCCACGATCTGGCATTCCTTTCAAATATTTACACCTCGGTTAATCAGAATTCATGGACGTAACATCAGTATATCTTGCACATGTATTTTTTAAATATAATTAATGATAATAATAATAGTTCTTGTAGAGTGCACATGTCTGTCAGATTTGACACTCCTGGAACTCCACAAGTAGTATAATCAATGTTTATTATCTTTAATTTATCTGTTGATTCTCTGCCCCTCCCCATTCCAGGCAGAAGATCGTCATCTGGAGCGTCAGTTGGATTGTGCCTTGGACTTGATGAGGCGGCTTCCCCCTCAAGAAATTGAAAAGAATCTCAGCAACCTCATTGACTTGGTAAGATGAAATGCTAATTATCATAAGGGCAAGTCCATGGTATTTGATCATTTGCTCTTTCATACATGTACGTTACTAAAATTCATGAAAAATAAACAAAAAGTAATTTTACAAATGGCCTTTCCTTCTCATTTAGCCTGATAAATGTTTATTTTAGGGCTATCATCTTGATAGAGTTATTGGATATACCAAAAATGATAATGATGCTGGTAGGACAGTGCTGGCAGCAGCATATGAGACAAATACCTTGAACTTACCCATAACACATCCACCCTTTGGATAGTATGTAAAATGCAGGTACCATGTGATGGGCAGGGTAATCGCAAAGGGTAATACAGGGTAATATTAAAGGTATTCTCCCCAACAAGGATACCAGGTACCAACAGTTGTAATAAATGTGTAAATACATACAAACATGTAAAATTTGCTTTGGTCATTTATAAGATGCCCTTAGGGATGCCACAAGGACATTAAAGTATGGACCATGGATAAACAAATTCCTTCTAGAAGACTGGTGATGGGACAGTTAAAACTCATATACAGTTTGGGTAGCACAGTGTATAGTACATGCTGAAGTTGCTGGGAGTTTATATTGTTATTTGTATTTATATGTCACTTTAGGACATGAAATCTTCACAGGATCTTTGTATTGCTAGTATCTTGCTATTTATCAACAAAAATCCAATCTATCTGACCAAAAGTTTTTGAGGGCTTACCGAAACTAAACATTACCTTTGAACTGGATGTATGCATTAAAGAAAGCATGACATAAGTACTCTGCTCATTTTAAGTAAGATAGTGGATGAAAACACAGCTTACTTACTCATGCAACACTTATACTGTATAAGTGGTTATTTTCGCTGTGGTTTTATTTTCGCGATTTTCGCGAGTCGGTCCTCGCAAAAATTTCCACTTCAATATATGGCTGTTTATAGTAACAAAGACATCACAAAAGTCGCGAAATTAAACCCTCGCGAATTTCCCTACCTAGTCCAAAATCGCGAAAATATCTGTACGCGAAAAAAACAGCTTATACAGTATATCGATTCTACTGTCTCTGTATATGTGTAGAATTTATGGTACAGCCGATCCGAAAAGCAGTAGCCCAAACAATGAAAATGATTTATCTCTATATTTCCTACAGTATAGATCAAAACAGTAGATTTGCCATATTATTAAGTCAACTTTACAAAACACACATGTATACACTGTACATGTGATAAAAGTCAACTCTTGGCAGTCCATAGTTTGTGCCATTAGTCGACCACCGCCAATAAAGAGTTAAAGAAGAGTTCTTGTCGTGCTATAATATTGTTAAAGAAACCATCTCAAAATAATGCTGTAAGGTTTGGAAACATCAAAATGATAAGTAATTGACCCATTCTCGCTGAAAAGCACATGTACTTTACACAGAAATGGGTATTTGGGACTGTACATACATGTGGCAAGAATGTTTGGCCCGAACACTTCAGCCAAGATCAGTTCTTGCCCAGCAGGCATTATTTGAAGTGTTTAACCTGATGGTGTACATGTATGCATACATGTAAACCTCAGGGCATAAATTAATCGACGGCCATCGACGGCCAGGCCGTCGATGCCCCTATAACTGGCCGAGATGCCCTCCAAAAAAATGATCAATTCACGGCCAAAGAGGCCGTGCCCCTTTTTTTCAAACTGGCCGTCGTGCCCTTTTCCGTGATTGATAATATGCTCTACATATAAAGTATAAATATGTCAGATTTGTTTCATCTCGAAGTCTATAAAATCCGCGCAAACATGCGTTCGCTACATCGACTCACACCACTGATATTTCAGCTTGGCAAGCTGTAGAAGCGAGCACGAGAGCTAGCTACAATGTAGCACGAGAGAGGTACCTAGATGTAGCTATTGTGTGTGTGTGTATGTACATGTACATGTGTCAGATGTTTTTACAACGAGAAAGGGCGCACTGGTATGTTTACACCCCTTTTTTTTTTTCTTCTTTTTTTTTTTTTTTTTTTGGTTGTTGTTGTTGACAATACGCGATATCGTGCATACTAGGGCTGCTCGATATGGCGTAGTGGGTTATTCGATTATCGTCAGCTGTCAATATTGCCTATATAACGTCACCACCCAAAACAGTACATTTCCAGTCACCTAAAATATAGCACAACTAGAAACGGTTAACCCACCCAGTCACAGACCATTACGATTCAAAAATAAATATCACATTGTATTAAACTGATTTTGAAAATTCTGATTAATAGGAAAATAGAATTATATTTTTTCGAACGACAACGAGATTTTTTTCATCGCTCGAAAAATGTGGTGGGGCGCGGCGCAAGGAAGATTCAAACTTCGCGGTACAGACTCATGAATAATAAATACCTTCGTCACCTAGATACTCAGGGCTGCTTGTTGAATATTCATGACTTTCGCCCTCTGCTGTCAAAAACATTATAATTTCTCATATTGGCTTTCCGTTCCGGAGTACGTCTTTATGTCGAAACTCCTTGAAAGTCATTATTTCTGGGAGTTGTTTTGGGTAACAATAGTATGATTTTCAAAAGCAAATAATTGCTTTACGGTAATTCTTTTTTTTTAGGGGTATTTTTGTTGTTTTAAAGCTTAGTTTGATCCAATCTCGTTCAGTATTTGTACCTGTACCTGCACGAAGCACAACCTGTATTCGCCCCCTAGTCGTGCTAGTGGACTACATCGTGACTTTGCTTGCGCCTTTTTCTTTGTCGAAATATTTCACTGATCCTCCACGATATCTTTCATGTTTTTTTAATGACATTTTATTCCCCTAATCATTCTAAAACCCGTTAGTTTATAGTTGTTTTTTTTTTTTCTATCAAATCATAACAAAACCGGATGCATTATACATTGATATTTTGACTGAACTTAAACATTAATTACGGTAAAACAAAAATACAACAACAAAAACAAAAAAACCAAAACCAAAACAAACAAAAAATCAGAAAGTACATTTTCATAAACTGTTTAGAAAATAATTATTTTTTCATATACTTCATCAAAGAATACTCTGTAGAACTTCCGAGAGAAAAATTTTGTCTGTTCTCCCATTCCTCCCCGAGATAAAAAAAAAAAAAAAAAGAGTAAAACTAAAGTCACACAAACATATGTACCCTGTTATCAGAGAGAGAGGGGGGTGGTAGGGGGAACAGTGCCCCCCCCACTTTTCCAAATACCCCCAAAGTGCCCTGTTTATTTCTGAAAAATATGCCCCCTTTATCTTTAATAAGTGCCCCTTTTTACAAAAATTTTCCTTGTCCTTTCTAATAAGTGCCCCTTTTCAGATCTGATAAATGCCTAATTATCTAAGTGCCCTTTTCCCTTCGATAAGTACCACTTTTCAAAGCTGATAATTTCCTCCTTTTCTCTCTAATATGTGCCCTTTCTCCTTTGATTAAGTGCATTTTTACTTCTGATATGTGCCCATTTTCTGATAAACGACAGTAAGCACTTTCCAGAGCCACAATAAAAATTAGTTAGATGCTGCATGTAGGGTAATACCAATATCACAAAATGGTCCCTTTTTCAGATTTATGTTCACCCTTTGGAGGTGCCCCTTGTTTACCCCCCAAAAGTGCCCTTTTTTGCTGGTGCCCCCCCCCCCTTTAAAAGATGCTCTGCCGCCCCTGCCCATTATACATACCCCCACACACCCTCATCCACACACCCATGCACACAAAAATATGCATACAATATATATATACACACACACACACATATAAATGATATGAATAGATGCTCATAGAACATAAAATATTAATTTAAAAATCAGAGCAAATAAACAAGGATAAAAGTTAAGGCTGAATTGTAAGTTAAAATGTGAGAATGATCTGTATGTGATATTGAAGCTGCACTTGGGGTGTTGTGGTACTGTGCTAGTTCTGCAGGTCAACTGTTACAGTACATCCTCATCATTCTGTTCAATAAATTGCATTTAGATTATAAAATTATTCTGTTTAGTGCACCTACATGTATGAGGATCATATTTTTAAAAAAATAGTCACAATAATAATTACTTAGTAATTGAAAGTCAAGTGGCAATTCTACTAGTACATGTAATACTAGACTTGTGGACATTGAACAAGCACATTTTAATATAATTACACACATCTAAAAAAAAAGTATGCAGAAAAAATTTTGGCCTTCGATGCCCTTTTTATAAAATGATTTTGGCCTTGGTGCCCTTTGTAGTGGCCTTGGTGCCCTTAAAATTATGAAGCATTTAAGGCCAAAGTGGCCTTGCCCTTAAAATGACGAAATTTAAGGCCTGAAACCTCTACAAAATATTTTGGGTGATTGACAGTGTATTATGCATGCAGCATCTTGAGTATCATGAGGAATTAATGTGCATGAAATTACTTTGATTGATAGTTCTTTTTATTTTCTGCGGAAAAAAAGAGTCACTTAGGAAGTCCTCATTCTCTGTTAACAAATATTATGTTTTAAGGAGTGTGTTTCACTTTCACTTTGATATACATGTATGCAATTGACCATTCCTATTTCCATTTTTTTTTTCTTTAGAGCTTCTAACCAGTAACTTGCCTCAAGAAAAGTAATTTGTTTTACCATGCTCTCTTATTCAAAGTATATATGGATTCACTTTTGTGGGGGGGGGGGGGGGGGGTGGGGAATTCCCAAAATAAAGAGGTTGAGAAAACACAAAGTAATGTTTCCTGAATGTTGTTGCCCTCAATATCTTCTTATTTTCTGCAGAAAAAAAATGGAAATAAGAATGGTCAATTGCATATCAAAGTGAAAGTGAAACACACACCTTAAAACATAGTAATTGTTAACAGAGAATGAGGACTTCCTGAGTGATTCTTTTTTTCTGCAGAAAATGAAAAGATATTGAGGGCAACAATATTCAGGAAACATTACTTTGTGTTTTCTCAACCTCTTTTCTTTTGGTCACTATACTTACATGTAAGTGCCCAGACAAGTGGAGCAATATGTGCAGTGTTTTGAAACTGTAAGTAAAATGTGCTTAACCCTGTCAGAACAATTGACCACATTTTGTGGTTTGGCTCAATAACTTTTAATTCAGAGCTCTAAAAAATATACCAGATACACGTGTAGAAAGAGCAGATATTTCTACACACACTATGTCCATTTTTGTTGCATTACCATATTTCGTTTGATGCCAGGAATTTTGAAAATGAGAATAAGCTTTAAAAACCTTAAATTGGCAACACATTGAGAAGTTCAAGATCATTGTTTTTTTATCAAAATTGGCAGTTTTTTCAACTAATCAACAAAATATCTAACCATGTATATTGTTTTCAAAGACATTACACCTTATTAGAATCCTGCAGCACTAAAAGAAAATATTATTGTTGCCAATTTGAAGAATAAAATGTGATCAATTTAGCCCTTAAATAATTCCTGTCCTGAAAGGGTTAATCGAATACCTTTTAGATCGATGGCAATTGATGGAACAGGATTAAAAGTATAAATAAATATTTACAGAGGGAAAGTACATGTAGTTAAAGAGGAAGCTAATAGAGGAAATAATTGATCTGACTGTATATATGATGTAGAAACTAAGAGGAAGTGATTGATATGTAAAGAGATACATTGTAGATGTAGAGAGGAGAGGGATAAGAAAGTGAGAGAGCTCATGAGGGAGAAAAAAATATAGAAGAGGGAGAGGTGGGGGAGGAGATAGAGAGAGAAAAAAGAGAGAGATTAGGGAGATAGAGAAAGGGAGATAGAGAGAGAGAAACAGAGAGAGAGAAGAAAAAAAAAGAGAGATGGGGAGATTGATAGAGAGAGAAAACAAAATATTGTGTATATTGACAGGAAAGTGGGCTACGTGGAAGTTTATATACCTTCAGAGTTAAAGAGAGATGAAAAGATGAGAGATGATAAGATGAGAGATGATAAGATGAGAGATGATAAGATGAGAGATGATAAGATGAGAGATGAAAGATGAGAGATGAAAAGATGAGAGATGATAAGATGAGAGATGATAAGATGAGAGATGAAAAGATGAGAGATGATAAGATGAGAGATGATAAGATGAGAGATGAAAAGATGAGAGATGATAAGATGAGAGATGATAAGATGAGAGATGATAAGATGAGAGATGAAAAGATGAGAGATGATAAGATGAGAGATGATAGATGAGAGATGATAAGATGAGAGATGATAAGATGAGAGATGATAAGATGAGAGATGATAAGATGAGAGATGATAAGATGAGAGATGATAAGATGAGAGATGATAAGATGAGAGATGATAAGATGATAAGATGAGAGATGAAAAGATGAGAGATGATAAGATGAGAGATGATAAGATGAGAGATGATAAGATGAGAGATGATAAGATGAGAGATGATAAGATGAGAGATGATAAGATGGATGAAAGAGATGAACAGAAGGATAAAGGGAAATGTAAGGGTAGAGGAAGAGAGGAAGATATGAGTGAGAGAGGGTTGGACATTTGTACATTATATAAAGCTCATTGACATGAGAGGAAACATTGCTTAAAACTTAACAGAATTTTCATACGAAATGAACTTGTTTTGGAGGGAATGAGGCAGATTGATACTTTAATAGAACAACTGTGTTTTTTACATGTAAGTCAGAGCTCCACACTAACTTCTTTTCTTAGGAGGTCCAGACTAACATTTGTAAAGTGTATATCCATTAGCCCAAATTTAACGGTTGAAATTTTGAAATTTGGGGGGTATGGACTTGGATTTTTTTAGCCCCAATGTGTCCCGGGCACCTGTGTCGAGTTCTCTTCAAGTTCTGTACATTTCATTTATGTCATTTTTTATCACTTTTACTTCCTACTCATGCTTAACCCTACATACATGTACATGTATGTGACTCAGTGTTCACATGATGATGATGTATTAGCTCTCATACATGTATGAAATGATGCCCTTATTTTGCTGTGTGACAAATGTTCATACAATGACAATTTTGAATAAACTTATCCCTTGGGCGGCTTTGGGCCAATCAACGGCCTACATGTACACTGTACAGGTGTACATAAATAACCAGTTATTCTTCATATTATGGTACTTGTCTCAAGAGGGGGGGGGGGGGGGGGGGGGGCGGGGGGGGGGGGGGGGGCGGTTAAGAAGGGTACATGTACATGTAGATGACATGGCAAAAATTAGATACATGTGGGAACAATGAACAAGGGATACCTGCTGGATTATATTCTGGGATTATATTCTGGGATAGAGCCTTAGAGCTGCAGGTGTACTAGAGACTGTATTTTTTCAATACTCACTTCTCACACTACAGTCTACAGAAGTGATCACAAAATGTGTCAATCTTTATTCACCAAGGGAAGTCTAATACCGGTGTTGCAAGCCACAGGAAATGGCATGTTGAGCTACATGTACATGTACAAAGAGGCAACCCATAGATCTTTTGACTGTTTGACATGCAGTTTTGTGGTTTTGATTGAGCTATCAATCCCTGGCATGTACATGTACATTATGATCCAAGCAATGTTTGAAGAAAATACCAGCAAATCCCTTTCTAGTGAAGTCACTTTTAACCCTTTCAAGACAATTGACCACATTTTGTGGTTTGGCTCAATAACTTTTGATCCAGAGCTCTAAAAAATATACCAGATGCACGAGTAGAAAGAGCAAAAATTTCTGCACACACTATGTCCATTTTTATTGCATGACCATATTGCGTTTGATGTCAGGAATTTTAAAAACAAGAATAAGCTTTGAGATCTTTAAATTGGCAACACATTGAGAGGTTTAAAATCATTGTTTTTCATCAAAATCGGCAATTTCTTTCAACTTTTCAACACATTTCTAACCATGTATATTGTTTTCAAAGACATTACACCTTATTTGAACCATGTAGCACTAAAAGAAAAATATTATTGTTGCCAATTTGAAGAACAAAATGTGATCAATTTAGCCCTTAAATAATCACTGTCCTGAAAGGGTTAAGTTACTTAATACATGTACTCGAATCATTTGTGTGGTAAATTGAGATACAGTGTAAATGTAATATATCCATTTGCAACTCCAACATTTTTTTTGTCCTGTGATCTGTGAAGAAAGAGGAGTTGTAGGTGCTACTGTGGACTTTCTTTTAAAACTTCATGTCATCAGCTCTGGTAATTAATGGTAAAGACATGGACTGCTACATTCTCTCATTCCCATACCCTTTATACTGGGAGTTAGACCCCTATTAAACCAAAATACCTACCCGAGACCAGTCTCGGGGCGCCCTGAGACTGGTTTCCATAAAGCTGACCCAAATTTTGGATCCCTGTTAAACCGAAATTGTAAGGAGTCTCGGGGCGCCCTGAGAGTGCTTTTTGTACATTTGCACCGACTTACGCGAAGCTACCCGAGACAGGTTTCGAGTGAGACTTTCTGTTTAAGGACGTGGGCGGACATGTGCTAGCAGCACGCAAACCGGTCTCGGGTAGGTTAGCGTTTACACCGGATCTTAAGGAGTCTCGTGGCGTCCCCGAACCAGTCTCGGACCACATCGCTAGGTAGTCCGAGACTGGTTTGCTCAGAAGTGGTCTCGAGTAGGTTTTGTGTGTTTACACCAGATTTCAAACCTACAGACTCCTTAGGATTCTGATGTAACAGGGGTCTTAGACTCATTTCCAGCAGGCAAGGGGTTAAATCTCAATGATATGTCATGATTAATCATGGACCAGCCAAATGTACATGGATCAATGGAAACCTGATAGAAATACATCTTTGGAGGAGACCACATGTGTGGGGTTAGGATGACTACGGTAGCTCGATTTCCTTGTCTTGTCTTGTCTTGCTCTTTATTCAGCTACATATAGACATACATACATGTACATGTATTGCACATTTTGTTTAGCAGATTTCTTTTATTTTGGTCTCAAACATTCAGGGTAAATTTTTTTGTGATTATGATGAATTTTTATTTCCTTTCACTCCCTACACATATACTAGAACTCAAGATTGCATTTATTGGAAATTTGCCCTTTTTTAACCCTTTCGAGACAATTGACCACATTTTGTGGTTTGCCTCAATATCTTCTGATTCAGAGCTCTAAAAAATAAACCAGATGCACGAGTAGAACAAGCAAAAATTTCTGCATACATTGTGTCCATTTTTGTTGCATGACCATATTGCGTCTGATGCCAGGAACTTTAGAAAGGAGAATAAGCTCCAAAATTCTTAAATTGGCAACTTATTAAGAAGTTCAAAATCACTGTTTTTTATCAAAATTGGCAATTTTTTTCAAATTTCGACAAAGTTTGTAACCACGTATAGTTTTTTCGAAGACATTACATTTTATTAGAACCATGTAGCACTAAAAGAAAAATATTATTGTTGCCAATTTGAAGAACAAATGTGATCAATTTAGCCCCTGAATAATTCTTGTCCTGAAAGGGTTAAATAGCTAAAGCACTAGATAGTTTTTGCTTTAAAAGACCAGTTTACTTGCTCTTAATGATACACCTGGATAGTATATCCCAAAACTAAGCCAGTGATTTTTGATGATTATGTTATGAAGTTCTATTGATGTGTAAAGACATTGTATCTCTTTTAGACCTAATTATATGCATAAGCAGTTTATGTGCAGTGAAGCAGATTTCTAACCATATATGGTACTAAAATGAGTGTTTAGTTTTGATGGGTGTACTTGTTTGTTTGTATGTATATTGTATATTGTAGGCCTAGAGGTACACATGCATTTACATCAGAACGTATATAAGGAAATAAGACAAGATAATGTTCCTACATAAAACTAATAACCTCAGATTTGCATACCTACGTATGTACTGTAGTTAAATACAAGCTGACACCTCCATATACATGTATACTGTTATTTTTTATACAGTATGTCTAAATTGAACATGCTTGTACAGGGGAAACTCCACATAACAAGGTTGGCTATAACAAGAATATTGTCACAGTCCCAAATTTACTTGCGTGTAATTCTATGGCGGCACGAATCTTTATAGCGAGGTCGGCTATAACGAGATATTGGCTATAACGAGCTAAATCTCGTGCCTCTAAAACAAAGAAAAAGATTGCTAATCATTTCTGTTATAACGAGCAAGCAAATTTCACTGCGGCTCAAATGGACAAAAATCATTCAACTGAAGAATCTGCACATACACAAACATATTGTAGTAAGAGATATTGAGGCATTTGGACGGCCTCAGTCGATGCGATGCGAAGCGGGATGCATCTTTTTATTCATATGACAGCGCAGGGAGACTGGCCCCGGAAGTATGAATGAGACATTTTTTCCATAGCATGAGTATGCGCTATGCTGACAGTACAGGCGCAGTCCCGATATTCATTGCAGAAGTGTGATGGACTTAACTCTTTGTCGGTAACTTAGCGTCTGAAAATAATGCTTTTCACACATTTTCTGACATGATCCAATATTTTATTAGCCAATTCAGATTGAGAATTAGCATATTATTAATGCCTTCATAGCTTTCAAATGAGTATATAAGCACCGGGAGAACGAGGTACATGTACATTCAGTATTAGTGTACATTAGAATCTAATCCCATATGTTCATTTTTATGTATGTTCTAATATAACGATATAATGGCTACAACAAGGAAAATCCTTCGGTCTCGACGGCCTCGTTATGTCAAGTTTCCCCTGTATACCTTTGTTCAAAGCTTCGATTGAAAGCCTTGGCCTTGTGCATTCATTTTTATCATCCTTAAAAATGTTTTTCTTTTTTCATTCAGTGAAAATCATATTTTTTTTATTAATGCTATTTTTGTCGTTGAAGCTTCACTTACAATATTGAAAAGGACAATGAGTATTTCTCAGTGCTCAACCATACATGGTATTCATGGTGTACAATATGTATACAGAAATATTCCTAGTTATAATGGTTGTTTTCTTGTTTGAATGCTCAGGTACCAAAATTATGTGAGGACTTGCTTTCATCCGTTGATCAACCCTTGAAGATCGCCAGAGACAGAGAAGAAGGAAAGGACTATTTATTGTGTGAATATAACAGAGATGCAGACTCTTACAGGTAACACAATCCATTCTTCATGCCATAGGAAAAACTTAAAGGGACCAAGATTTTATTCCGCATGAAATTTTCTGTGAATATAGTCTTTTTATGCCTCTGCCCACTGAATGGTGGGGCCAGAAGCATTATGTTTTGGGGTTGTCCGTCTGTCCTGCTTTCTTGTTCTTGATAACTCAAGAACCACAGAAGGTATGAACTTCAAATTTGGTGCTAGTATGTATCACCATAGGAAGACCATCTGATTTGATTTTGGGGCACATAGTTCAAAGGTCACAGAGGTCAACATCTGAAATTTCTGGTGTTAGCATCTTTCTTGCGATGACTCAAGAACCATTTGAGGTATGAACTTCAAACTTGGTGCTTGTATGTATCACCATAGGAAGACGATCTGATTAGATTTTTGGGTACATAGGTCAAAGATCAAAGGCGACAGAGGTCAGTTTATGAATTTCAGGTGTTAGCCTCGTTCTCGCGATAAAAGAACCATTTGAGGTATGAACTTCAAACTTGGTGCTAGTATATACATTGTATCACCATAGGAAGACGATCTAATTAGATTTTGGGGCACGTAGTTCAAAGGTCAAAGGTCATAAAGGTCAATTTCTGAAATTGCAGCTGTTATCCTCATTAACACTATATCTCATGTACAAGTTAATGAGCCTGTTGTAAAATTCTGTACGATTCCATTTCCCCATGAGTCCTCAGTTGTCTGTGGCTTGAAGCATGAACCATCACTTGAAACGTGAACAATTTGATCACTGGATGTTCTTGCGATACCATGCTAGTTCGTAAATTTGTATTCATGATCCATGTCTCTTATTTTATATTGTATTCAATTTATACAAATACATGTAAGTCTGTGAATATTTCTATGTTACATTATGTTATAGATGTATGTATTGTTTTTATTATGCAGGGCCCTCAGTGATAGTAGTTTGTAAACTGAAGAGACAGTCCTGCTTAAATAAAACTGTAAATAAATAATTGCTAAGATATTCTGTACTGAACTGATTTCATTGTTCATGTTTCCCTCAGGTCTCCTTGGAGTAACAAATATGATCCTCCTCTTGAGAATGGAGCTGTTCCATCAGACAAGGTCAGAAAGTTGGAAATAGAAGCAAACTTGGCCTTTGATCAGTACAGAGAATTGTAAGTTGTCCATTATAGTTGCCTTTTTCCAACATTTTCAGCAAGATTGACTATGCAGTCTTGTTCTTTATGCAATTTGAAGGTGTGTAATTTAGTGGCTATTGGTCACTCATTGGCTGAGATCTTGAAGGGGGCCATCATGAAATTTTAAGAATTTGATAAATAGTGTTCCAGATTATGTGTCATACAACCATTAATCAATGTGAGAATTTGGCTATCTATACCATTCAGTAATATATTTTCATTTGACTTTTAACAATTTTTTTTTTTGTATCAACTTTGATTGTTTATACTGTCTTTAAAATAGTGTACATGTATTTAGCAGGTATTATGAATTATATTGTTTTAATTACCTTTTGACTTGATATTTGGTATACTCTGTCTTAATCTCATGTTGTAAATTTGTTTGAAATATAGAGTTGCGGCTGCCATGAGCATTTTTTTTAAATCATTAATTTAAAGAGAAGGTTGAGTTCTGGGAAAGGTGAAAAATAATTTGTAAGCATTCTCGTTCTCTTTATGTCAGTTTGGAAGATCATCATAGAAGAAATGTCCCCTGAAAATGATTCCTGTTCAAGTGTCCTCATATTCAAAATATGGCAAGAAACGCCTGACATGTTCGGACCAAAGTTTCATGTCACATGTGTGTAGTCCTATATACAAATTTCTGTGTGCAGTGCATGTGACTCTCAGCAGGATTTAGCCAATTTCTTCTAATTTTGGAGATTCCAAAACCTTACTGTTACAACAAATGTATTTCAATTCTTATGTACTATTTTCTTTCGCATGACTAGCACTCAACTTTATCTTTAAAAGATTATTACACAAATAGATGTGAGAATTAGGGAATCAATACCTATTAATTAGTTTTGCTTTCATTTTCAACAGTTTTGGTTGTGTATTACCTTGTCTGTCCTATATTTGGAATATTTTGAATGTTACATGTATGTCTTGTATTAATTTCCTTTCTGTATAAATTGTAGTATATGAAAGTGTTGCAATGGAAATACAGCTATCTGATTGTCATTAAGATTGTGGATGACATACACTAGATATGTTTGAGTTACCTGTAATGCAAAAAGATATCTGAAATTCATGTAATATAGTTTTTAAAAGATTGTCCTGTCCCACAGCTCCATTAAAATTAAACTTTTTGCTGGGAATTACATGTACACAAGACATAAATGTAGGCAGCTTGGAAGCTGGCAACTTAAAATTATAGGCTGAACTGAACTGTATTTGTTTGCCTAAGATCCAAGATCTACTGGTTACTATGGTTGTTAGGGAGAATAGAATGCATTGTAGATTCTTTGCAGTTCCTATTTGAAATTCTTGTGTTGTTGACAATTATAATGAGCAGTTATCTGTGGACATTTTTAGTCAGTTCGTACACCCAAGTGACTTGATATAGTATCTGTATTTGATAAATATTCTGGGTATTTTGTTGTTGTTGTAAATTTGTAAATATTACTTTTGATGCAGGATTGCTGGGGTAGATAAACAAAATCATTAATATTGATAAGACTGGAATAAGAGCTGGACAGCTTTGTGTACACACCAAGATTACCTACCTGAACTGTTAAGTTTGCTTACATGTAATAAAGGGGATCAACATTTGTTTTGCTTTGTATGTTGGAGGTTCCATCCATGCTGGTTTATATTCAAAATATAAGCTTTAAAAATGTTATGGTACTTCCTTGAAAAATTATACTCTGAATGTTAACAGACACATTCACATAAAACAGTGCAACTGAAGTTGACTCTGAGAGTCTGAGTGTGGGTCTAGATATTTTGTCCCCGCCGAACGAAGTTCGCGAGGGGACTATGAAACGGGCTCCGTACGTGTGTGCGTGTGCGTATGTGCGCCCATTTAAAGCGATGACATAGGCATGAACTGTACATTCGGACCGATGACACACAGCGAACCGATGACGTCATCGGTTGGCAGACCTGCGCAGTGAGACCCAAATTACATGCTTTTGCATATAGGGGTAGGTCATCAGTTAGTATTACGCGAACAAGTCGTCGGTTGTATAGAAACATTTCAGACGGGTCATCGGTTATGCGGTTGAATTCTACACACACAGGTCATCGGTTATGCGGTCAAATTCTAGGTTGAAAAAGATGTCATCGGTTCTTATGCGCGCACATGTATGCGTGTGTGTGTGTGTGTGTGTGCGCGTGTGTGTGTGTGTGTGTGTGTGTGTGTATGTGCGCCCATTTAAAGCGATGACATAGGCATGAACTTTACATTCGGACCGATGACACACAGCGAACCGATGACGTCATCGGTTTGCAGACCTGCGCAGTTAGACCCAAATTACATGCTTTTGCATATAGGGGTAGGTCATCAGTTAGTGTTACGCGAACAAGTCGTCGGTTGTATAGAAAAATTTCAGACGGGTCATCGGTTATGCGGTTGAATTCTATACACACAGGTCATCGGTTATGCGGTCAAATTCTAGGTTGTAAAAGATGTCATCGGTTATTATGCGCGCACAGGTATGGGTGTGTGTGTGTGTGTGTGTGTGTGTCCGTCCGTCCGTCTGTCCGTGTGTGCTCAAATGTTAGAAAATGCTACTTCTCCGTCATTTCTTGGCCGATTTTGATTCCGATTGTTTTATCTGATAGGGCTGGGTGGGGGCTTCCAAACTTCTACACAGAATTTTGAAATTCATTAATTATGCAAATTTATGCAAGTTTATTCAAAATCGACGAAAAATGCTACTTCTCCTCTATTTCACATCGGATTTTGATTCCGATTGTTTTATCTGATAGGGCTGGGTGGGGGCTTCCAAACTTCTACACAGAATTTTGAAATTCATTAATTATGCAAATTTATGCAAATTTATTCAAAATTGACGAAAAATGCTACTTCTCCTCTATTTCACATCGGATTTTTATTCCGATTGTTTTATCTGATACGGCTGGGTGGGGGCTTCCAAACTTCTACACAGAATTTTGAAATTCATTATTCATGCAAATTTATGCAAATTTATTCAAAATAGCTGAAGGTTCATAATGTCTTCTTGTTTTATATTTCAGTTGTATACATGCATTGTTGGTATTCTCTTCTTTTGCATGCAGTGACATTATTATTTTATTCACTAAAGTTTTTCACTGAAGTTTTAAGGTTCAGGCTAGTTAATTTCCACAGATCTGCACTTCCGGCGGGGACATTTATTACGCATTGCGTAATTTACTCATTCACTTGTTTTATTGATTACATTTTTTGGATTTTGATTGGTCATTAACATGATTTAGCTAGTTTTGTTAACACATTTTTTTGCACTGGGAGTACATGTTGTGGAAGAAAGAGAAGAGGGAAGATGTGTCTGAAAATGATTGGGTGTGTCCACATTTCTATTTCTCTTGTTTTGAATTCTAGGTACTTTGATGGTATAATTCCTCTAGGAATCTAGCTTTTGGTTTCACCAGGGTCATCAAACTTAAATTTTCTCTTTCCGGTTTTTAATTCTAGGTACTTTGAGGGTGGTGTATCATCAGTATACTTGTGGGATCTAACTCAAGGTTTTGCTGGTGTTATCCTAATCAAGAAGGCCGGAGATGGCTCCAAGAAGATCAAAGGATGCTGGGATTCTATTCATGTTGTTGAAGTACAGGTAACAAAACTTGCCTCTATTCATTACTCTGCGGCTACTTCATTATTTTTTTTTTCTTGAAGCTGTCCTGTTTTTATGCTTACTTTGCTGACTCAATAATTCTCTTTCCATTTCCATTATTGTTGTTGTTGTTATTGCTTTTAGTTTTCCTATTTTCCCTCGTACTTCCACTCCCTTTTGTTCTTCAGATGTCTACTGCCTTTTTCTTTCTCTTCCTAACTTCTCCATTCTAAAACTACTTGCTTGCTATTATTTTCCTTTTCTACTTAGAACTCTCTTTCCCCTTTTCTACTTAGAACTCTCTTTCCCCTTTTGTCTACTGCTTTATCTTCTTTTACTACCTCTTTCAATTACTCTTCTTTTTTACCTTTCTTGTAAGTTCATTTCAACTTTGTAAATCATTTCTTCACAAGATGTTCCTTGGCCCACACATTGAAATGGTAGGCATTATTTTTTTAGAAAGATGCCTGTATGATTGGTTTAAAAAATGCCTACCCACTGTTACCAATTTGAAGAGTGAGTTTTTGAAGTGGTGATCTAACACAGCTCATTATTAATACAGGAGAAGTCTCAAGGCAGGAATGCACACTACAAGCTGACATCAACAGTCATGCTGTGGCTTCAGGTAAGCATAACCAAAAAAACTTGTTGATGAATGAAAATATCTGATTACCTTTAACCCTTGACTGACTTTAGTCAACCAATGGAGCAAACAGAGGCAAGCCATAGTCAACTATTGGCACACGTACATTGTTCATGTATAATATACTCCAAACAATATGGCAGTCCAGGGTTTCAATCCATTGCAAATAAGAGTTAAAGATCTGGGGCCTGTAATATAAAGAGATACAATCAATCTTACAATCAATTGTAACTCTTCAGTACATGGTTTGCCATAGACTTACGATTGATATCAATAATAATATTGATTTATCTCTTTATGTTACAGGCCCCTGGTGATACTATTGAATCATAAAAGAAACAACCTAGCAATTATTGGGAAAGTTGGATTATGTACTACATAAGAATCATTATGATATTTGTTAATAATTATGAATAATGATGCTTAGTATGAGCTGGCCTTTAGAAGCATTTTATCACATTCGTATTGTATTTTATTGGTATTTATTAAAAAGAGGCAGGGACAGCAGTTTTGTCATATTCATTTTTTCTTGTGGATTTTAATAAGTATTGTTATTTTTTGTTTGATGACAGACTACTAAGAGTGGTTCAGGAACTGTGAACCTTGGTGGTAGTCTTACAAGACAGGTGGAGAGTGACATGGCCATCAGTAACAGTCAATCACACATAGCCAACATTGGCACCATGGTAGAGGTATGTAATAGTAATACTATTTGTTGGCTTGCAACAATTGTGGAATGATATTCCTATCCAACAATATAAATCATGAAAAACATGTTAAGTCAGGCATTTAATTACCTGCAGAGCTTTGACGTTATTTGCAGCATCCCAATCTCTGATGTCATCCATCAAAACATCTACACGCAAAACGATCGATTTTCATATTCAGAACACATTCCATTATCGTATGGCGCATATCACATTATGATATAATGTCCCTATGCACTTCCACAAAGGTTTGGAAATTATTATTACCTCAGCTTTAGTTCCGGCTCCCTCTATCAGCACATATATTATAATGCATTGCAAGGAATGATCTTACTAGGTAACCATTCACCTCACCTGGGTTGAGTGTGGCAAATGCAGATTAATACCTAGCTAATAGAGGATGGAGAGGTCATGAGTTTGAGTCTTGAGCACAGCAATTATGTCCCTAAGCAATTCATTCTGTCTACATTGCTTCTCTCCATTCAGGGGATGCAAATGATGTCATAGTTTGAAATGAAACAGGAGAAATTACATTTTTTCAATGTAAATTGGCAGTTTCAATTTTTTTTTAAACAAAAATTTTTATGGGAAAAGTGTAGTGACGAATGAAGAATATTAGGGATGCCAGCATAGAAAGAGGAAAATGGATGTATTCCCTTAAAAAAACATCTCTGTCTTTGAGTCTGCTAAGGCAACAATGTCATTATTCTGTCCTTACTTTCTTTCTCTCTCTTTTCTCCTTTCCTTATCTTTAGGACATGGAGAACAAGATTAGGAACACACTGAACCAGATCTACTTTGGAAAGACAAAGGATATTGTCAATAGTTTAAGGTAAGTCAACTTAGATATTTTGCTCAAAAATGATACCCATAAATTGTCATATAATAAAAAGTGATGCCCTGCTTTTTATGTTAGGTAGATCAAAACCATAATAAATGGTAATTGATCTGATTTGGCATATGACCTTTCAAAGGATTGCTCTTATCTTGAACAGAAGGATGTGTAAAATGATTTATTGTGAACTCAGGATTCTCCCCCCCCCCCCCTCCCAGAAGCATTGGAGAAAATACTCATGTGGTAGTTGCTGTAAGCAATATGCTGATATTACTTTCCTCTTACCTGTGGACTTTGTTAAAAGGTAGATTTCAGGAGTGGAGGCCAGGATGGAATACAATTGGTGTATGGACTTACTTAACACTATTATAGATACTGTGGGAATAACGCTTTTGAACAATCTTGTAAATTTCCAAACCCTAAACCCAAAATACATTGTCCTGTTTTGTTTTGGTGTAAGTCCAAGCTATTTTGTCCCATACGTTACCAACCACATCTGATATGTCAGTATATCTGATGACTGCATCAAGCCTTACTGGAGCTTAGATCAGAAAAAATATCAAGTAAAATGGTATTTTTATATCAATTCGTGTTTACACTTCCATAAAAAAATTGCATAATTTTGGGTAACATATGGGACATAGCTGAGACTAACCCTTTAATATAACATACTTGTGGAATATTTCAGCTGGCTACAGTAGTATTGACCGACACAATAACTTTTCCTTGACTGTTGTCTTTTTTATGTACTACAGGTCAGTTCAGTCAACAGCATCGGTTAACAAACAGAAAATGCTGAATCAAGAACTATTCAAAGCTCTCCAGGACAGGAATTAGTGATGAGAGAGAGAGAGAGAGAGAGAGTGCTTGTCTGTCTATCAGTCAGTCCATTGGCATGATCTTTGTTAGAGACCAGTCACTGGGAGACCACCTCTTACCTTCTTCACCTCCCCCCCCCCCCCCCCCCCCCCCCAATGTCCTTATACCTAACTGCACCACCCCTCCCCATTCTGAATCATCTGTATGTACATAATTTACAACAAATTTTGGTGTGTAGCATCTTGGGGATGTTTCTGTGTACACTCATTATGTAGTAATCAGGCATCATTTATACTGTAATACAGAACAACCTGTTTCAAAACATTTTTAGGCCTTCTGGCACCCATTTCTCATGTTGCAACAGTACCCTTATGACACTGAACAAAGCATGTGACTCAATATATGACATTTTTGTTAACATTGGTAGTGTGTACTAGCATTTTCAGGCCTTTATTTGTTCTTAATGCTGTGAATCGATTCCATAAGAGTAAACTTTATTTGTATCAGATGCAGAGAAGGGCAAAGTGTATGACTGAGTAGAGGAATGAGCTTTATGTAGTGACTCCGCATTTGAGAGCTAAAAATGTTTGTATTGATGAATTCTACATGAATCATTTCAAAGCTTTTGAAGTTTCATGTGTTCTTTAAAGAGGGGTTGTACTTGTTTGCTTATTTTCAGTCATGCACTATGCCTTTCTCTCATACATCAAAGCCCCTTTATATGTGTCCCTTTTATTAGTTCTTGTATCTTTGGTTCTTCTGCATGTCATTAGACTTTGATTGTGCTTCCACTTGCATGTGTATCATACATGGATATACACCTGTTCAACAAGATATAATTTGAATAGCAATGTAATTATGGAGAGGTTCCCCAGTTACTTTTTCTTTATACAGAGGCATGTGTGCATGGCACATGTTGATTTTCACTGGTAATTTTCTGAATCACTTTAGCAAACTCTTTATTACAAAAAAAGAGAAAAACACTGTCTTTTTTGTGCTTGGAAAATACATGTATCATGCTTGTCTTTATATTATGTACAGATTTTCATATGTTGCATATGAAAAAGAGTGAATCTCAATTTTTTATTTCTTGCAAGAGCACTATATAGTGGACAAGAATGTTCCTAAAAGATGAAAGGAGAGGATTGGTGAATAACTAAGCAAAACATATTTGAAAACATGTGTAAAAAAAAGAAAAAAAAGAAGAGGCAACATCTCGTTGCATTTCGTTTGTGAATATTTCATTCCACAATGAGAGAAATACTTTATTTGTTGATGTTGTAGGTAGCATTTTAATCTTTATATGTTTATGGGAGAAAGTTGAGGGAAACGAGCATAGCTATTATTATTTTTTGTAATCGGGCACATGCACATGGAAATGTCTGTTCAGAAACAGAACTCTGAAGTTTACTTTGCAGAAAACTGAGTAGACTATGATTATTAAGGAATATAGAGGGGTATCTGTAGAAAGAGAAAGATAATTATCTTTTATTTCCTCATTTATGACCCAAGCCTCCCTATTTCCAGAGAGGCACACTTATCATATCCCTCAAAAGTTTTTTTTTTCTAAGTATTTAGTATATTGTAGAAATGTAGATATATCTTTCTATTGCATTGTTATAGTATAACACATGTATAATGTATAATGTTGGTTTGATTGCTAGAATTGTATGGTATCCTTAAAATTATGTGATTTCATTTAAACTCATTAAGCAGAAATTAAATATGAAGTAATATATAGGGCTAACACTGCATATTTTATTAGCATTTATGTTACTGTAAATCTCGGAAAAGCAATGTATTTGTTGGGATACTTGAAACTTGATATCAAAATTTTTCAAATAGCATGTTTCACACTACACTATAATTCTAGAAGGAAATGATATAATAATGTGTTTGTGAAAGATTTACATTGGTGTGTGTATTTAGCATGGAGTTTTTCCTTGATCACAATCAATTGGAAATGTTAGTCACTAATGCTCTTTTACCTTCAGTTGACATTTTTCTTTCATATTGCATTTCTAACTAACTCTTACCTTTCAGATTTCAGATTCTTGTCACCTTTTCTTAGGGATTTTTCGGGCTTCATGTTGTATGGAATATATAGGGTTCCATCATGTATGGGTCTCTTTTGAAGCTGAATCAGTAACCAGAAAACAGTGAAATAAAGGAATGCAAGATTAAGATGTCCATTCTTAACAATGTTTAGCGTACATGTTAAATTTTGAAGATTCCTTAAGAATGTTGTATGACATCTTCAGGGTATGCATTGTTCTAATGCATCACATGATAAAACACTTTTTGAAGACCAATCTACATGTACATGGTGTGTGAAATTCAAATATCACAGCATGGTTTGCTAAGTAACATTTATCAATGTGATTGATTCCAAACTGATGCTCGTTCACAAAAGTATGTAATATTGAAAACCGGTGTTGGGAGTTACTGTGATATGTGTTCTATGTTAAGCATAATGCTAATATAAATGAAAATGTATTTTTTGTTGTCAGCATGGTTTGAAATTTATATGAAAATTAGAAATGTGCAGACTATTATTTCATACCCAGATTTGTTGTATGTGCTAAACCATTACCCATTCAAGGTTTATTTTAAGGTACATGTATTTATTCAGATAGTCAAAGTTCTGGTAACTTACTTTACATTTTAGTTCAACTTTTACTAAGTCATCAATTCAGAAGAAATACGTAGGACATTATTTATATGTTCACTTGCGTTATATCAATCCAATTTTACTTTAGAAACACATTATAATACACATAGTCAATGGAAGTTTATTGTCAAAAAATCCAAAATAATTTCTCTTAACTATTGTACAAATAGATGTTTAATTATCAAAATGCTCTTTGAGGAGACTTTAATGAAAATTAAAGTGTAAATTTGGTTGAAAGTGGAGGTAATATACAAACTTCACTTTTTCATGAAATTATTCAAGTAAAAGTACCATCCTTATTTTACAAGTATGAATTGGTTAAAAAAAAATCTGAAGTACATGTAGACATTGTTCAAATAGGTACATATAACAGTGCACATGCATAATTGATTAAAGTATTTTAAGCATTTTATTTAGGAAAAAATCATAATTATGCCTTTATCATATAGATCTGTAATGTTAATGTTTGGATCATCTTGATAAAGAGTGTTTCACATTATATTTCACTGAGTGTTGCATGTACTAATAGCTTGCCATTCATCATAGGCTTTGAAATCGATGTTTGATTCCAATTAAACTAGGATATAGTTTTTATACATGTATAATTAACCTTTAATCAGTCTCATTAAATCCTACTCCTACTTTATTTTGACATGTTCTGATTTTCTGTTGGATTTCTAAACAATTTTGTTTATTTTATAGCAATTCGATTATGATCGTTAGGTATGCAAATGATAGTGCTTTATAGCCCTGTACCCACATATGTATAGAAATTATGGTAATCCTCATTATAATAGATTGTATATATTTCATTAATTGAGCCAGAAACTTTTTTTATATAATTAAAACAAGATTATTCTTTTTTTTTTACCAAGTCTAATTATTTCTAAAATCAGTGAATCACTTAATGGTTAAGGCATTGATCAAATGCTTTTCTTTATCTTAAAAATAAAAGAAATTTACACAAAGTTACCACATTTCACGAAGGAAAAAAAAAAAAGAAGACATTATCTGCCTGTGTTTGCTGTTTGATTTGTCTGTTGTAAACATTGAGTGAAATCTAACAGGGAATGAATTTGTTGTGTGATTTATCTCATCTAACACATGTAGATGCAATATGATCACAAAGACATTCAAGAAATCGACTAAGGGAAATTTCAGTACCCCAATGTCCTGCCTATAGAAATCATGTTCAGGGTTTGTAATATGTCATTGCCATATTGACACATTTCTAAAGGTGATGCATAAGGCTACTGAAATTTGCCCAAGGTTGATCTTTGGAAAGTCTTTGCAATCATATTTTTTGTTTTTTTGTGAGATATAATGTTAGTTGGAAATACACAGAAGACCATGTTTAAGTCTGAGGAAGACCTATATACACCCTTCTGCATTTAAGAAGTGCAACACCATTCTACTGAGCTATGTAAACATATTTATGTGTATGAGAGACACTAACACATTGGAATGGCATGTTATTTCCATGAATGAACCATCCCATGATAGTTAAAAAAGGACTTGAGCATCTATCCTTTCCAGCGTATTGATCAACAGTGCACGAGTTCTAGCAGACTCATTTTCTAAATTGTGCAGTGCAAAACAAAAAGATGGGCGATAGTAGGGACTAGATGATAGCTCAATAACGATAATAAAAGGTTTCTAGAGCATACTCTTCAAAAACAAAGGGAAAGCTATTTTGGGATTTCTCTCTCTTTGTTATCATTACATTTGTGAGCAATATGGGTATATGTTTGGGAGCATATAGGATTTTATTAAGGAGTGTTATGTAAGGAATGAGGAATAAAACAACCCCAACATTTATGACTAGATAAATCTAAGTGAAACCCCTGGAAAACCTAAAATAGAAATGGTAATTCATGTCGAGTGATTACTGAAAAAAATACATGTAGTACAACAAGCTCTATTTATTTTCTTGTATGGTTTAAAACAATTCTATTCAAAACTTCATACTGTATTTACGATTGCTCCCTGATAGTTACATAAGGCTACATTCCTATTGTATCTTTTTTATATTTACATCATGCATTCGTGAAAGTACTTTATATATTTGGATCGCTTTTCCTGCAGCTGTGACATTTTTAAAAATCTTTATTTGGGGGGGGGGGGGTAGGGAAAATCGTTCACTATTGGTCAACCCCGATTAACCAAGTCATTAAGAGACAGTGAGACTGGTGATTGTGTGACAAAAATTAAGTAAATAAGTGAAATGTGTGTTTTGCAATCAAATATGTTTAGTGTCCAGTGTTTCGAGAGGCCTTTAATGAGCATGTTAAAGATATTTGTTTTGAGGTGAGAAAAAATATTTACATTTTTTTCTAAAATCTTGGTGATGGAGGAGGGATCTGTTTCTTTGCCAAAGTGAGAAACCGATTCTGTATTTTAATTTAGACCAAAATGAATCGGCTTTCAAATGTTATTAATTCAGGGAGATCGTTCTGAAAGTCATTGTGTGCGTCCTGATGATAGTAGCTGAATAATAAAAGTGTGTGATGTGTGGCCTGTTACTATCAAACAACAGAATTACATTCAAAATATATAAATCTTGTTCTTTTTGCATTTTCTCGCGCTCTTTATTCATCCTTTCCATTTTCTTCTGTTCTTTTTTCGTTTTTATAATCATTGTCATCTATTTCCCATTCTTCATCATCTTAATGTTATCCTAATTTTCATTATAATTATTATCAACATCATTATCATCCTCCTACTTGTCATCTCATCATTGTTATCACTATCATTATCTTCTATACTACTACTTCTACCCACTTCTTCCTCCTCCTCCTCTTCTTCTTTTTCCTTCTTATTCTTCTTCTTTTTCCTTCTTCTTCTCCTTCTCCTTCTTCTTCTCCTTCTTCTTCTTCTTCTTCTTCTTCTTCTTCTTCTTCTTCTTCTTCTTCTTCTTCTTCTTCTTCTTCTTCTTCTTCTTCTTCTTCTTCTTCTTCTTCTTCTTCTTCTTCTTCTTCTTCTTCTTCTTCTTCTTCTTCTTCTTCTTCTTCTTCTTCTTCTTCTTCTTCTTCTTCTTCTTCTTCTTCTTCTTCTTCTCCAGCTACCGCACCTCTTTCTACATCTTTTCATCATCGCCCTTTCATTATACTTTCTTTCTATTTTTAGTATAACCTCTCACCATCTTCTTCCCTAGATGTATTCGTACTGTAGCCGAGCAGGAGGAGATCATTGCTATCCAGAAGAAGATGATGGCATCAGCTAGTAGCTAAATCAACCAGATAATCATCATCTAATTATGATGAATGGGCTCAAGCTATTCTGTATTGAGCCATTTTATTTGTTAAGATTTTGATAAGGTTTTGATTGAGATAATCATCATCTTATGATTATCTCAAGCTAATTTTCACGGATTCATTCTTTATTTCATAAGATTTTGTATAAACGGTAAATCGAAATAATCAATATCTAATCATGATTAGCTCAGACAAGCTATTTTTGTCGATTCATTCTTTACTTTATAAGATGTTTTTAAAAATAAACTTTTAAATAAGATAACCATTATCATTTTATTATGATTAGTTCAAGATGATATTCACGTAGTCATTCTGATGAACTCTAATTTGAGAGAATTATTACGTCGTGGTAAGCTCAAGCTAATTCCGTTGAGTCATATTTTTCCTCGCTGAGACTTTGATAACCTTTATATTGAAACGTGATTTTAACTTTTCTTGAGCATTCTTTTTCTTGTTGACATCTTATTATGTTTAGTTCAAGATCTTTTTATGGAGTAATTCTTTTGACAAACCCTTGTTTTGACTATATGGTTGTCTTATCATTATTTCATCATAATTAATTCGAGGGCATTTCTTGACAATATTGTATGATATTCTGTTAAATCGAAATAATAATCACACTCTCATGATTAGCTCAAACTGATTTGAATTAATTTTCTCGAAAGAATTCCTATACATCTTGAATTTGAAAAAAAAAAAATCTATAATTATTTCGTTCAATCCTCGCCCATGCTATTTTACAGTTGCATGTGTAAATAGACTCTCATCTTTTCATATGTATATAACACCGTTTTGCTTTATATTCTGATATATCATTCTTACCTATAGCTAATAACACTTGAAATTGTTTTCATAATGACTTTATCCAAAGGAGAAAAGCAGTAAAAAGTCATAAACATCACATCAACAAATTGCAGAGGAAGAAAATAATTATTTGTAGTCGGATAACAACGTTATGTTAACAACATCTCACAAGTAATCTGATAATATCAAATATCTCTATTGTGTAGTGTTGAAAATATAATCTTCAAACACCGGATTCACTGAAAAAATACATTTTATAATAAATTGATATTAGTAGTGTGTTTTCATAACATCAGTATTGAAAGAAAATTGTATTTGGGAGAGGTGCCCCGTACTGACTTCCAACGTGTATATAAATTGAGATGACTTGTTTTTCTATCAATTTCTTTTTCCTTGTATAATGCCTAGACCATTGTCAGAGGTAAATTAATAAAAGAATTTCGTGGAACGGTATGTAAAAAAGAAATCACCCCACTACTTTATTTTCTCTTTACTTAGATGGTCATTAGTTAGACTGGGCATGGTACTCAAGTTTTATAAAGAACAGAACCGCTGGAAATTCAACTTTTGATAACTATCTTAATTTTTTTGCGGAAACAGCAGGGTTTCAAAACACCTCCTTTTTATTGACTTTTCTTCCGTTGACAGATCTTAAATTGCAATATCAGTTTCAATATTATTTCCTGTCATTGTATACTATGTTAATCATATTTTTAAATCTTTAATCCTAAACAAATAAATGCTACTATACTGGTTGTGCAAGCACATACTCCCTCTTTTCACCCAAATACCAGTAACCATGTTAACGAATAAAGCTTCATTGAATAATAATGAAATTAAATAAATACCTCTAAATTGAGCGATCCACCATACCATATATTTTTTTACTATCTATTGTTTTGGAAATATAAACAACAACACCTACAAACAAACCGATAAACAATCAGTTCGGGGATTAGCAATAATAAATTCAATATAAATACTTCTAGGAATGAACACTAATTGTTGAATATGTTAGAATTTCCTCTTTTTTCCCCTACATTATCTTGAATAAAAAGTTATCTCTTGTATTTGTGGACCAAGTGGCATGCTTTGTTTTTATCAAGTGTGAATTTGTATTAAGTAGCTTAAACAGTAAACACAGTACTTGCTCAGATCTGATGAAATTGAAATCAACCTTTTAAAAATGACTGTTTCGTAAAAATTTATATGTTTCCATCATTTAGTGTTAAGCTGGTGAACATTAATCTAGTAACAGTAAAACTAGATAATGATAAATAAACATATATGGAAGTGGCTTTTAACGGAAGGAGGATGCAAAAATATGTCTTTCTGAGATTTTAAGTAAGAAAGTGTTACTCTGTAAACAATTATAATTATAAATGTTTGACGTTGTCAGACTTTAAAGATAAAGTTGAGTTCTGGTCATGCCATTACATTGTGAAAGAAACTGTCTAGAAGGAATTGGGAAAGGTTGATTATTTAGTACATAATAATTAGTTTATACAGTACTTTGTGGTTTTTGAATCATCAAGATGATAAGAAATTGACTCAGTCCTGCTGAAAGTCACTTGCGCTGCTCACATGCAGAAATGGGTGTATGGGACTTTATATGGGGCATGAAGGTTTGGTCCAAACTTTTCAGCTATTCCTTGTCATATTTCGAATATGAGGGCATTTGAAGGGCAATCATTTTAAGGGGAAATTTCTTCAATATTCTTCCAAACTGACATAAAGAGAATGAGAAAGCTCACAAACAATTTTCACCTTTATAAGCAGTATTCAACCTTCTATTCAAAACTTATTTTACTTTGTTGTATACCGAGAAATTCGCAATTTGAATTTATTTGAATTTTCAAATCTAAAGTCGAACGGAGTCCAACAGATTTTCTCCTAGATCTGAATCTGGCCATTTCGTCTGCCTTTGATATTAGACACAAAATTCTTGGTCTATCATTTTATTTTATTATTCTATCTTTTTCCATTTAAGTGTTAGATTGTAAATAAAATGTAAATATGTTGATTTTCTGGAGTTCCCAAACCTACTCCGCTCCAGGAAAACATATCTACGTAAAATGTACATGCAACGGTTTGAAATTTAGTCTTTTTGTTTTATCTACATGAAATCATAAAAATATGAAGTAGTTAGTATTTAGCAAGAAATATAAGTCATAATGTATCCCCAAAATATGCTGTTCTATTGAGCAAAATAATTTCTTTAGAAACACCCCCATACCTTTTTTTCATATTCTCATTCTCGCAAAAGTTTGATCCATGTGTTCTCTTGTTTTCTACTTATATGCTTAACTATTTAACGGAGCGGGGGGGGGGGGGGGGGGGGGCAAGGAGGGAAATAAGTGAGAACAACATTTGATAATTGCCCATTAATCTGTTAATGGATGTAAGTATATTGACAATCTAAACGGAAATTTATATGTATTGTGTACTTTTGCATGCATACATTTTATTTTCTCGGGCAATGATCGCACTTATGAAGGATCTGTGGGTTTCCGATCGGTCTTTTTTTCTAATTCGTTCACACTTTGGAAAATTGTCTTTCTTGTAGTAACGAGCTTCAATTCTATGCCAAAGTTGTCGTGATGATGTTCCATGACATTTGCTCCTGCGACATTTGCTGCGGTCTAACTTTGCCATGTTAATCCTAAACCTAAACCTAACCCTAACCCTAACCCTAATCCTAATCTTCACATTGTCCTTGACAAAAAACAAAATCATGACCTTGACCTTAACCTTTGACCTTTCGAGATATGGACGGAGGAGCAAATGTCGCAGGAGCAAATGTCGTGTCACCAATGTCACAAAACCACGCTGTCTCTGTTTTATCTATAGCTGTTCTATGTCTTGAGAAATGCATCTTAATTCAAGTCTTATTTTGTTTTTGAAATGATTTATGCTTTAGACAAACCCCCTTTTTCCTGAATATTGGTATGATTAAATCGTAATATTGAAATCACAATAACGTTTCTCTTTATTTTATTCATTTGATGTTTATCTGATTTCAAATGCTATCTTGTTATAGAGACGTTTTTTATTTCAAATTTTATCCTTTTAACTTTTTACCTATCATCTTCTCACTTTGTACATCATACAATACTCTCTTCACAACGTCCAACATGCTTTTTCCCCCATTTCTTCATTCTGTTTGTTCCTCAGCAATTTTCATGCTACCCTCTCTTCTGATTTATCTTCTATTGTTTATCTCACAACGTATTTATTTCTCATCCCTTTTTCGAATGAGTTCCTAACTGGATGTAAAATTTTTTTTTCTCTTTTATGTCAACTTCTATATTTGCTTGTCAGAATTGTTGAGACGTATTTATGGCTTGAAAATGTGATAACCCCTTTTGTTCTTGTTAATACTATAGTTTGAAGTTGAAGTTTATTTGTTCCACTTTTACATCAAATGCAATTCAAATTTTACAAGCATAATTGTCAATTTCAAAAAGTACGGGTAAAGAACTCAAATCAAGTACAATGTATGGTAAACAGGTAGAAAGTTTCGAGAGATTATGAACGACTGGCAAAACAGACGAAAATGTAATATGTGGGGAGCCCATATAAAAAGCATTGCTTGAAAATGATTAGGCTCCCGTATAAAGTAACATTAAAAGTAATTCTGATTAGAATGCGATAAAAAAGTAGGGTCTCTCTACAAGATTCTCCATCTATCCCCCTCTCCATCCACACAGTCTCTCTCTCCCATCCAATATGTTATCAAGTAATATGGGATTGTATGATGGAATTTTGTTATGGAATTGTGAACATAAATCTACATTAAAAAATATCATTTTTCTTGATACTTTGTCTGATCTGCTCTGGGAGGGCTATCAGCTTGTTAGTCATCTGATTCACTCAAATTTTAGATGTAGGCGGTATTAAATGTAGATGAGGAAAAATAGCCTAGAGTTGCCTATCTTTCAGTCTCCCCCCTCCTTGCTCTCTATCTCTGTATCTCTCTGCCTCTGTCTGTCTCTGCCCCCTCTTTCTCTCTGTACAAGTGAATAGCTAGTTGTTTTTTTTTACACACATCACACATACCCCATGAAAGAAAAAAAAAGAAAGAAAGAAAGGTAACAAACACATGATAAAAATTTCAGTGACAAAGTCATTTTTTTTTATTTCTTCTTACTCTGTAAACTCTCCCTGGTTTTCTGAAACTAAATTTGGTTCTCATAAAATGGTATCGTTTCATCATAATATACAAAACATGTTGGCAGTCAGAGTAGTAATATATTTTTTTTTCTCTCTCTCTGTTTTTTTTTTTACTCTGAAAACACCCAATGTATTTAAAAAAACCAAAACAAGTTAACTAAAATATCACACGTTCTTTCACCATATACAAAACATATTTAGCATAGCAAGCTTCATGTCAGTATGTTTCTTACTGTATAAGACTATTGAATTCTAACATGAAAGTAATAAAAGCTAATACACACATAAGAACAAAGTCATGCTGTCAAAATGATTTGTTACAGCAATGTACACAAAGCATGCTGGAAAGGATGGAAATTATTTTCTCCTAATTTGTCAAATATCATACATACACTTTCATCTGTTCACCGACTCTAGAAAAGGGAGACATATTTTTTTGTTAAAGTATACACACACAAATGAATCAAACAGGAACAGTTTTAACTGGTTGATGTAAAGGTGTTGTGTTACTATTACGGGAAACTTCATCCTGCTATGATCTCACATACATACCAGTGTACTAACTTTAGGCCAGGTGAAACCCATCGATCTCTACCTTATGTGGATATAGCATTGTACACACAGCTCTATGCAAGCTGGCAGTTGATGTGGCCGCATAACCAAAATTAGGAGCCCTACACTCAAACACAGTACGTGGGACACTGTCTGATGTGTACGTTCCCAGTGTACTCATATGCAAAAGATACATTTACGTGATTTGATTTTTTGATGAAAAAAAGACATTACACTGATTGTCACATTAAAACGCCTTTAGAATTTGTAAGGATAAACTTGTTTTGCCTGTTTGTGCAGTCAATTTGTGGAAAAGACTTCACAGTGCTGAATTTATTCGATTCTGAAAAAGCATAAAATTGTATTGAAATAGTACAGCGACGGTATTTTTATGCAAGCCCCAACATGGCGACTGTTTGCATCAAACGTAGAGGGCATTGCTTTATCCACTGGTAGAGATCAATGGTGAAACCCCAACAAGATAGGCTGAAATGGTCCACTAAATTATGAAGTATAAAACCCTCATATTACAGTGCCAAACCACCTTGGCAAATGTAAAAAAACTTCAGGACAGGGTGTACTTTCTCAGATCATCAGAAAGCCATGGCAGCTATAGGAAATAGATGGAGCATATATATAATTAGCCAGTATATCTACTTGTTTCAATATGGAGATATATCCATTCAAGTTCCTTTCAAACTGTCCCCATTAAAGAAATCATATTCTTACAAGTTTCAATATGAAATAATCTGTAAGTACATGTACAGTCCAATATCTCACAGGAAATATTCTTGTTGAGATGCACAATAAATCCATGTATTTGTGCACAAACTCTGTATAATGATGCAAAAATATATGTCAAGCAATCTGAGAAACTAGAATATTCTGTAAGTACAGAGCAATGGTACACATTATTGATATCAACTTTGAAAGATGCTTGTAATTAGCATACAAAACTTCTTTCAATGTTTCAGAGTACATTTGTAATTTCCTAATGATTCTACAATGTATATATTCATTCAGTGCAAGGTTTTCCACCATGTAACCTTGAGTGCATATTCAATGATCTTATTTGTACGCAATGCTTCGTCCATTCATTTTCGATAACAAATTCAGGATGGAAAGGAGATAAAAAGGGAAGGGTCGAATCAAAATGTCATAAGTCTAAGTTTACAGACATCTTCCTGAAATGCATGTTATAGAACTAACACATTCCAATGGGATGTCAGTGAACTTGTCCTTATGACAGTTTTGGGAGACCCTGCCCTGGACTTTGAGCTGTTGAATCATATGGTACATCTATCGATGAGTAAAAGCTGTTTATTCAATTGTTCATCAAAATTTCAAAAGTAGTAATTTGTCAATGCTTGTTCCTGTAAAATAAAACTATATGCAAGAAAAGGGAATAAAAATCAACATTTCATTGTGGTTATTGCCATAACTTAGACAAATTGTTTAAAGTTCAGAAATAAAAACTTGTAATAATTCCAATTTTTTTACAAATAACTTAAACAGCTGCAAAGTGTGTATTTTGAGAGCTCTACAGCCCCTATTTCTTTGTATTCTTAATTATATTTAGATTACAGCTATATTTCAAACTAAAAACATTATGACAATTGCATATCATATTTTTATCTCTAATTAATAACATACATATTTGCAACCGAGCTATGATTCCTCAAAAATATAAATATTCACATAGCAATGTTTGCATTCACAAGCAAAATTGGGGTCAGAATATCAGTTGAGAATGATGAGAGATTTGAGAATGCTGACGCAGATTGGGAAATATATACTCATGACACGAAGTGAGGAAAAGGAAAAAAAAAAAAAAAAGGAAAAAAATAGAAAGTAAAAGCAGACCCTCCCCCTGCAAATTTTTTTTATTTCATTTGATAGCCAGGCAAACTCACAAGAGTACATATGTATCTCCATCCATTAAAAATTCTCAAACTTTATCCACAAACTACTACTCACTCATCAATTCATACTGCAAACATGTCAAGGTACAGAGTATTTCACTTCTTCACTATCTCAATTTGAGGATCAGTTTGCAGTATACTTAAAATATTAACCAACTAAAAATACCCACTCTTGTTTTTTTTTTTTATTAGATAGTTGGGCAGTCTTCATAAAAAGAGAATAAATTAACAATAGTAATAAAAATAAATATTATCATGGTTCTGAAGTTACCATTCACATGTTATACACCTTTCAGATTTTCTCACCATTCAAATATATTCTTAAATGTTTCGGTATTAAAAAATTAAATTGATTTTTCTTGCAAATGTCGTTACAAAACTGATAATTCACCCGACATTAAAATAATGATCATCATTTTATCAAACCTTCAATATATTAAAAAAAAGGCCAACATTTTTTTTTTATTTAAACACATCAATAAATTTTGAGTCAATTCAGGGAAAGTACTGTACAATCCAATTCATAAAGTCTTTTCAAGAAATGATAACCAAATATCTTCCTAGAGTCTACTAGGCAAATAAAACATGTGGGTGCATACATCCAGCATGATAAAAACAAAAAATATGTAACTCAAGATAAAATCAAATCAATTTGCATAATCTCTTTACTGTCTTGCATTGCACTACAGGTGTACTTCTAAACAATATTTGAAAACAAGCAAAGCAAGTCAGAACTATGTAATTGAGCTTCTCATGAAATGTCAGGGAAATCAAACAGCAACAATTTGTGCACAGAACCATGACAGTAGAAAGCACTTCCAATAGACTATTACCAAAAAACCCCAAGTCATCCAAACTCTCTATACCTCAGTTTACATGCTATTATTTAAGTTCACATGCAATTATATTGGTTCATAAAGATCACTATGTATGTATTGTACTCGATAGTTGGTCTTTATATCCAGGTTTTTCACATATATCCAGGGTTCTCCAGAAGGAATTGTTCACCCTTGGTGCTAATGAGGAGGCGCAGCCTTGCACCATCCCATGGGTATAGTATGGGGTATAGTACGAGTAGACCAAACCATTGGGGGAGGGGGTTGAGGTATGCATTGGCTTATTTTATTACCCTTGTCGATACCCTGGTCAGGAGAAGTTATCCTTGGTATTTTCTTTTCTGAAGCCCTAAATGCTTCGTACAGGCATTTAACTCTTTTTCATCTTTGGCCAACTGATGGAACAAATAGGGGAGAGCCACAGTCCACTTCTGTCACATGTACAGTGAATGCATATAATACACTTCATACTATATGGCACTGTAGGGGTTTAATTTCATGGCAGAAAACAGAAGTGTGTCATGCATTGGCAAGAACCCTGTATATTATATAAGGCCATACTTCTGCACATTATTAACTCTGTATATAATGACCATCTAACTTTGCAGTAAGTGGTCTATTCTGGATTATTTTTGCAGGTTATTCCCACACATCTGCTTGTACATGCTGTTTGATCATGATGGACCACATCATTACACCTGTTAACGGAGGCCACTGATCCATTGAGGTCACGATATGTATCATATAGGAGCATGGCCTTTATCACAATGGACCACATCATTACACTTGTTCAGGGAGGTCACATTACGTATACATGTATCATATAGGAGCATGGCCTTTATCATAATGGACCACACCATTACACCTGTTAACAGAGGCCACTGGTCCATTGATTTCACCAAGGAGTTCTGTGATAACTCCTTGATTTCACGATACATATACATGTACATGTATCATATAGGAGCATGGCCTTTATCATAATGGACCACATCATTACACCTGTTAACAGAGGCCACTGGTCCATTGATTTCACGATACATATACATGTATCATATAGGAGCATGGCCTTTATAAACAGGTTTGACTGATATAGTCAATGAATTTCTCATCAATCATTGATTTCAGATGACAGACTAACATAAACTTTGGTCTGAAGACTGGACTGCTATAAAGTATTGTAAAGCAAAGATACACATACAATGCCCGTTATGTAATACTTTCACAAGGCAAGACAGATTCAGAATTACTCGCCAACACAATGGTATCAATCATACACACATTATTCTCCTATACAGTTTCATATGAAAGTATCCACTAGTGAGATCTTTTTATAGCAAACTGACTAATAGAATTTGTTGTGGTGCTATTATATTTCTTCGATCTAGACCTTGTCAATACAAATACTAATTGAAACTCTGAAGTCATTCAATCTTTCAAGTTAATTTATATATCATATAGAGAGAGCTAGAAGGGCATTAACTATGTGTTAAAGTACATGTATATGAGTTAACACCCTTCTGGCTCCGAAAAGACGATATCTGAGAGGATCATGACCAATCAACCAACTGCAACCAACCCCCCCCCCCCCTTATTTTTTTAAATTCTTTTTTTTAATGCACGATTAATGTTGGTTTTCTCTTTATGTATAATGTGAATGTATGGTTGGTCGGTTGCCCGGTGGAGCGGGCGGGCGCCCTTGGCTGGCGGGGAGGGGCGAGCTTGTGGTCGGGTGTTGGGATGTTGGGGGGTCTGTGGGTGGTTGCCCCGGGAATTTTACATTAGACTTTTTGTGGAATGTTCTTGGGGAAATATTATTCATGGTTACTTGGATATCTCGATACTGGCCGCCTGTCTCTTTGTTCTCTTTTGCCGGTCGGGGGCGCTCGTAACTCCCTCATACGGGGCAACTGAATGGCTTGTGATGTGTCGGATATAAGTCTAAACTGGAATTATTAATTACTTCCACCTGGGATGTTAGGAATCTATCTGTAATTTATTTCAGTGTGTTTTTTTTTCTTTAGGTAACCTAGCTATGATTATGTTTATATGTATTAGTAGTTCATAGATATTTTTCCGCCGTCATATGCTATGCTATTTTAATTATATTGATTACATGTATGATATGTTAATTTTCCATTCCCTTGGAATTGGGACAGAAGGCATTGCCATAGTTATTTAGTTAACTTTTTCTGTCCCCGGCGTTTCAAGGGTCAATGTATTATGTTATTCTTTTTGTATCTTATCTTGTATTTCTTTGGCCGAATAAATAATGATAATAAATAATAATAATAATAGTATTAAGGGTAGTCTGTCTTTGCCACAAGACTACACTCTATAGCAAGGTGAGATACAGAGGGAGATGTGGGAGGGAGAGGGAGAAGGGGGGGGGGGGATAGGAGTTGGAAGGGGAAGGAGAAGAGATGGAGGGGAAGAGGGGGAAGGTATGGAAGAGAGAGAGAGTGAGAGGGCTTGGAGAGTGAGAGGATACGGGAGAAGAGAAAAAGAACGGGTGGACAGGATATAAGACTAGAGGGGGAAAGAGAGGGAAGGACAATGGACCCGACAGAGAACATGATCATCGCTCATACAAACACAACCAAGTTAACATGTTTATATGTCATTTCTCATTTCTTACAAAAGCTTTTGTATACCCAAATACACAGTTCTCAGTGAGATGTGTTTACACATCCTTGTGTCATCTGATGGTCTTCTCATGTATGAAGTATTTCTTGTACAACATGTTAAGCCATTCATGATTACAATCCTATAGCTTACAAATTTCTGATTCAATCCAGTATCAATTGCATAAAATACACAAACATATTCAATGATTAAACTGGCCCACTCTTTGAAGGGAAACAAAACAATTTTCATTCTAATTCAGCATTAATAATGGTTGCTTGCCATCACAATATATGACTCAATACAACATAAATTCTAGCTTTGGGCTGGTTTTTGTGTTCCCTTTAAACAATACTATCCTTCAAGATTAAAAAAGAAGAACAATGCTACATCACTTTGACTGTTAAAAGTAATTCTCTATACAAATTATACTTCAGGGGGCAAACAAAACTCATCTCAATCTAAATATATTTACAACTGTACAAATTTCTTGAACACAGAAAAAATATGACAATGTACTCAACCATAAAACATAAAAAAGGGATGAAATCTTGATAAAAAGCAAACTTTACAGGGATGCTATGTGGTGGACATGTGAGGGGGTGTGGAGAGGCTCGTGTTTCTCCTGAGAACAGAGCGAATGTCCCCCGTGAAGCGTAGCGCATCGAGGAAAGGAAGAAGGTTGAGGAGACCGGTGTCACTCGGCTCTGACATCCACGATACTATGGGGATGCCATTATCTGTAAAGAAGTCAAAGGTTATTTGTTAAAGGTCATGTTCACATTTACGCAGATATGTTTACATGTGCCTGGGAGGGAAAAAGCAGCAGATTTAATCACTATAGCCCTTGGGTCTCTCCTCTAAGTATAATGATGTACTGGTGGAATCAATTTATAAATAAAACTGCCAGAGATCAATCTTGAATATCTATAATTTCATAATTTCAAACCAGTGCTACAATGTACTTTTTTTGATACCTAGTCACACAGCCAAACAGATTCCAAACTGACTTATTATCAACAAAACTTAGTTCTTTCAAGGTGATGTGGGTTTACTGCCAGTCTTAGGCTGGTCTGTTATTGGTGGTGTCAGTCTTTTAGCAGTTTTAATCCAGTTTCTTTTGAACATACTCAAAAGACCCTACAACAATTGAGGATCAGTACAGGATCAGTTAGGGAAAGTTTGGTGTGGATTGGTTCAAGAGTGAAATTTGGGTTGTCCGACACTGTGCTCCAACGACAACCACATTCTTAAAATCAACCCCAGACCAAACACTATACCGAACCCTAACGCTAAACCTAAACCTAACTTAAATCTGAATGCAACCCTAACCCTAACCCTATGGCGTAAATTCACAAAGAAGGTTTGGTTTAAACCATGGTTCAAACCCCCTCCCGGGTTTTTTAAGCGTACGTGTGCACGGAATCTGATCCAATCATATATTTTCTTTGAACGTGCGCATGGGCAATGTGCGCTTATTTACGCTTACGGAGGTTTAAACCTTACCCATGGTTTAAACCTCCTTTGTGAATTCAGGCCAATATCTTTACAAGATAAAGCCAGGAGAAATTGTCATTGGAGCATATGTCAGAGAACTGGATTTTTATATCATCTTTGTTTGTTTATAGTTGGCCTCATTGGTGTGATAGAGTAAGAATGTCTTCTTTCAATTACTCACCTGGAAAGAGCTTGTAAGCACCAGGTGAGTTATCCACAATGAATATACTTGAGAGGTCTGGATGTACTGCAGATAAATCCTTTGTGTAGCTCCCTGAGTCTAGTGTGCAATGCTGGTTAAAGAAAATAGAGGAATATATACAATATACAGTTTTCATAATACATTAAGAAATGAAATTAATGGAAAGAATACTTCTTCACGGCTACTTTCTGTGTTTCATTCAGCCATTCAAAACAATCAGTTTTCTAAGAGCCTTCACAAATATTTTAAATGCATTACGGGTTGCTGTATCGAGCAAATATCTGACAAGGTTATAAAGAAATCATTTAGATTAAATGTACTTTAAAAAGAAGGTTAAGTTCTGGGAAAGATGAAAAATAATTTGTGAGCTTTCTCATTCCTGTTATGTCAGTTTGGAATAACATCATAGTACAAATGTCTCCTGAAAAGGATTGCTCTTCAGATGCCCTCATAATCGAAATATGACGAAAAATAGCTGAAACGTTTGGACCGAACATTCACGCCCTGTGCGCAGTGCATGTACTTTGCAGCAAGATTGGGTCAATTTCTTTTCATTTTGTTGATTCCAAAACCTCACAGTATACATCAATTCTTAAGTAGACCTGATCAACCTTTCCAAATTGCTTAGAGACAGTTTTTTCACAATGTATTAACATGATCAGGGCCCTCTTGCATCTAACACAAGTCCCAAATACGCGATCCTGATTGGTTGAAAATCAAGTTGCGTTTAATTTTTTGAGTTGCGTTTAGTCGCAACTTTTTATGCAAGAGGGCCAAGAACTCAAATTTATCTTTAAGGCTCAATTATGGTACAACATGATACAATATTTTTGTTTTAATACCTGTCTATAGTATCTTCTCTGCAGTAAGCCTCTACCATTATCTAATTTTTCAACGACTGGTGATCCATAGATCTCCATACTAGCTGTGAACACTACCAACTCAAACCATTGGCTAACCTGAAAAAAGAAGAATATCAATGATTATGGATAGTGAATTTGTAGAAGTTTTTACAAACAAAACTGAGATTGAATAAAAGAGAATTGCAATGCAGTAATAATAAATATTCATATACAGTGTATGGGTTTTGCATTGAAAAAAAAATGAGAAAGAATCAAGGGAATAGGACATTTATTTATACATCAGGGCGCTGTTGTATAAAACTTACCATTAATGGTAACTCTGCTATTGATGGTAACTACCATAGTAACATCACTCAACAGCCAATCAAAATTAAGGTTTCCATGGGAGTTACCATTGATGGCAAAGTTAATGGTAAGTTTTAAGCAACGGGGTCCAGAAGAAATATATGGAAAATCAAAAGATGAAGGAAAAGTGAGTAAATTAGGAGGGCCAGGGAGAAGGAAAAGAAAGAGAAAGAGATTAAAAAAAAAAAAAAAAACAAAAACATAAAGGCAGATGAAAGTATGCTGGAAGAGAAAAGAGCGCTATATATAAAATCAACGGTCTTCTCTCTCCCCCCATAAAAGAAAAAGAAAGGGGGAAAAGATAAGATATTATGTATGTACAGTTTACAAAGAAAGAAAAAATCTACTCATATACAGTGCATATAAAATAAGTATACCCAACTTTGATAGCTTCTAAATAAATTGTTATAACTAATGTGATTTTGAAATTTATTTCATGGTGAAGAGTAACTTATTGCCTGTCCAGTGGTACCTCATTCATGACATTTATGCCATGGATGACTGAGCACCGGGTTTTTAAAAAAGTGTTGTCAAAATCTCCTTGTTCCAAGTTTGGGCTGATGCAACGACTGTGGGTCAAGCTGTATTACTTTAGTCTCAAATCATTTTAAAAGTTAAATTCTCCTTTGTGCTTCAATGCTTCATTGTTTAAAGTGATCCAGTGTATCTAAGCTTTCAAATAACCTTGTTTCAATCCACATATTCTTTGATTTGAACAGCCTTCTAACTTCTTATCTCGTGATAACTAAAAACTCTCTGCTCATCTATCCATTGCACCGTTTCATCTGCATAAGGTGCACACAGTGTTTTTCGCGAATAGCACATGAACTCAAAGGTTTACTGACCTTAAAGACTAAAAAGAAGGAAAAGAATACGTGTGTTGAGAATTACCAAGGTAATTGATAGTAGACTTTCAAGAAAAAAATAGCTTCCCAAATAAATGTTTTCCATTTTGAATGACTCAGTAAAAAGACTTACCTTAAAAAAGAGATGCGGATGAAACCAAGATTGTGGTATCATGGCTAATAAATTATCAAAAATTTAGATTGTAATAAGCCCTTTCTTGAGTTTGAGTTGACTTTAACACCTTTTCAATTCAAATGCATCAAATCAATTGAAAGTAACTCGGCAATTGTTTTCCAGCTGAAGTAACTAATGCATACTTGGTTTGACCCACATTTGCTGCTTCAGCCCAAACTTGGTACAAGAGGATTTTGACAATACTTTTTGAAAAGCCTGCCGCTCAGTCATCCATGGCAATAAAGTTATGAATTAGGTATCATTACACAGAATATAAATTGCTCTTTACTATGAAATAAATTTCAAGCTCATAGAGGTTATAACTTTTTAATCAGAAGCTACCAAAGTTGGATATACTTTTTTTTTATACACACTGTACAAGCATACAATAAGTACATGTAGATATTTATGTGGACTACTGACCCAGATATACAAGTACATGTATAGTAAACAATATACCCATACCTCCTTTGTTTGTTACAACATTACCCATCCATACATAGCGTGCCAAAGCCATATTACATGTACATGTATGTGTATCATCAAATATCATGGATGAATAGGATATTAAGAAACAAATCACTAAGCTCAAAGTCTAAATGCGCCATGTTCTTGTTCAAATTATTTTTGATGGATGATACAGGGTCAAGTGTTGAGACCCATCCACATGTGTGTTCAGTTGCAGACTTTGAACCCTTTCCCATAGGTTTGTCAACAGCTGGGCATCTTTGCACTTCAAAATCAAGACATTTCAAGAACAACTTCACACTATAATTTGCTAGATGCAAACACAAACAGGGTTTGTCTCCATCAATATAGATGCAATAATAAGTGTCATCAAAATGACAGTGTACAATAAGAAACCATCTTTTACAAATAAAGTTGCAATGAACTCTACAAAATTGTGATTTGTACAGGATTGAAGCCTCATTTTCCTTGAAAATTAGACTATTTCTATCGTTCCCTTCTGTCTAAATGTAATTTAAGGGGATCATCAATTACAAACTCTGCTATGCATTAAAGTCAATAACTGCATAAATTTTCAAGTGTTAGACAATGTAAAAAATACAATTTTGATCACAAAGCTATTTGGGGTTCTCTTAAAGGAAACCAAAACCAAGGAGAGAATCAATGTTATTGGAAAGTGAAAATTACGAGAAGCACTTTACAAAAAGTTTCATTAAAATTGGTTAAAAAATGAGAGAGTTGTGGAAGTTTGAAAAGTTTCGTTTTACTTTCTATGGGGATCCTCAAATTGGCAAAATTGCTTCAAAATGGCTGATTTTATGAACAACTCTCCATTTGTTTTGTACACAGATTTTCAGATTTTCCCGTTATCTCTCAGGGTGCTCCTTGTCTCCTCCTGAACTCAACATATGTGGTGTAAAATACATTTTCCCATTATATATGTTGAGCTCAGAAGGAGATTAACTGCACCTTGAAAGATAATGGGGAAAATCTGAAAATCTGTGTACAAAACAAATGGAGAGTTGTTCACAAAATCAGCCATTTTGAAGCAATTTTGCCAATTTGAGGATTCCATAGAAAGTAAAACGAGACTTTTTCAAACTTCCATAACTCTCTCATTTTGTAACCAATTTTAATGAAACTTTTTTTAAAGTGCTTCTCTGAATTCTCACTTTCCAATAACATTGATTCTCTCCTTGGGTTTTGGTTTCCTTTAATATAGAATTCCTATGGGGTGATTCCTTATTTTTTATTTATTTTACTTATAGATTTCTTTATAGTTTATAATGATTCTAAATTTCTTTATATTCCCAAATTTACTACTGATTTGCCCCTGTTCATTACTGATTGCTGAATGATGACAGATGACAGTTTTGTCCTTCTTTATTCCCCCTCCCCAAGAGCTTTTAATCAAATTTCCAGAGATAAAGCATACCAATCACTTGAATTTTTTTTATACTGCTAGAAAGTATAAAATCAACCTCAAGGAACTTTATCTGGCATTCTATAGGTCAACAGTTTAGGAGTATGAAGGAAATAAAAGATAACATGAAGGTGCGCGCGCGGAACCAAACCTCCCGAGTTAGGTTCCTTGCAAGCCCTTATCTTGGAGAGCGTACGGGTGCGTGAGTCTGCTCACGAGTCCCTTTTAAGCGTAGAGAGAGTGTAATTAAATTGCAATATCTCTTCATAGAAGAAATATTTGAAGCCCATATTTTGAAAATAGTATAATGACATGGAACCTCTAACATACAGAGCAACATATTTCTTGGGGATTGGTACCCTTTAAATTGTTCCCCACAATTTAGCACTGTTTCCCCTTGTATTACGAAATGCCAGGTAGTTTTGAAGGAGAAACCTAACTTCATTGGAAATCATAAGGTCTGACATGACAACATGAACATTAAGTGAACTCAGGTCAGTGCCAGAGTCATGGTGACACAATGGGGATGAAAGGTCACATTTTAATACCAGCAAATATAAATATTTCATGTTTTGCTGTTTATATTGAGTGCATGTGAATATGCAGGTGCTTTTACACTGTGTACCAATACTTTGGATTTGTAATCATCTGAAGTAAATCAAGTAGCTGAGGAACAGAATTAAAAGGAAGATTAGGTATGGGGAGAAAATGTATGATAATGATTATAATTGTGTGTGACCGTCTCACATTGAAATAATAATGATACTAATAATAAAAATGTATTGTGATATGGCATTCAGATTAGTCACACCTGACACTTGAAATTATCTAAATGTTCTATCAGAAATAGTTTAAGTTTCCTAGAGCAAAGTCCGCGAAAACATTTTTTTGTGTTGCTTGTTTGTTCCAGATTACCCCCCCCCCCTTCCCAATTTTGGGGTTGATAGATACATGTATACCGTAGTCACAAACAGACTTCCTTTACGATATTTTAAACAGGAAACCGCAAACCGGAAAGTCACATGCCTAAAAAAAGACTTTGGTATGAATTAGGACAATAACTCCCATTTTGCTTAAGTACCTAATCATTGATTTAACTTATCAATTAAACAATAGTAATTAATGGTGTTGAACATCTTATCTATCTTATTTACACATAGCTACAGCTCTTGATAACAAATGTACTGCTTCAAAACATTTTGGGGTAGCATGAACATTTGGAGAATGCTTGCTGCACGTATTTTTATAATGAATGGTTTTTATTGCTTCTCAGACTCAACAATTAAGAAAACAAACAAAACAGAATACATATAGTTTTAGTACGGTAATGAAATAATATGAGGAAGACATTTCGACAGTGCCTTGTATAATATAGAAAAGATGTTTTAAAACTCTGGTAGTCATTATCTCATTCTAAAGCTGAAAATTGGTGCCATACCAACAATTATTTGCAACTACATGCAATGTCAAATGTCAAAGGGGGGGGGGGGCAGAATCATGTTAACTTGATAGTATGCATGTATACATCCAATAACTTAATGCCTCTAAAGCAGGAAATACAAATTTCATTCAAAAATGAATTTCCTAATTCTTAATAAAAATACATGCATAATCGTCAAAATGCATGTTAGGACCATAGAAAAGAGCAGGAAACATGATTGTTAATCAATCATTGTAGGCTTCTTATTGATCTATTCAATGAGTATTTGTAAATTGATAATAAAACTGCAGATGTCTTTATGATAGAAATCACATTATTTCTTGATTAAGAGAGCAAACTGTAAAATGCAGAAACAAATTATTATCATCCACCTGAAGTCCTACTACTGTTTCTAGAATACTCACTACACTAAGAAAGAAGTCCACGTGTGGTCTTTTGTAGACGTAAAACCTTTCAGGAACAGAGTCTATCGTGACCTAGAGGAGAAACGAAAACAAAGAGAGAGAGAGAGAGAGAGAAATAAAAAAAGTTACAAGTGAAACCTTGTAAAACCATAGGTAAAACCTATCTTTCCAGGCTATGCTAAAATCACATGTAATCTACATGTATGAGGAAATTAGATAAAAATCCTTAGCCTGCAGGCAGGTAAAAGTTGATGCTATATTGATATAAGAAGTGGGCAGTGCATGCTAAAGAAGATGAACATGAACCAACAGGTGGTAGAAAACATTGACAGAAATTATATGTACAATGTACTTTAATAATAATAATAAAAATAATAACAATAGCGTAATATTTATACAGCACTTAATGATTTAAGCGCTGTACAAACTATTATTATCCCCTGTATTCTTATGAATTTTTACCCCATGTATCTACCTCTGAACAGAATGAAGGTGATTCTTGGAAAGAATACCTTGAAAAAAGGAAGAATTATTTGTATGTATGTATTTTTAATAGGACAAAGCAATCCTGTTTACTGTAGAAGTTTACAGTTATGTACTATACAAGTGCAGCAAAAACTATAAAATACATTAACTGTTCAACTCCTTTTAGGTGATGATGCATTCAAAATTTCAGTGAAAATTTTTTTATGGGAGTAGAAAGCTATCTAGCTCTGGGAAGCTATAAATAAAGTTCTGGAAATCCCCAAAGAACTCCCCTGAACAGAATGACTGTGATTCTTGGAAAAAAATACCTTAAAAAAGGAGGGATTATTTGTATGTATGTATTTTTAATAGGACAAAACATCCCTGTTTACTGTAGAAGTTTACAGTTATGTACTATACAAGTGCAGTAAAACCTAAAAAATGCATGAAATCCTTTTAGGTGCTGATGCATTCAAAATTTCAGTGAAAAAAATTTATGGGAGTAGAGAGCTATTTAGCTCTGGGAAGCTATAAAAAAGTTCTGGAAATACCCAAAGAACTCCAGGAAAGAATTATTACAATATGAAGAGAGCCACTGAGAAAATGAAACACTTTGAAAGAAAAATCTAAAAGAAGTTCTCGCAAACATTTTTCTTTCTTTTATTGAATTATTTGAGCAAAATTCTCTTCAATTAGAAGCTAAGCTCTTGTTCTTTGTAGAAGGAAGTATATCTTGAATAGGTGCAAAGGAATATTATGTATCTGGGGTTTTAACCCTTTTGAGACAACTGACCACATTTTGTGGTTTGCCTCAATAACTTCTGATCTGGAGCTCTAAAAAATGTACCAGAAGCATGATAAGAAAGAAAAAAATTACTGCACACACTATGTCCATTTTTGTTAACTGACCATATTGCTTTTGATGCCAGGAATTTTAACAAGAGCATAATCGATATTGTGTCTTGCCCACTCGCAAAAATAACATGAATGTACCCCAAGTCCACCTATCACCCAAGTTTGGTTGCCATTTCAGCAACATGTGCAGAGTTATGTGTCATAAGAGAGTCTTGCAGGTAAACTTTAACATATGACCTCAAATGACCTGTGACCTTATCACATGACCTCCGACGGCACCATAACATGCAGGTCCTCTTAGTGCATCTACAACCCAAGTTTGGTTGAAAAGTGAGTGACGGTTCCAAAGTTATCTGTCATAAGAGAGTCTTGCAGGTAAACTTTAACGTTTGACCTGAAATGACCTTTGACCTTACCATGTGACCTCTGAAGGCACCATAACATGAATGTACCCCAAGTGCATCTACTATCCAAGTTTGATTGCCATTGCAGCAACATGTGCAGTTATGTGTCATAAGAGTCTTGCAGGTAAACTTTAAACGTATGACCTCAAATGACCTTTGACCTTATCACATGACCTCTGACAGCACCATAACATGAAGGTAGCCCAATGCATCTTTGACCCAAGTTAGGATGTAATCCAAGCAACTGATGTGAAGTTATTTGTCAAAAGAGAGTCTTGCAGTTAAAGGTATTAGATAGTTTTGGGAAGCCCTCAAAAACTTTTCGTGAGATTTCTTTGATTTTACTTAATAAATAGCAGGGTACTAACATAACTAAGATGCTGTGAAGTTTTTTCCTCCTCAAGTGAAATATTTATCGAATTAGAGGTGAAAAGAATAAAAATCCCTGGCCCAAAAAAGAGCAGATGTAAATTTGAACAACGGCCACACACATTACTCACATGAGGATTGCTGTGCGTTATAGAATACACTACACATAGTGCAAAGTGCTGGGTTTATTGTGTGGGGAACCTTCGGGTGGATATGGTCTCAGCGTGAGGCAGTGAAAAGCCGTTACCAAGCGTTTCTTACAGATATTTACACTAAAATTTGTTCGAAATCGTGAATGGAATGTTAAATAATCTCGTACATGTGTCTTATGATAAAAGGAGTATAAGTTTCTTGGCTTCTTGCCAGTATGATTTTTCCTACCGTGACTGTCTATGAGCTTTAAACTTATATGAAAAGAGAGTCTTGCAGGTACTCTTTAATATATGACCTCAAATGACCTTTGACATCATCATGTGACCTCCGACAACACCATAACATGAAGATACCCCTAGTGCTTCTATCACCCAAGTTTGGTTGCCATTGCAGCAACAGTTGCCAAGTTATGCGTCCTAAGAGAGTCTTGCAGGTAAACTTTAACAATTTGTGACGGACGACGGATGACGGACGGACGCCATTTGGATCCCTTAGTCTCGCCTTCACCTCCGGTCGGCGAGACAAAAACGAGAATAAGTTTTAAAATCCTTAAATTGGCACCACCTTGAGAGATTTAATATCATTGTTTTTTATCAAAATAGGGAATTTTTTGAACTATTTGATGAAATTCCTATCCATGTATATTGTTTTCCAAGATACACCTTATTAGAACCATGTAGCACTAAAAGAAAAATATTATTGTTGCCAATTTGAGGACAAAATGTGATCAATTCAGCCCTTAAATAATTCCTGTCCTGAAAGGGTTAAATAGCAATTATAGGTAATTATATGTACTATTGGATCTGTAGCAAGCTTTAATCTAATGGAAGGTTAAAATAACTGCCATTAATTCAATAAACTGGGAATGCATGTCGATATCATTTCTATTTTATTTATTTACTATTCATTTGGCAACATACATCAATTCAAGATGAATCATCACTTTGAAATCCTGATTTTTAAAGGTGTAATTTTCATTCTATTCATTGATAGCCTACTTGTACTTGTATTGTGATTGCAAATGATGGGAAAACTTTGTAAATAACAGCAACATACATGTAATAACCTGTGTTGTTCAATAAATGATTAACTAATTGACAAAATATAAATACCCATTAAAAAAAGAAAGACCCTTGGAGCATTTTCTGTGATGCTGAGGTGAAAAATACTTTAAAAAGTTTTGGTACTTATCATCATAAACATGTTCGGGTACTGACAGTTTTCTTGAATAATACGGTTTTGATTGAGTCATTTTATATTCTGAGAGAAAGTGAAATAGAACAACTCCAACTACTTCAATAGTTATTTATAGATTAGATCTGTATAAACATAACATTTGATAGAAGGTGAGGTATACATACATGTGTAGCAGATAACAATATAAATTGACCCCCACCTACAAATATGAAAAGTACTAGACCAATGAAAAATGAGCTAACAAATGTACCAATGAAATTTTCTTTTACAAAGTTATTGCTAAAAGCAAATTTTATAACTGTTCATATTTTTTTGAAAAAAAGATTGTCAGATAATTGTATAATTTTTCAGTTTTTCTAAAAGAAAGGGACTTATTCATATAAGTGCATACGCATGCAATTTTTTTTTTATCACCATTAAAACTTGAGAAAGGATGGAATAAGGAAATCAGGTTCTTGGGGGAAATGAGAATTCAACAAAGAATCAAAATATACAAAGTAATTGCTGAATGCTGTAGAAATGGAAACACCACAAACTCATGACAGTGTTGCCAATTTGTCTGAATTAGATTGCTATTTTTATATTACTTTTTTTTTCCTTCATAATTTCTGATTATTTCTCAGATTTTTCTTAAACTCTGTAAAGTTTATCTTAAAAAAATTTCTGCTTACAGTAAAAGCAACTAATTCTAGTACAGGAGCTGGCCTTTAAAAAGAAGATTATATTTCATTGGGAATACATGTATACAAGGTTCAGACAAATACATACAGATACAAATGTAGATACAGTATACATAGGTACAAACGAATACAGATATGACTGATATGGTAGAGCAATCACTGTCTTCTGCTACATGCAGCCCCCTGTGGGATTGGATATCAATTTCATAATTTTTACAGACTGATAGATGATCTTACACTGCACTAAGAGCAGGATAAGGTCAAAGAATAATCAAAGGTAACAGATGCTGTGTTCACATTCCAGCTAAGATCTTGAAAACTAAGTTCCTGAAGATGTTCTCTTGATGGTTGTAGGTAGGTATATGCTCCTGAGACAATTGCTGTGCAGTCAATTTCACACACTAACAGAATTCTCAACTTCAACCATGGACCAAATGTACAAAACACAAGCTCTAACCCTAAACCTAACCTAAATGTACAAATGAGCTACAACTAGATCAGAAGCAGAAATACATGGTTAAGATTTTCAAGCAGTGCTTGGTACAGGAATGTTGAGAAGTTTTTTTTCTCTTTTTCTCTTTCTATTTGGATAGGGTGCGAACAATTAAGGAATAAATTGATTGATGACAAAATTCCACCAGAGTGCTAAGAAAGCAAACATGATTGTTCATAAGCAACCACGGGACCTACAGCTTTAAAGTCAGGACTCTTCCAGGGACTTGGCAATTGGGAATTACTGCATTACCAAAGAATACTACATGTAGCACATCAGCTAGGTATTGAATCCAAGGCCTGCCAATTACAGGACTGCTGCTCTACCACTCTATCTTCCCACTTTCTACCAGATGGAAGCTCCTTGATCTTCCAGAGAACTGAATTTGAAAAGGTGAATTATTAAAAATACAGTTGACACTTTGGACCTTTAATGACTCAAAAATTATACCTCATATCAGACTAAGGAATTTACATTGTAAAGTTGGAAGATATAATATTTATTGGGAGCAAGTTTTATGACATTTCTCTGAATAATTTTCTATAAATACTGCTCTGAATATTTAATTAACTTCTTGAAAAATCAAGGCCACCAAAATCTGCGTGTATCAGTAATAAATTCAGAACACAACAATACCATTGAGTTTCACACCTTCTAACCATTCATGACTCTAGGTTAAAAAAGTGTTCTGGAATTTCAGCTGCAATGCACAATGGCAATTGTTGTATTCTGAATTAATTTCTGATACACACAGTTTTTGTGGCCTTGATTTGTCAAAAATTGAAAACCTCATTAAATATTCAGAGCAATATCTTAAGAAAAGTATTCAGAGAAATGTCATAAAACTTACTCCCAATAAATTCTATATCCTTCAACTACATGTAACAATGTAAAACCCTCAGTCTGAGACGAGGTATAATTTTGGAGTTATTAACAATCAAAAGTGTCCACTGTTTTTTTTTAACACCTACATGTACTACAATAAGGGACTTGGTACATGTACTTGGAGACAAAGTACTCTATTCATCTATCTTCCTAAGAAGCTTCAATCTGAATGAAGCCCCTTCATTTTCCTGAGAACTGACTCTAAGAAGATGTGAGACATACATGTAGTATGTGAACATGGCTTATATGATACGAAGACTGGATCCAATATCTTGAGAGAACTGACTCTACAAAGGTGTGACACATATGTGAACATGATGCATCAGCAGAACTTTGGAACAAATTGCCAGAAAATATCAAAAATTGTGATACTGTTGACAACTTTAAGGCACGTCTTAAAAACATTTCTTTTTAGAAATAACTTCAAGTGTTACCTGTTAACTAAAGGAAGTACATGTATATTGAGCATGCCTCACTCTTCTCAAGCTTCTCTATCCACTTTTCCTTCTTCCTCTTTCTTACAGCGCATAGGGACATATCGTGATATACGCTATATAAATATGGTATATCATTATTATTAAATTATTATTATGGCTTATACGATAAGAAGACTGGATCCAACATCTTGACTCTACAATGGTGTGAGACATATGTGAACATGGCTTATACCACTGGATCCAACATCTTGGAATCTTGTTTGGGAGGAACTAACTTGATTTCCTTCTGTTGAGCAGGCACATGTTCTACAGGGATGCCAGTTTCAGTTTCAATTGACATGTCTTCATTACACTCCATGCACATGCCGAGATAAATACCCAGTGTGCATTTAATGTAATCTTATGTCTATAGTATGAACATCAAATGATGGTTTTAAGTTTGATTATAAACATACACAAGTACATGGATGTACAAACAGCAGTTGTTATTTACCTACTTTATCTCCGGTCTTGTAAAGTCACAAATATTTCTACCTCCCTTTCAACTGAATCTCATAACAGAATAGCAAATTATTTCAAACTGGAAAAAATCCTACATGTACTTTACTACAAGGACTACAATCTACTTCAGGGCCAGTCAAATATCACCGATAACAAATATCATCTATAGAGTTGGTCTATGTAGAAAAGGTATTAGAGGGGGTGGGGGAGGAGGATCATTTGGTCTAAATCAGTAGAGGGGGTGGGGAGTAGGGATAGCAGCGGTTCTACTGTAACAGGTAGAGAGGAAAAGTTGCAGGAACTGAGGCAGTGGGTCTATCTACATGTACATGTATATCAACCTGAGAAGGGGGAGGAGGGGGGGGGGATTGAAGCTGCAAGTCTATTCTATTCATATTGTAGCCAGTTGAAGGGGGTGTAGGGAGGGAGGGAAGGAGAAGGGGTGAAGCAGGTATTGAAGTACTGGGTCTTTTGTAACCTGAGCTAAATGTCAGGTTCGTGTGGGGTGAGGGAGACGAGTTGTATTCATCATCAGCTGGCTAGAAAGACACCTTGGGCTATATCGATACAAAAGACCGAAATGCTGCATGCAGTATCCATGTTACCTAACTGCGCTCCCAATGCTACAGTGTATGGGAGCTTCTATCAATAAGCTACAGAGTGCTGTACACGGAGGACTTCATGCATGCTAAAGCCCCTTTCACAATTGGTCTGCGACCATTTTGCGACCGCCTGCAACAGATTTTTCGGGGTGTTGCACGACCGATCGCTTGGTGTCTTGCGACCACTCGCATTCGTTGCAGGCGGTCGCACGAACCTGAGGCGGTCGTGACTGGTCGCATCTGAACTTTGAACATGCTCAAAATCCAGACACGACCAGATGCGATCGATTCACTCGCATTAGGTCGTACGACCAGTCGTGCGATTCTCGTATGAGTGTTGCACAACATTGCACGATTAGATGCGAGAGTTCGCACGACTCAATAGTCGCAGTGGGTGGGCTGGAGGTCGTGCAACACTCGCACGTGCGCTAGCGACCTATAGCGACCAGTCTTGCGAATGGGTGCGATTGTGCTAAGACCATGAGACTGTTGCACGACCGATCGCAGCACATCTTACAACGTTGTACTACCGTTGCACGACTGTATGAGACTGTATGCGACTTTTCCTCGGGGGTATATATAGGGGGACTATGGAGATGATTCTCTGCAACAGGGCCCTCCTCTAACAACTTTCTCTTCTTTGTAACTTTCTTCTTTGGCATCTTGACTATTAAGAAGGCCAACTTGAAACTGACTACCGGTCAATTGTCGAGGGGATTTTTATACCCCACGCCACTCGCACGAATACTCTCACGACCACTTGCACCGGTCTCATTCAATCGCACGAGCGATCGCATGGTCTCACATCCACTCGCACGACCATGCAATCGATCGTGCGACTATTGTGATTGGCGTCAAGCCACTCGCAATCACTCGTGCAACACTCGCATGTGAACGCAAGACCACTCGCACGAGCATATGCGAGCAAATGCGACTTACTCGTGCAACGGTCTCTTCTAGTCGCTTTTGTTTTACGACCGCTGTTGCATTTGTGAATGCCTTTCTGCGACCTGATGAGATCGATGGCGATTGAAGCCTGTTGCAGCCTGTCGTGCGACCAAATGGTCGCAAACGGTCGCAGACCAATTGTGAAAGGGGCTTAAAGAGCTGTAGTATGTGAGATCATTGTATAGGATCCTAATAAATGTGCAGGGACCTAATTTAGAACAGTGAGTGACCCTAGACCTCATATACGTGTACATACTTGTGAATATATAATTTACTTTTTGGCATCAGGTTAAAAACAAGAACCCCCTTCCTACAAAAACAAAAATAAACTAGAAATTTAATTTGTCACTGAAGACGAATTAGGTGGTCTGTCCCTGTGGCAAATTGCTTTGTCAGACGTGATAATATTTCTGCAAGATAATAATCATGATAATGTTGACGACAATGATGATAAGATGGTCATATAACTGATGACAATAACGATAATGATGTATTGATAGTGATGATCATGACAATAATGATGACAATAACGACGATAACCTAAGTGGTATAGCGCCCCTTCAGGTTCAATTTTACGGTGATTTTTTGAAAAGTGCTTGAAATGGCATAAAAAGTGTGCAAAATGAATTTGGGAGGATTTGGAGCATTTCTAAATTTCTAAAACGGACGAGCGGACGTACATGTACATGTACGCGCGCGTTTAACAAAATGACCTTGACTGGAATGACAGTGACCTTAACCATGCCAAATATGAAAGAGAAATGACATTTCGTTATGAACATATGACCATAAGTTGATTTTCACAAAATGGCGCCTGGATGACGTCACGATAACCTGATGACCTTGAAAAAGATGTGGGAACTTGATCTTATTAGGACTGATGACTGACGAAAATATGAAGAAAATTGACTAAGCCGATTTTGAGAAATCGTGATAACGAACTGGACGATTTGATATTGCAGGACATGTGGGAGATTTTCCCCTTAGCTTTAATACACGACAGGGAATCAGATTGTACACAAACTACTGCACACTACTTTCCAATAGACATAACACGCAAATTTAGGCAGTTTATTACGTTGTTTGTGATGGAATATGTTATAATAGTCGAAGAAGATGGTAAAATGAAAAAGAAGAATTTTTTTTTTTTTTTTAATGGACCCACCGGGGTTCGAACCTGGGTCAGCGGGATGGGAGGCAAGTACTTTACCAATAGACCAAAACTTTCGCAATAGCGATAACACGTAAGCCAAAATCGGGATTCTCAAATTACATTTTGTACTTAAAAAAGGGGCATGATCCCGACATCTGATCAAAAATTGGAGGGTACATTTCTGAAAGCTTATAGTCTCAGCTATAACATACTAAAATTTGGAAGAAAATCGAGCAGAAATAACAGAGATACAGCTCAAAGAAGACAGGAATGCATAATCAAGATTTGAGAAAAAGTCATGTCCCATAGAGAATACACGCAAAATGTGAAAAATGGACATGCCTCCTTTAATCGCAAAAATACACCATGATTCCTTTGTCAAAATGAAAAATCGTGGTGACTAATTGTCTCAGCTACAACATATCAAAATTTGGAAGAAAATCTACAACCTATTACTGAAATTTTGTCAAATGAATACAAAAATTATGACGCCATTTTTTCAAAATCGAATTTTTAAGTTCATATGCAAGTATGACGACGTTCCGATCAACTGACCCCCCAATTTTTTTCATGAATTCATATCTACAACTCATAGGCTTTCAGAAAATGTAAAAAAACTGGGGGGCAGCCATGCATTCTGATGAGCTATGACGGATTTTATATAGACATGTTTTTAACACTTTTTACATTATATTGCCCATTGACGTGTGCACGAATTTTAAAGTATGACGCGCGTGTGTGGCATTATAGAAGGTCGAGAGTGACTGTAAATAGTTGGAAATTGTCAAGAATAGTGTCAGGGATACAAACCACGCAAAAAAAACGGTGTTTTTACGTTCTGTACGTGGTGCGCGCGCGAACGGAAAATTTTGAAATGCTTAAAATGTCCTGAACCGTACTCTAATTTGATTAAAAAGTGATTTTGAGCATTTCTAAATTTTGACGCACGCGTACATGTACGTGCGCGTCATTATATGCGCGTGCGGATTTTGTTGACATGTTATATTGACCCTTGACCTGAAGTTCATGTGTGTCAAATATGGTTCATTTTTGATGACTCGTTATGAAGATATGATCGATAATGTGATTTCACAAAATGGCGCCTGGATGACGTCACGATGACCTGATGACCTCGAAAAAAATTTCTGGCACTTGACCTTGATAGTCCTGATGACTGACTGAAATTTTGATGAAAACTGAGATAGCCGAATTTGAGTAATCACACCCACAAAAAAGTGGTGGAAAAATAAAAATAAAGAATAAAGAAAGAAAATTCTGACGAAATTAAGAGGTGGTCTGTCAAGTGACAGACCATCTAATAATTTTTTTTTTTAAATGGGGGGGGGGGGGGGGGGAATGGATAAATCATTACAACAAAGTAGGCTTATATATTTGTCTGAGCATTTTTATAGGTGATGGAGGCTGTTGGTGAAGTTTTTCATCCAGGGCTCTTGCTAAATTTTAGAATTCTGCTGAAGAATTGTAGTGGCAAGTAGCAAATGTTTTGTTCCTGGGGTGTTAAGTGGTTATTTTACAGATAAAGTTTAAGTTCTGGTCATGATACCGAATTGAGAAAGAAACTGTCTCAAAGCAATTGGGAAAGGTTGATTACATAGCACATAAGAATTGGTGTATGCTGTAAAGTTTTGGAATCGCCAAAATGATAAGATATTGACACAATCCTGCTGAGATTCATATGTACTGCACATAGAAATATGTACATGTATATGGGACTACACACAAATGTTCTGCCCAAACATATCAGTAGCTGTTTCTTGTCATATTCTGAATGTGAGGCCATTTGAAGAGCAATCCTTTTCAAGGGACATATTTCCTATGATAATCTTCCAAACTAACATAATAAGAATGAGAAAGCTCTCAAATTATTTTTTATCTTTCCCAGAACTCAAGCTTTCCTTTAATCAATTTCTGTTGGATCTACAGCTTGCAAAAAAAAAAAGAATATTTAATCAAAGGAGCAATAACCACTAACCCTTTTAATGTTTGAGATGGTGTACCCTAGTTTAACAACAATACATGAAGATGTACATGACTATATGTATATCTAGTGCAACCAGTGCGTGGGTAGTGTGTAAGAAGACGCTAAGCACCTTCTACGATTACGTCTCATAATTACTAGTTTGCAAGAGCAGGATTTATCCCCAGGGTAGCATGCACCTTTCTCTATGTAATCCTAACCAACGTAATGTCTTCTAAACCTATGAAAGCATCCATTACACAACTATTGTGGGACACATGTAGGTCTCTTGTAATGACTTTTGCTTGTCTATTTTAATACGTCAGTTGCATAAATGTAAGGGCCAACAAGTAAAGAATTTTGCTGTTATCAGTCAGCTGATTGAATTGCAGATAACTCATTTTAAGGTTACTGATAAAATGATAGATCATTTCAATGAAAATTGGGTTCTAAAAATCCAACAGTTTCTCTGATGAGAGTCTTTCTAAAATTTTATGAAATGTGAATATCAGACTAAATATTGTGATACTTTTACACAGCTAAAGGGCAAAGTCTATTTATTTTTTGCCTGGATTGGGGTATACATCCCCCCCCCCCCAAGAAACCCTATGATAATATTGATAATGTAGAATATTCTCACTGTTCATAGGCAGTAATAATTTATTAAAGGGAAAGTCCATCCTGATATCAAGTTAGTTTTATAAGAAGCAGAAAATTAAAGTAACAGATCAATGAAAGTTTTAGCAAAATCTGATAAGAAATACAAGAAAGTTATGAATTTTTGAAGTTGTAATCAATCAAACACAAATTGGCAACTTCATGACGTATCTTGCGAGCTCCTCTCCCATTTGTTCCGTACACAAAACTTTTTTTTTTAGCACAGGCTCTCACTGATCTGTTTCTTCAATTTTTCTGCTTCTTTCAAAACCAAGTTGATATCAGGGTGGACTTTCCCTTTTATAAAGAATTAAGCTTTACAATGCTTACATTGTGTACATGTAAAGGTCTCAAAGCTAATCACATGTACTATACAATTCCAACTGAAAATTGATATGGCTGAAACTGGAAGAATGTTTTACACAATAATTCAATAAGCTGTTATTAACAACAATAATTCCTTGTGTTATAAGAAACATGCCTGTTTTCTGTATTCTTTGCAAACAGAGGTACCGCTAAGAATGTTCTAAAAGTTCTAAAGACCTACCTTAAGGACAAAATCTGGAGGTATACTTGGTCTATTTGGTCTTAACGTTGAGCTGACATGCTGTGAATGAACCAACGTCTCGTCCAGATCTAACACTAAAATTTTTCTCTTCACTAACGCTGCAGGGAGAAAAAAGAGAGAGAGAGAAATTTTCTTTAATTTTGCAATGTTTAAAATTATTATTGTGCCTCTGTGATATACACATACACATGTAGAATGAATGCCAGATAGTTTTGTTTCTGACACAATTTTTGCTGAAAGGAAAGGATACATGACAAAGTAATATATTCTTTTTTGTTGCAGTCAACTTTAGAAATTGACTGTGCATTAAAAATTGTATACAATTGGATCTTACATTTCAAAACGTGTTGTAATAAATACTGTAAGAAAATCTCATGGAAGCTTGTTATGCATACAGTGTATGAGATAATTAATATTTTTTCACCAGGGGCCAGCGAAAATGAATTGTCTTTCACGTCCAAAGACAATTTAATTAAGGACAATTTTGTGATGGAATCTAATTATCTGACAAAATGTATGACTCACTGCAAAATGAACAGTTCAGTGTGATATATGACAGCTGTATTGTACTGGAGAATACATCATACACCGGCTCAAATAGATAATCAAATTCATCATCAATATTACTGTACATAGTACATTTATCAAGTCTGAAATTGAACAAGGAGAAAAGGATGCAATTGAATGCACATGGGCATTGTACACTATGTTAATTACATGTTAATTCACAAATTGTGCAAAGCACTCGCATTTATTTTACCATAGGAACATACATGTAGACTGACCTACAAATCTATGCAGTGTACAATTTGCATATTGCATATTGACAGTGTATTACACATTTCTTTATGGTTGTACATGTAGCCTAGGTACATGTACTTGACTTGTTAATCTATGTGTCTTAGAATGGAAGAAAAAAATTCTGATCGACGCTGAGGAAGGAAATCATTAATATTCCTTTTCGATAAGAATACAAAATCTTTGGTATGTGAACAAATACCTCTCAAATCATACATTTCAAAATTAAAATAGCAATTTCAAATCAACTCTATCTACATGTATGCCAATACATCAACACACATAACCTTGGTTCTTCTCTTTTTTTAAACTGATTTTTTTTTAAATGAATAATTTTACTTTCAAAATCAGTTACCTTTATAAACAAAAAAATGCCCAGTACCAGAACACTAGCCATACATGTACCCTGTGATTTCCTTCTCATCCCCCATTCAAGAGTATTATTAGAACTTATCCTTGAGGCTATTCTCAAGTACATAATGTATTTATAGTAGGCTACAGAAGGCTCATTGGTAGATCCAGGGAGGAGGGGAGGGGGAGGGGCACAGGAGGGCATATGCCCCCTCCCACAATGACTACTTTGTCTACACTGAATCAGAATTATGTCATATGGACATGTAGGTCTATCCAGGCCAGGAGACCAGGACACCAGGACACATACATGTATGTTGTGTACACTGTATGTCAAGCAAATAAAAGATTATTTTTTCATGACCCAAAATGACCGACTTGCCTCCTGTAACAATAAAGAAATGGTGAACAACGGAAGGGTGTATCACTTGGAGGATGTGATCAGTATGGATGTCTCAATGTATCTAGAATGCACAAGAAATCTTGTGTCTCCTATTTTAAGGCTGATAACCTGGGCTGGTATATGGACAAATTGGCTACGCACTCCCACATTATCTTCTATTGCATTAGGTCTCATTTACCATACGGCTGGTTTAAGCACATTAGTACAGACTCTGTTTAAAACAGAACAAAGTTGATATACATGTATTGGGGTAGTGAAGCATTTTGTTCTGCTTCCAAAAGATTACATGTAGGTATACTGTATGTAACTAACAGTCTACAAAAATCATGAATTACATGCAGTGTTATAGCTAGGAACTTTTTAGTGGTGGTTCAAATTTCACTGACTTGACAAGCAACAAGTCGTTCCAAAGAGATCGATGGTATGGCGACAGTACAGCTGTCAGAACAGCAGCTTCCGGTATACGCTACGTAAAACATGATATCTGTATGTACGTGCAAATTACGGACCGTAGTACAGTATAGTGCGTAACAAAAGACAATAAAACTCGGCAAATCTTTAGTAAATAATCATTTATTGTCAAATTGAAAGCATGATTCTCGTAAAATTGCAAATAAAACACGATTAAAGATGGAAATATGAATGTAAGTACCACGTTTCTTCACAAACAGTTACGTTTAATGCAGTTTCTTATGTGAAATTAGTGCCGGTCGGAAGCAGTGTTTTTCACCCGGAGTGGTGGACGGAAATCCCCCGTGCTGGACGGGCCCGTCCACCGCCGACCACCGTAGCTATAACACTGATTACATGTAACATGAAAAGAGCAGTTTGCAGTATTTTGGTAGACAGAGTTACACACATGTAGAGCATACTGGGCAGTGGTGTGCAGCAGAGCCACTCAGGTTTAGACCCCACCACTCAAAAGTCCAAAATTTATACCAAATTGAAATTGTGCGACAGAAAACAAAAAAATATGTAAATTTTAAATGAATGCCATCTGGCACTAAAAATGTCCTGCCTATACCTCTGGTAGTTAACCAGGGTTGACCATTGTACATGTAGTTCATTGTCCATGGTCAAAATCTGGATTTTTTTTTTGCCACCTCAATAGCAAAGTTAAAAAAAAAAATTATTTCAATCTCTTAACATTGATTGGATATATATATACAGATCTGAGATTCATCTTCCAACCTGATATTGTACAACATATACACGTACTGTACGTGTATGCGACTATGCGTTCTTTAAGTCCTTCAAATCCCTTTAGTGTGCTCTAAAACCAAAATCGTTGTATGCGTTCTTTAAGTCCTTCAAATCCCTTTAGTGTGCTCTAAAACCAAAATCTTTTACAAATTTTTATGATAGCCATTTTCCAGCAAGAAGCTTTGGCCAAGGTAAAAAGTGCAGTGTTTAACTGAAATACATGTATTTACATGTAAGTGGAATGAAATTTTCACGAATCTGGACTACAACGTATATGTACATGCACAGTTCCTAAAGGTTTCCTCACTTTCCTTCATTCTAAAGTTTCTGATTTTTACAACATTTTTACTATTCAATGTGGATCTAATACTGGTGGTAAAAAGGCAGAGTATAACTGTACAAGCCATAGACATGATTACATCAAAATAAATGGCTTGTTAATTATTGGATTTATAGACGGTGAGTTGGCAGGTCAATCACATTAACAGTCTGTGCAATGACAAGATATTTAAATTATTTTAAAGAGAAGGTTGAGTTCTGGTAAAGATGAAAAATAATTTGTGAGTTTTCTCATTCTTTTTATATCAGTTTGGAAGGACATCATAGTAGAAATGTCCCCTGAAAAGGACTGCTCTTCAAATGCCCTCAAATACGAAATACATGTACATGTACATGTATATGACAAGAAATAGCTGAAGTGTTTGGGCCGAACATTCATGCCACATGAATGTTCAGTCCCATATATTCTGTCTGCAATGTACAGGGGGTACATGTGCTTTTCAGCGAGATTGAGACAATTTTTTATCAATTTGATGATTCAAAAAGAAAAAAAAACTCACCTAGTATGTACACCTGTACAAAAATTATTAATTTCAACATGACCAACCTTTACAATGTACATATTCCTTTGAGACAGTTTCTTTCACAATGCAATTGCATTACAATAACTCAACTTTATCTTTAACTGAGTGTCCATTAGAATGATGAAGTACATGTACAATCTAATGTACATTGTATACACACTCTAATTTAACAATCAATTGGCAGATGCAAATGTTATTTACATGTACATGGACACTTTGCTTATGTGGATACATGCTTTTCAATGATTATTGCACCTCTGCAATCTGCACGTTTTAAACACCTTCTGTTATAATTATGAGCAGCAACAATAATGAAAAATACAACAGAAGATAAATTTGAATTAATAAAGCAAAGATGGACCATTACACGTTTTACATCAAGCCTGACTAATAAAGATGCATTGATTTTATGGATCGCACAGGATGAACTAATGAATTGACAGCCTATTTGTAATATCATTTTCAAATTACACAAACTTTAAAACTGCATTAACTTCTCCCAAAGTATTTAACACCTACTACAATTTTTCAAAAAGAAAAAAAGTCACAAGACTCTGGCCTTGAATGGAAAACCAAGAAAATACAGTCATAAGAAATACACTGAGCTCCATTCTCTAATATGATGATGTACATGATACATGTACACTGATCCATATGGAAATCCCAATTGATACTTCCCACAAATGACATGGCTAGACCATGGCTAGACAAAGTTCTCTCTCATCCAATTAAGAAAGGGAAGTTTCACAATATCCTCACAGAAACAGACCGCATGAAACGCACTGTACAAATGTATGCATTTTTGTATCATTCTACGCATCCAACCTCTAGTAGTTTCCTGTTCTTAGCAATTATCGTGCATCATCATGAGACGCAGGCCTGAATACATGTACATGTATACAGTGTATCGAGGGCTACACATTAACAGGGGTATGTACATATGGTACCCCAAAATGTCAAAATGTTAGCAGAGGTGGTGTACATCGACCCATGATACCTTGCTTCAGTTGAGGAAAAATGTTAGCTTGGAGCCCTTGTAATGGAACATGTACGTGGTTGTATTTATTGACAGTACTAGACGTACTAGTAGTGATGAAGATGACGACAATGATGATGATGATGATGATGATGATAATCATCCTGGATTCAGCTTAAAAGGCTGGTCACAACCAATCGTGCACTTCCGTGCGTGTGGTCTGCGATGCATTTCACAGAAAATCCTTGTATATCATATGCATGGGTCTGCACGTTTTTTTCCAAGCACGTAGGAGCGCGCAGGACATGCAAGGAAGCTTGTTGGACATGCCCAACGATCTCTGCATTTGGCTACATGTTGTGAGGAATGCAGACATGCGCAGCCATCATACTTCCTGAACATGCTTCTTGCAACCATTGCACGGGCTTCTTGCGGAGGTCTCACGAAACCCACGGCTCCATACGGAGCCATGACATGTTGCGCATCGGTTGCATGGTACATGTATCTGTACAGGGCTGTACGTTGTCCTGAAGAGTTCTTGCAGATAAGAGGGGTATGTTATGAGGAGGGTGCAAGATGCCCAAGAGGAAATGCAGAGAGGTGCACAAATGGTTGTGACCATGACAAAAGAAGGACCTGCGCATCGCAGCAGTTGGCCCACAGCCGATCGCAGCTGCGGACACGAATGTGCAAAAACATGCACGATTAGTTGTGACCATAGCATTAGCAGCAGTTACCACAGAACTGTACATTGCAATAAATTCTATCAGATGCCTACTCATAACACCTAAAAAACAACTTTGTTTGGAGAAAAATCCCATTTCAAGATTATCAATTGCCCCAAAATGATTTGCTCTGTATGTTAGAGAATGATCCATGTCATTATTCAAATTATGGGCTTCAAATATTAATTCTATAAAGAGATATTGCAATTTCAATTACACTCTCTATAAGAGTAAAAACGACTAGTGAGTAGACTACTGGATCCACCCGTACGCGCTTGCCAAGATAAGGGCTTGTGTGGAACTGCACTTGGAGTTCGGTTCCGCGAGAGAATTTTCATGTTATCCTTAATTTCCTTCATACTCCTTAAAGAGCAGGTTAAGTTCTGGGAAAGGTGAAAAATAATTTGTGAGTTTTCTCATCCCTTTCATATCAGTTAGAACATAGTAGAAATGTTCCCTGAAAAGGAAATTGCTCTTCAAGTTCAAATGCCCTCATATTCAAACTATGATGAGAAGTATCTGAATTGTTCAGGCCGAACATTCACGCCACAAGTGAGTGCGGTCCCATCATACTCATTTCCGTGTGCAGTGCATGTGCTTTTCAGCAAGATTTTGTCAATCATTTTTTATGATTCCAAAACCTCACAGCAAACACCAATTCTTGTGGAGACATGATCAACCTTTCTCAATTGCTTTGAGTTACTTTCACAAAGTAATCGCATGATCAGAACTCAACTTTATCTACACATGTATAACTGTTGACCTATAGAATGCCAGATAAAATTATTTTTTCAGTTGATTGGTACACTTTAATGTGAGAGGGATGGGGAGTATTTGGAAATGTGGGCTTAACACTGATAGAAATCATAATGCAAAAACAAACATTTTTCATGGTAATATAAAAACAGCCACAAATCCAGGCCTACATGTACATGTAGGTACATGTACATGTACAAAATATTGCAAGTGGCTGACATTCTATATCATATTAATAATAACTTAATAATTTCATCACAACTTGAATGAAAAATATATTTCGAGCTTCAAATTGTGATCTAGAAAATGTCAACAAACATGTATACAGCAGTATGGTTTCAAATTGTATATGTGTGCAGTCCTTTTTTTATGAGATGGGATCCATGGGCAATGCAATGAAATAGAGATGTGCACTGTGCACCTGTACATGCCAGTGTCTCTGATTACAGCTGAGTATATTTGCCTGTGCATGATGCACTTGTGCGATTGATCTGGAATAATCAATGATTCCACTCAACTCCCTGAGTATATCAACCCCCACCAGTGTGGCATATCATTTGATTACAAATACTACCATTTACATGTTACATGAATAGGAGAGAAGGACAATATTTTTGATATGTTTTATTAGTTTAGTAAACATTTAATCAAGTAACACTGCATACATGTATTTTTAGTTTAATAAAACAATTTTTTTTGGTACAATTCTTTTTACCCACATGTATTTTCTCAAAGCACATACAGGGTACAAGTAGAGCAATATTGTCCCTGTATACAAATCATCAGACACAGCAGAATGGTACATGTTGTCCACTCTTTCATTTACATGTACATACATGTACACCCCTGTATACACAGGGAATAATTTGCCTTCTATAGCATTTAAAGCAATTTGCTACATATTTTGGGTATGATTGCTACATAAATTTACAGATGTGTAGCAGTTTGCTACATTGAAATGTGTAGAATTTTAAACAAAATACATGTACATTTATTTGTCAGCTGACTGAAATTGTTATTCAAATTTCAGTAGGTAATTATTCCCTGATACATTAAAAAAATATCAAGAGCTCCTTTTTTTATAAGAGTGAAAATTGTCCTCACCTCCTATGTGTACATATACTTTATACCTCTTCCCATCCCCTGAAAAAGTTTTTTTATTCTGGCAGGCGTAATTGTGCATGTACACGTACATGTACATGTTGATATTTCAGTTCACTTTTTTTATCTGATCAAAATATTCTTACTGCAGTTTACTTCATTTTTACAACCCACCTTTCATTATTCACTATATAAGACAAGGGTAATGTATATAGGTTTACTGCCATGTGTAATGGGCCAATAGAGCAGTGCCTCTAATGAGGTCTCTAATGAGATACTCTGGGAGAAGGTCCCTTGACCAATCAATTTACTTTCAATCAGACAGCTTAAGACACAGGATAGATACATGTACATCCTAAAGAGGCTTGCCATGCTCAAGATTTTGGTCAAGTAGGGCCCTGTCTAGTAAAAAATTGGGATTCATCAAAATCAATCGCAAGTCCTTGCATAGAGACATGCAATTTTGCTTATGTGTAATGCGCTATATAAAAATGTTTGATTATTATTATTATTATTAAATCAATTAAAAACTTACAATTTCCTATAACTAACGTACAGAGTTGCGATTGATTCAGATTAATTGCACCTCTCTGTAAGACATGGTCCATTGCTCCAGACAAACTTTTATGGATGTTGTCAAACCAGGGAAATGTTACATTTCCCTGGTCAAACTGAGGGAGGCAACTTCACTATTTTGGAGGCAATGTCACAATAATAATCGAAGTTTGGAGGTCATTCCTACTTTCAGACGGTTACAAACCCTGACAATTTCAGTCACTTCATTGATGGTTGTCATATTGATGGTTTATTTTACCCGACTGCTAAGAAAGCATGTGTATGCTTGTAAGAAACCAGGGGACCGGCGGCTTTAAGTCCTCTCTGAGGGACTTGGTAATGAGGACTAATGCCTCACCAAAGGGCACTAGCACATCTACTTGATTTCGAACCTGGGTCACCCAGTTACAGACCTACCAACACTGAAACCCAAGAAATAGGGACAAATGACAAGGTAAAGGCTGAAAATCAAGACATTTCTGAGTTTCCGATACATTACTACAGACATATTTTTGCAAACATAGGGACGCAGCGGTAGAAGCAGCTTTTTTAAAACCAAAAATCGGGATTGTCCTTATCAAATAGGGACAGTTGGCAGGTGTGCAGTTACGAGACCACTGCTCTACCACTGAGCCATCATCTTTGTCACAGAAGTCAGTAGTCTATGAATTTATCCCATAACATTATACTACTTTCCCCTAATTGATGAGTCTTGGGCTCCAAGATACAGTATGCTTTTGAGGATAATCATAACATGTACAGTGTATGAATTTCATTACACGAAGCACTAAAACAAATGCCATAAAAAAAGCTCTCGCTGTTTTTACATACTGCTCTTTTCCTTATGTACATGTAATTGTCGAATCATTTGAAGCAAAGATACTTACAAAGTTTATGACTGGAAAGAGGTGAAAGGGGAGCTGTGTCATATCGAATTGTCTGATACTCAAATACCTGCAGAAAATAAAAGGGTACAGAAAACAGGATAAAAGCTATTAATAACATTTACTCTGTACTGAAAACTTCAGTTGTTGAGAAAGGAATAGATTTGTTTCATACATGGTTGAGTAAAAACGTAAGTGCAATGATTATATCTAGGGTGCATATGATGAAATATTTTCTTCAGAGAAAACAGATATTTACGAATTTTTTTTTCACACGATAAATCACAGAATTTCCAATTTGTGTTTGGTTGATTACAACTTGAAATATTCATAACTTTCTCATGTTTTATCAGATTTTGCTCAAACTTTCACCTATCTGTTTCTGTTAAAGGTTCATGTTCATGTAAACTCTCAACCCCCAAATACTATGTTGTTTCCTCTCAACTCTCTCTTCAAATATTCCACAAGACCATAACAAAAAAATAATGTGGAACCATATGGGAACAACATAAAGACCAGTATTATACCAGTGGCTGTATTCTGGAAACAATGTTACATGTATCTTTTATGTCAAGGAAAACAATTTTTATTGTCATAACAAAGTGAATTTGCGCAGAATAAATACTTATTGTTGTTTCTTTTGAAGAAGTCTTATTAAAATTTAATTTTACACGAATGCAGCCAATTTCTTCAGACATTAACCAATGACCTGTCCTAAATTTGATATGTTATACATTTAGCATTGCTAAATAGTAAATACTAACATAAAAGATAACATCTTTTTCATGAATACATGTACCATCCCTGGGGTAAACTGACAGCTACAGTTCGACTGTGTTTACTATGAGCACAGCACGTAGGATAATATCTCATAGGATTACATGTAAATCATATTTTTTATAACAGATGCACTTGTAAATTTACCTCCCTTCAAAATAGAGATTAGATACATGTACATGTACATGATTTACCTTTGTTTAGTGGTAAACACAACAAGATGCAGGTAAGTTCTAAAAAATAAAAAGACTACAAGGGCAGGAAATCAAGCAAGAAAGAAACTAAAGCCCCGTTTTAATAGACCGCGTCTGGACGGAGTCGGGACTGATGCCGGGTTAAAAAAGCGGGGCAGCAGGTGATAAAACCACGGGTGGTCCACCCCGGCGCGCCGTCTTAACAGACGTTCGCTGAAAACCTAACCGGGTAGGTTCCCATAATAACGTATAGAACTGCATGACTTCCTGTCGCGCGCGCGGGAGATTCAAAACGCGGGAAATGTGATATTTCGAGCTGTCCGGTCAGAAACTACCCCGAGAGCGGCTTAACAGAACGGCTGTCCGGAATTAGCAGGGGTAGAGTCGTGATTTTACCCTCGTTGGACCTAGTCAAATTTTGGCAAAATTATACCAGGTAGATTCCGGTCAACACCTCAGTAGGAGCGGCTTAACAGGAAGGGGTAAAGAAATCTAACCCGGTATCAACCCGGTCGAGGCGTTTTAAAAAGTGTCTGTTAAGAAGGGGCTTAATTGACAGCTTACAGAAAAAAAAAATTAAAGGAGAATTAACCCCAGAATATAAATGTACTTATGTTCAAAGGTGTAATATATTCCTAATCATTGGCCTGTATCACTTAAGAAATAAAATATTAAAAAAGGATTTAAATCAAGACATTCTAGCACACTGTATCATCTGGTAACACTTTACATGGGGGCTGCCATTTTCTTGATGATATGGAGTTGTACATGAACCACAGGAAACCGTTCCGGTCAGGAAGATATTTTTAATCCTAGAGCTACAAATGTAAATTGCTTCTCTTCATTACAAAAATTCCCATATTTGATGGAAAATACATAAAATTAAAATTTATAAATTTCTTTTTAAATTCTCTGGTTTTGCTAAATAGAAATCGATTTCTTGGGCTTGCCTGGCAGAGCAGTACATAATTTATACAACGTGCATGTTGACTATTGAAGTCCATTATCTTAAAGCAGGTGAATGCATAATTTGTCACTATTGACGCTCGGGAAAGTTACCCATAAATTTGAATTAATTTGCTCCGTAACGGACGTCATAGTATAAAAAAAAATAGATTTCTATTTAGTAAAATAGTAATTTTCAAAGAAATATAAAACACATTTTCTTATTTAGAATATATGTATATATAATAAATGTTTAAAATCTCAAATGGGATTTTGTATCAGGAAGAAAGATAATTTTGCATTCAGATTAAAAATATCTTTATGTACACATCAAGAAAATGGCAGCCCACAGGTATCGTACTATCGTTAGCAGACGATAAATTTTGCTGAGAAAATCTTGATTTATACCCATCTCGCATGTATATATTTTAATGCAAAACTATGTAGGACAACAAAAAGGAATAGATTACATGTTTGAAGATAAGCACATTTATATTTTGAGGTTAATTCCCCTTTGAGAAAGAAAGATGGGGAGGTGGTTATTGAAGGTAAAATTATAACAGGAAAAGTCTAAGATAGGCCTACATGTAGGTAATTTCCCAGTATCTTACATGTACATGTACATGTACCTGCTATATCAATTAAAGATTTTAGTTTTTATAATCGCAATTAGATAAAGTTGATAACCCTACTACAGACTGGATCACATACATGTACATGTAAAATATCCTGCAAAATAATACTTTCATCATCAATGTATTATTATGAATCATTATGTACTTATGATATGGGAAACAAATTCATGTACATGTACCTTCGATTTGATCAAAAAGGAAGTACGCACACACACTGTCAATGTGCATGGACCAAGAAAATTCATCTCATTATAAGGAAACTACATGTACATTGTTTGCAATATTGAAACTGAAACTACGTTTATCAATTGAGATTCACTTTAATACAGTAAGTTATAGGTCATATTTTGAGAAGAATCCTGCAATACAAGAATGCAGATCCACAACAGCAAACAAAAATGTCAAATAAAATTTAAACATCAAGAGTAAAATACAGTTACATGTAAGTCTTCAACAAAGTTCACAAGGTTGGTAGAATTTCCACTCTTTGTATTCGTTTACTCAACTTTATGAATCCTACATGTACATGTACACTGTAGAGTGTAAATATTATGAGCACCCATGCTTCAGCAACATTGTACATGGACAACAGACAAGTTTACTAATTTTATCCATACTTCTTGAACAAAGGTTTCTCTTGACAACTCAAGAAGTTGCCAGAGGTTTGCCTGACATAGCAACAACCTATGTATGCAAAATGTTTTCATCCATAGAGATGCCATTATGCATGGCAGGTGCACTAAATAGTTGGTAACTAAGGATTCTGGAGAGAAACATGCATAAATTGAAACACACACATGTATCAAGTAAACAAGTCTATTGGACAAGCTACATGTATCTAAAGGTACCATTTTATTAAACATTATCAGGGAAAAACATGAAAGTACGTACAGTGTAGTAGACATGTGCGGAGATTTCCATCAGTATCTCAAACTACTCAGAAAAGCAAATTTCAAAGTTTCAAACAAAAATATCATCTCGCACTTTAACAGAAAAATTTGGGGAATTCAGTTGATAGAAACATGCCAGGGGTGGTATTCTGAGAACCATTTTATCTCTAATTTTTTAAATTTTATCTTAAAAAAAAAATTGGTATTCTGAGACATTTTATCTTGGATTTTATATTGTATTTCAGCTCAGTATCATACATGTACCTCTTACGTGCAGCTTTAAACGCTTATGCCCATTTGTGGGAAAAATAAAATAAATCTTAAAATAGGGTAGGGGCTATTTTATCTCTAAAGGCCATCGTACAGTCACGCACACCTTATGATCGGTCTGCGATCCGATTTCAGAAGAAAATGTAATCATTTGGCAAATCATTTAATAACAAAAAATATTTTTGATTGAAGGTCTGAATAGTCATACAGATAGTAAAATGTGAGTGCAATCTTTTTGGACACGTATGATGCTAGTCATGCAATCAAAGTAAACAAAAAGATACTGAATACTAACTATATTTCTAAAGCAATGTTCTCATATGATCATCAAATTCTACATGTGTATTTCAAGATTTTTGTTAACTAATATCACACTTGCAATGATGCTTGTAATGGTGTACTATAAAAACTTCTGGAAGTACCTCAGTCATTTTCATGGAAATTCTATCAAAATCTTGTTTGTGCATTAAGGCACACTTGCAAATTGTAAAATAACGCATTTGCTCTCTCTTGTCCCAGAGATTGGCAGAGAGCAATTCTATTGGCTGAACATGATAAAAGTGGAATCTAACGACATTTCTTATTGGATATAGCATTATAAATGGGCGAGTTTTAGATAAGATAAAATCTTGCTAAAATGGTTCTCGGAATACCGATTTAAAAAGTTTTTAAGGGTATTTTATCTCACAGACTTAAAATCTCAAATTTATCTCAGATTTTATCTGAGATAAAATCAATATAAAAATACACCCCAAGGTACCTAAATATTGAGTTCTGTGAATGATATATTCCCCCCCCCCCCCAAGTTAAATTCTACCCTTAAGCAATCTTGCATGATCTCACTCAAACACTTGTCCCTATCATTCACCTACATATATCAACAAAAGACACATCATTGAGTCTGAAAGACACTTCACGTTAAATGGAATACAATACATGTACATCATGAAGAGATTATGGGAAAACTTTGCAAATGAAGTCAATTCACTATAAATATTATTCATTTCTTGTTTCTAATTTCTCACCTGAAATATATTTTCTTAGTCTCACTTGGCAGATCTACATGTAGTCATTAACGATCTGTGAACATTTTGATAGAATTTGTCACAATTTAATCAGGCCTTGAAATATCATGTCCTACTCACGGTCATCTTTAGTAACATTTGAGCTTTTGTCAGTTTAGAGCCCTAGTCAAAAATGGCCTGCCCCTATAAAATGACGAGAACTTGAAAAATATCTTTTACCATTCATCATTAACAAAAAATAAACTACCTCCACTGCCAATAAATAAATTACCTAGATATACATGTAGACCTGTCTACTGGCCTGGAGAATATAAAGTTGGGCAACATTGGAAGCTTAACCCCTACCATATCGTGGGTGGCAAATCCCGCCCAAAAATTTGAGTGGTGAACTTGAACATTTTGTTTAGGCTCAGAATGGCTTGAAAAGTCTTCCTCATACAGAAACCTGTGCCATCAATATAATGTTCATTCCTATGCAATTATATCTTTGCCCAGTTTGCTCAAGAAAAAACGTATTGAAAGTTAATACTGAACTCTTGAAAGTTAATTTTTGACAACTGCTCAAAATTCTGGTGGCATGGAAGGGGTTAAGGCAGGCTAACATAGAGTTTACATACATTTGTACCATGTGTTGATAATCACAATATAAAATTTAAAAAATGGAGAAGACACAGCACTTGGAAGAATGAACATGTTTCAGAGTTGCTTCCTCAGCCTGATTTCTTCTTTTGTTTCTATTTTAAACCTGTTATCGTATTGCCCTTTTGGGAAAAAGAAATCAAAATAAAGCAGGCTAGTAGCCCACTCTGTACAAATCTGAAACATGGTAATTTCAAATCCCCCGAATTATGGTAAAATACAATACAATCTCATCAATTTTCCACTCTTCTATTATGGACAAGCTCCTCCAGTCTTAGAGCTCAAAAGTTGTGAAATTCATACACAAGAAAGTTATAATTTGATCTCATGAGGAGCGGAAATGTAAAATTATTTTTCCCCATTTCAAGAACTTAGCATCTGCTCTGCAGAATTTTGTAAGGGCAGAGATTAAGTGGATTTAGTTGGCTGTAATACAGTACATGTACATGTAGCTGTGGTTTTGTCTGAGCTGTAATTCAGTCTCACAATCACTCATTCCCCTTAAATTTGATAATAGAAATATGACTAATTCAGAAACTGAATCAAACTCATGTGCTGAAAAGTGCTTCACCAAATTTCTTTTTTTTCAAAAGCATATTAAAAGTAAGACTTGTCAGCAGTGACACTTGTCATTGCAATGCCTTTCATTTGCATGCAGCTCTTCTAAACAGCAAATCACATTACAAGTATACATGTATACAGTAGTTGTGTATGAAAGCAAAAATCAAATTTGACTCATGATTCTGGAACCCCTGGTAACTGATTTATACTGCATTAATGGAGAGAGCAAAGGCCAGAATTTACAACAAAACACTTAACACATCACACCGTATTCTCCACAATTATAGCCTGTGTTCAGCATAAAAGGGCAATCCAACCTTGATAATAAGATGATTTGTGTGAAAGCAGAAAAATAAGAAAAACAGGATGGTGAAAGTTTGAAAGAAATCGGACAAGGACTAAGAAAGTTATGGATGTTTGAAAAATGAGATCACTACATCTATGTGAATCTCAAATTGGCAATTTGGTGAGTCGATTGTGACATTTTTGTGGACAACTCTCCCATTTGTCGTACACAAAAATATCATTATTTTGCAGTTTTCTTTGAGGCGCTTTTACCCTAGGGGCAGTACTCAAAATATATTGGAGATAGCATATTGTTATAGGTCCTCATGAACGAAAAGATTCTAATGAGTAATGCATTTTGAAAAAAAGTGACATTTTAGTCATTTTGTGTGTTAGAGCGAATGGGGGAGTTTTCGACAGCTACATCACAGTGACATTACCTATTCGGCCAATTTGAAATTCCCATATGCATAGTGATTACAACTTTCAAAAATTAATATTTCTTATTGCTTGTCCGATTTCGTTCAAACTTTCACCAATCTGCTTCTCTGATTTTTCCTCTTTCTTTCAAAGCAACTTGCTATTAAGGTTGGATTTCCCTAAATCGCTCCTTGACCAAATATTACTACATTAAATAAAAACATCATCATCTCAATTTCTCAAACTATAGAAATGTTGAACTTTAGAAATAGGATGCTCATCAATCAAATTCTGAAATGACATGTAAGGTTAAGGTTTCACGATGATTGATAAAATTGTTAAATGTACATGTACAATGTATGTAGTCCTATTAGTGATTGTTAAGCTCCTACAGAATTTGGATTTGATATTTGTTGATTGAACAAGTCATACAACATCATTTCAAAATTAGAATACACTAGTAGATATCCTAAGAATAATTAAATTCTTCCTTGAAAATAATTTTTTTTTCTGCAAATACAGTCAAGCCTGCTTTTGGAACAAGCTGTTTTATATGTGACCCGGCACCACAAAACCACCAAAAAGTCGCAAAAAATAATTTTTCTGATTTTATCATATTTGGATAGAACAAAGTCTCAGCTTTAAAATGATATATGACTCATTATAATTGAAACTTTCTAACCCTTTTAATTCAGCGAATGAAAGGAGCTTGTAAGAGAGGTTTGCTGGTATTAAATAGGGAGGAAATGAGCTCTAAAGTTGAGGCCTGATCAAGCGTGCGGAGTAAGAAAACAAGAGAGAAAATCAATGCAAAGTGAATCAAAAGGCCATAGCACCCACTATGAATGAATTGTCGGATTAGGTTGATATTTGGTAGGAGTGTTAAACATAGTTTATTCATTCTATTGCCAAGAATTCAAATTGTGAACTTTATTTGTACGAAAGTTATTATGATGCAAATGAGAGTGTTCTAATGGGAGATTAAGCGCACCTCGGTGGCCTGACACCTGCACTAGACAATGCCTATTCACTCCTTTGGGCTGTCTTTCTTTGTTCCCTGTTACATAATACTGGTTTGTTACCTGTGTAGTCATTCTGTTATCATACATAGAACTTGTAATTTAGCCTATAATTAACTTGAATAGGACCTACTCTTTTTCTTGTTCACATTGATTAACCTATGCAATTTGTTTTACATAGAACTTACATACTCTTTCCTTGCTCACATGAATAAACTTGATCGTTCGTCCTTTTTCAGACTCTGTTTCGTCATCGAAATGGAACTTCAAACTGCTCTGTAATTTGCTTTCGCGACTATTGGTGAACTGTAATATCAGTATGATGAGATTGCTGAATGTTTATTCTTTCTATCAGTATAAAAATTATTAGGGAACAGGTAATTTAAGGCCCGTGAGATTGCAGTGATTTTTCAAGGGTGAGCGGTACCGATTAAAAAAAAAATCATACGGGAAGGCGAAGAATTAGGAAGAGACCCAAGCTGTGCGAAAAAAACTTGTCTAGAAAAACTGTTAAAAATTCATCTTCTACTGTGTTTTAAGCTTCCAGATTTTGATATAAGGTTCAGAAAAGAACGATCTTTCAGAAAAACCAAAAATCCCAAAATCAAATTTTCCAACCCAAATTTCCATTTCAGCTGTTTACACAAAATCACGGGTTGCGACTTTTTGGTGGTTTTGTGGTGCCGGGTCACATATAGACAATGGAATGTGCCTATAAAGCCCACCTTTGAGCAGTCTTTATACATGTAGGTTTCACAATATACTGGTTTTATGCAAGATTTGACATTTGCTGAGCGAAAAAATAGGGTCTTGGGAACTGCACATCTAAAAAGAAGATCTTGGGAACTGACAAACAGAGTGAATACATGCATGGACCAATGAAGTTCAGTGGCATGGACAACAGGTGGGCTCCAGAGCAAGCAACATGTTACAGAAGATCAGAGCGTGCATTGCGTTTTGAGGAGCTTCGGAACAGCAGTTAAAACAAATCGGGTATCTTGAGAACGGTGATCGGCCGTTGCAAAAGGGGGTCGTTAAAGCGGCAAATACCCTTCTGTCCAATATAATGAGTGCCCCCGCCCCCCGGGACATTTAGAACCAAATTTTACCTGGATGTAAAACCCAACCACAAGTAAAACCCAACCACTAGTAAAAACCTAACCACAAGTTAACCCAAACCCTTTATCCTGACAAAATATAGACCGAAAATTCTGTCTCTTGTTCGTTAGCTCTTCACTTAGAGACAGAAACGGTCGTATCACTCTGCTGTGCAAACCGAATACACATTGACTTACACACTAACAACAGTTTGAATACGGCTGCAAGATTTTCAAACGGAGAATACCTTGGACCAGGGGCGGCGCTACAGGGGGGGGGGGCAGGGGGGCGGCCACCCCCCCTATCATTTTTCAAGCTAGCAAAAAAAAAAAAAAAAAAAGAGGAAGAAGGGGGAAAAGGGAGAAAGAGAAGGGGAAATGGAGAAGAGAAGGCTAGGCCATGCAATTATGACATAACTGTTATAGTCCTATTTGTTATTTCAAGACCCTCGACGTGCGACGTTGCTATACGCGTCATTTTGCTCCCCCTATTTAAATACCCTGGCGCCGCCCCTGCCTTGGACCCTGAATTACCTGAAAAAGGAGCTTTAATTTAAACGGATTATTCAGTCAAATTGGTAAGTGGAGCCGATTCCTTAAATAGTAGAGCCTAGGCCTAACCAATTCAATAATATGTAGATCTAGATATATGAGGAAAAATCAAATTATTGCGATTTTTCCAACTACTTGTCGGCGCGTACCGTAGTCGGTTTTCACAGCAGAGTGATACAACCGTTTCTGTCTCTAAGTGAAGAGCTAACGAACGAGAGACAGAATTTTCGGTCTAGACAAAATATACATGTACATGTAGCCCAGCCAGAGTACATGTACACCTGATGGAGCGATGTCACCAGAGCATACAAGAAAGTTGGATCACGAAAACCTTGATGTTTTAGCAATTTTTTTTTTGATCAACTGTCTGTTGACAGCAACTTCTTTTTTAAAAATAATATCAACAGTCCATGAAAAGTTAAAGAATGTGTGTACTTGTATGTATGTGCATACATACATACATCTGTAGCTACATGTAAAAATAATAAAAAATTATGCAGATACATCAAAAAATTATTTCACTTATTTCAAAATGATTTTAAATTTTCTTTCTGGATTTGAAAAATAATAACCATCAAACTGACAGAAATGATATTTCATGAAAAATTCCAGTTAATTTCTGACTGCAAAATAAGAGAATGAAATCAGACCATTTTTCAGCTTTTTCCTGCCATAGGCTATGTAGTTAAGAAATGGGACACACACAAATGCAAATTTTGAGCTTCCGAGACCTGTTACGACTTTATACTTAATGTCAAAAACTTGTCCTTTTTACATGACCAGATAGGAAATTTTACAATCTTTCTGATGGTATGAATTTTTTCAAGGTTTGAATATCAAATCACAGTGCAAAATTGCGAAAAAGTGACAAAATTTGTGTAAAACAGAAATTTCAGTTTCCCATAGGCATAGGAAACGCATGGGGAATTGGCAATTTGAATACACACAAATATAAGGGTTTGCCATTTATCTCTTATTTAAATTTTCTAGTGAGCCTAAAAACTTGTCCTTAGTGTCAAAAGAATGACCATTAATTTCTCTTTTCATACATTCCAAATATGAGATAAAAATTAATTCAGATCACATTTTAATAACAGGATGAATTTGCCCCTAAAATTGTGCCATTTTTTCCCTGAATCTGTACGTTTTTAAGCTGACACTTTATATTACTAAGAAGAGGAGATTAAAAATCAATGTAACAAGTTAGACCTCTTATCTTGCATTCGCTCATCAGGAAGAACCACATCTAAATTAATCTCCAATTAAAACAGAACAATATTATTCCTGATATTCCAACAAGTGTTTGTGTGAAAAACTTCATCAAAATTTGAGCAAGAACAATGTGTAAAAGGAAAGAAAGCTGTGTCATTTTTGACATTGCAAAAATTAATGTTACCCAGTCTATGTACAAGCTTATCTGAAGATAACCTTGTACTCCAGACTAGCTGTTATGGGTGAATAGGCTTCAATAGCTTTTGTGTGTATCAGCAGGCCTTTTTCCAGTCTAGATCATTCATACATGAGAGGAAAATAATTATTAAAAATTTCACTTTCAATTCTGAATCCCCAAATTTGTTGCACAGTAAGAGTTGAAGAGTCCCTAAATCAGGCAATCTAGCAAATTTAAGAAAATTAAGTCTTGCTTAGAGCAATTTTGTTGTCTGTTTTTGACTGCTGCAACAGTGAATGTTGGACACAGTCCCACATAGGCAAGGGCCTATGAGTGCCGTGTCTGCAAACTCATTCATTTTACAATGTTATGTCCATTTATGTGCAGTTCTAGATTTTTTTACATGAAACTGAAAGACCGCATTTGTAGGCTTGTGAATATGAATAACTACAATAAATCGGCGATATCGTGAAATACATGTAGGTCCCCTCTCATTCACTCCGCACACTATCGGTTTATTGCGTGCAATGCTATTGGGACTTCATTCGGCGCTAATGCACTTTCGTATCCATACCCTACCCCTACCCCTAACCCTAGCCTAGGGTTAGGGGTAGGGTAGGGGTAGAGTACCCAATGCGCATGGATACGAAAGTGCATTAGCGCCCTTCATTCCCCCTCAATAGACATAACACGCAAGTGTTTGCGTACACACTGAATGAGAGGGGACTTATTCCACAATTAGGCCCAGTAAATCTGATGATAGATCTATGGAAATTATATTTTGTTTTGCCTTGGAATTTGGAGTAACGTGTGAACTGTGATTCAATTTCAAGTGAAAATTATTTTTTCAGAATCAGATGATGAACTTCAAACGTTTGATCTTGTTATTAATATTATTGTTGATGAACATTATAGATCTACATGTTATGAAAAAAACTTGCTCATTTTAATATAACAAAAAGTAAAAGAAACAAAACAAGCTAAACAGCAACAACAAAAGGTCAAAACATGATTGAAACATATCACATGCAGCACGCACGCGTGTGACTCGACTCCAAGCCAAAACAAATTACAGAAATTGGACGAACAATAATTATGATACCTTGCGTGTATTTTTCCGGATCTGATAGCAGAAAAACTCCCATATCTTGGACACGATCAAAATGACCGTTCTAAAACCCATCAGGAAAAATGACGGCATTGGAAGGCGAATTGATAATCCTTCCTTTTTCCTCCTTGGAAATGCTGGAGAAAAATAATCCGTAATCTCCTCGAACTGACGTTTTGCAGAAGAATTACTGACCAACAAATTTGTTTAGGTTCCGCTTTGACCCCCCTTTATTGGATTGGAGATGTTCGATGATAATCAAAATCGTAGCGAGGAAAAGTGTGTATGGTATTGTGTATAATTGTGTATACCGGTACGCGGTACGTGCGCGGATAATGTGTGGCTTCTTTCGCGAATGAATGGCTTCGTATGCTTAGTATATATACATTCCCACATGTAAAGCACACACCCACCCGGTACCCCCACACACATACCCTCGATCGTATCACACGCTTGCCATGGGTTGGCTCTTCCCATTTCGCCCACAGTAAATTCTGTTGAGATTTTATTTCGTCCCATAACATGATGTTTGCTGTTATTGTTCTTGTATGATGAATACGACGACGATGGTAATTATGATTATGATAATAATGATGATGATGACCAGGGGTGGACAAGACTCAAAAGAATCTTGAGAGGTAAATAAAGAAAGATTAGCAAATTTCTACTTTTTTTTCCTACAGTGGGATTTATTTCGTTTTCGGTCATGTTTAGTGTTGCCGGTCCGGAGTTGAATTTAGGAATTAGCCGTTAGCAGTTATCGTTAAACCTCACTGTCAACCCTCATTTAAGATCCTCTCTTCCCGCCTCTTTCTCCCGAACTACTCTCCCTCTCTATCTATAGGCTCTCAGCTCCCTGTCTTTTTCTTCAAACGACCGGGCATAGTAAGTATAAATACAAGAAAAAACAAAAACAAAAACAAAAAAACAAAAAAACAACTGAGATCGAAAATCGGGATAAAAGTCTAAAACCAAAATATTTGTTTTTTTACTTCCCAATTCCATTCACCTTATTGCCCGGGTGGTGGGGGGGGGGGGATGTCTCATTGAGGCCTGTACATCATCCGCGTACACTAAAAAGGATAAAAAGGGTACTTTTTCAGCATTGGGCGGATAACCCGGGTATACGCGTGGCAAAGACAGCAAAAATCAAGAAAAAAAGGTATCAAATTCAGAGGTGATAATAATAATAAGGGGGGGGGGGGGGCGGAGACCCGGGGAAGGGGGAGTTGCCAAAAATTCAATAAGGTTCCCGGGTCGTATAATATTCGGATCGTCCGAACTCCTAGCTAGCGCGCCGGGACTCCTAGCTCGAACTAAGAAAATGAAGATCCTCGCGGATGTGTATGTGCTTTGATTGGATGACTGAAACTGCCGAGTGAATGTTTCTTTATGGGCATTTGCATGGTCGTTGATGTATCTTTGTGTGGGCATTTGGAGTTGGTGTTGTACAGTTGTACATCATACATGTAGTGTGCCCGTTGTTGTACAACTTAAAGGCCACACTAATATCAAGTTGATTTGAATAAATAGAGTAAAATTAAACAAGCATAACAGTGAAAAATTTCACTGAAATCGGATGTAAAATAAGAAAGTGACGGCTTTTTGAACTTTTGAAGTTTTGCATTATTTCATGAAACAGTGATATGCATAACATGGGCGGTATATGCAAATGAGTGAACCGATGATGTCACACATTCACTTTTCCTTATTTTATTATATGAAATTTCAAATATTTCAATTTTTATGGATGTGATAACAAAGAATCTCTCCCTTGTATCAAAATAAGTTACAATAATGATGATTTTACATGTTCCATATAAGGAGTCAAACATTATTGAAGCAAAAAATTGAAATATAATGAAATCATATAATGAAATACATAAGGAAAAGTGAATTTGTGACATCATCGGTTCACTCATTTGCATACCGCCCATGTTATGCATATCACTGTTTCAAGAAATAATGCAAAACTTCAAAATGCCGTAACTTTCTGATTCTACATCCGATTTAAATAAATTTTTCACTGTTATGTTTGTTTAATTTTACAGTATTTATTCAAATCAACTTGATATTGGTGCGGACTTGGCCTTTAAATGTTTTCAAACATGTCCACATGGCTCGCCTTTTTGTATATATAGCATTGAATATGAATCCTGAATGCGAGTCGGACGCCCCCGCCCCCGCCCCCAGTCCTTCTCTGGTTCCTCTTATAGTCCCAGTGCTGTGCCCAGTTATGATTTGTCCTTTGGCTCTGTTGAATTTATGAACACGTCTGAAAAACTCCCCTTGCACGTGCATGTACTGGTGATTTTCATAGTTCCAAGGAGTTTCTTAATTTTCTTGAAACGAAAATCAGGGATTCGGTAATGTGTTCCAAATTAGGTTAAATTTCTTTTATATACTGTTCCTTTATAAGGTCTATGATGATGATGTAATCCTCAAACAGGATGTAAAACACCACGCAAAATGTAAAATCGCCGTTAATAAGAATGAGAGATGTTAGACGGTTTCCCTGTTTATAGGGTATATCAACCTACTCCTATACTGCATGCAATAAACCTCTACAAGCGTAGTATGCGCATGCCATCTTGTCCAGTGGACGGACAGTAATGCGCTTATAATTATACGCTTATTTACTCTTAATTTAGAACACGGCGTAGGCCGTTTAAACCATGGCACGGTTCAGACCGTGGTTTAAAATAAACCTCTTCGAGGATATTGATCCTGGTTCTGCATGCCGTTCATTCACTTCATAGATACTTAGTAGTGTGTTTCTTGTACCGACTTACTCCAGGTCGTGGTTTGATAAATATACGAAATGGCGAAAAAAAATATGGCGAGTTTTCTAAACTCCTAATTGATCATGACCCGTGACCTCATTCCCATCATGCAACAAATCTTGCGATAGCGTTATGTTGCCACGGAAGTGAAGCAAAAAATACTACTGGGAAACGGCCTTTCTTTGGGTAAAATATGCATTGGTTTTCTTTATTAGCCTTTTCTTTACGATTCTGATATTGTTCTGAACAATGTGAAGGATTTTTAATGTGTGTGTATGCGAGTGAATGTCAAATTATTGAAGAGAAGTTGTGGCAATAACGATAATATAATACCGAAGCGCATCGTGTAACCGCAGGAAGAGCTGCCCGACAGTTGTGGCTGAATGGGCTCGTGAAGATGCGTTGCTCGAAGACTACCGCCTTACCCACACGTCGCGTGTCCGGACAGATTGCTTATCCTTACAGGATACACAACCCCCCATCCTGAATATATCAATTCAGAGGTTATTTCCACTCAAACCTCACACTCTATACCTTCATACCATATGAGAAGATCTTTGTTTATGGAGCGGCACTCACAGTCACACAGTCTAGATCTAGATCTATGCGAGATTAATTTGTAGATAACCTGGCGCTAATCATGCTAATGCACTTTCGTATCCATGCGCATTGGGTACCCTACCTCTACCCCTACCCCTAACCCTAGGCTAGGGTTAGGGGTAGGGGTAGGGGTAGGGTATGGATACGAAAGTGCATTAGCGCCGATAACCTTGCATATATAGAGTGGGTAGTCTATATTTTTAGCTGATCATCATTTGCATTGCAAAAAAATACAGTAGTTGTGTATGTTTTCCCACTCATATGTAACATCAAAATAATGGAGACACTAGATCTATATGTCACACAAGACCCAAACATATTTACAATGTTTTTGATAGTGTTAGCACTATGTTTTAACACTTCTAAGGCTAAGCATAATATAAAATTCAGTTTAGGTCTAGTCCAATATTTGATTTATTTATATATCTTTATGATCCTTTTTTTTTTTTCTTCAAACATATTTTACAAACTGATTACAGCATAATAAACAAATATTAATACATTATCAAATAGAGTAATTGCATTGTATAATTAACGTAAATTAATCATAAAGAAGGATTGTCACATATATATGCAAAGCTTGATGGCGTGACAATCCTTTACAAAAAAATAGGAAATACTAAAGAAAGGGGGATATAAAAAAAAGGAAAAAAAAAGGAAAAAAAAGAAGATTTTTCGTTGTATTCAAAGTAATAGAAGTCAATTAAGGTTCGATAGGGATGAGATGAGATGTATGGAGAAAGAAAACATAAATAGAAGAGGATGGTAAGTAGAAAGGTGAACTAGGCAGAGCCTAGAGGGAAGAAATGAAAATTGGAAAGTGTAGGGAGTGCAAAGAGGGAGAGAGAAAAGGAGAAGGGGAGGATGAAGAAAGAAAGAGGGAGAAAGAGGAGAGAATAAAATGTAAGATGTCATTTACGCCCAGAGTATATGAATATAATAATGTAAAATTATTGACTCACCCTGTAACCGATCAAAAAACCGGGGACCTTTTCCAATCCGATTTTGTAAAATCGGACGCCAATTTCCGATTGTCGATCAAGAGGAAAGATCGAATGACAACAAAAAACATTAGTTGCCACCAAAAAAGAGTTTCAAATTCACTAGTTTTTATCCCGCAAATACTTTAAAAACATTCATACCTTGGGTTATTCTCTATTTGAAGTTGTTATAGACTCTATTTGTTGATGTTTAATGCTCTTACATTTATCTTGCCTCTGAAAGTCAAAAATTGGTCTAAAAGTAGAGATAGAATATGCAAGCCGCCATTTTGGATTATATCATTTTTGGATGACATCATATTTTGGCTCTCCCAAATCCATATTGGAAAAATATCAAATGGCTCTCTAAAATTTTCCTTTTCAAAGGATGTGAAGATGTAAAGGACACAGGCTTTAATGTGTTGTGAATAGGCCTGAGTCATAACGGTTTTTTTTTTGACCGGTGCCTGCCGGTGATTTTTCGGCGGAGACCGGCGGACCGATGAAATTTCATGAAAAAATATGCGGTGCAAAAAAGCTGCATATAACGTGCCGCCCGCATCGGGAAAGTAGCATGTTTTTGATTGTTGAAGAGGGAAAACATGAGAGATCTTAAAAGAACATAATATTTAAATTACAAGTAGGCTTGAGTCATAACGGTTTTCTTTTTTTGACCGGCGTCCGCCGGTGATTTTTCGGCGAGACCGGCAGACCGTTGAAATAAAGAAATACCGGTACATAAAGAAATTCAGTGTTAATGAAAGACTTTGAAAATCAACCAGTTTAAGAACTAAATTCCCTTATCTATATTAGAACTTTCTCATGATATTGAATTTCAAACCATTAATCAACCAAGTGGGACTATGGAAATAAGATTACCGAGCAGGATTTCTCAATTTTCTTGCTTGAATTTATCGGCCCGTAACATGATGATATTGTTGCATTCTGTATACGTGTATGGGCGCTGCCATCTTTTATCTGTTTGTTTGCAAACTCGTAATTACTCCACTAGAGTTAGCCTGGAGTTAGCGCCATCTCGGGGCAAGGTGCGCAGAATCATACCAGCAGAGCTCACACAGAATTCAACAATAATATACGGGCCGATAAATTCAAGCAAGAAAATTGAGAAATCTTGCTCGGTGATCTTATTTCCATAGTCCCACTTGGTTGATTAAAGGATTGAAATTTAATATCATGTGAAAGTTTTAATATAAATAAGGAAATTTAGTTCTTAAAACTGGTTAATTTTCAAAGTCTTTGACACTGTGAATTTCTTATGTATTTCTTTATTTCATCGGTCCGCCGGTGTGCATGAAATTGCACCGGTGACCGGCTGCATCGGTCGGGCGCCGGTGGACCGACCGACTCGACTCAGGCCTAGTTGTGAAGTGTATGATTTCTTCTTGTTTTTCTTCTTTCTTATTTGTTGTTGGGGGGCGGGGGGTATGTGGAAATGTCATGACGTTAGTTTATTGTTTAATTTTGAAAAAATTGTAACAATTCTTTAATATCATGTGTCAATATTCATCTGTGAATCTTGTACATTTTAGACTTTTTTTTTCTCATATACCAATCTACATTGCTTATAAATTACCATTGTCTTTTCTAAAATCTTTTTATAAAGTTATCGCTGCCATTACTGTCATTGGTTTAATGAGAAAATATTTTAGTCCAGCAAAGGCAAAATTTATTCAGTAAATCCCAATAATTCAGACAATCATATAAAAGACGGTCATACAAACAGTAGTTGGCATGGTGTCTTTTAATTTACTCATAACTCCTATTGTTTTAGAAACTTTGCATAAAACTTCATAAACATGAGTTTTCCACTTTAAATCTTTATATGGATACCCAAGAACTTTGTTGTATTTGTATATTCTATTAAATTCCCATTCATATATATCTTAACTTAATGAGTTCAGGTTTTTGGAAGATTAAACATCATGACATGGGCTTTCATTATAAATGAGTTGCAGTTTGTTGACATCAATCCATTCGCTAATCTTAATTTTGGGGGGCATATTTTTGTTGAAATGGTAACAATACAAGCTTCCGTGATTAGCTTTTAAATTGAAAATAAATGTGAAATAAAGAGTCCTAGAATAGCATTTTGTCTTAAGTGGCAGAATTCCCCCTCCCTTACATTAGATCTAATCTTAAAGTCTATCAAGGTTAAAGATAAAGTTGAGTTCTGGTCATGAGATTGAATTGTGAAAGAAACTGTCTCAAAGCAATTGGGAAAGGTTGATTAATATAACACATAAGAATTGGTGTATGCTGTAAGGTTTTGGAATTGCCAAAATGATAAGAAATTGACTCAATCCTACTGAGAGTCACATGCACTGCACACAGAAATGTGTGTATGGGACTACACACAAATGTTTGGCCCGAACATTTCAGCTGTTTCTTGTCATATTTTTAATGTGGGAGCATTTGAAGAGCAATCCTTTTCAGGGGACACATCTATTATGGTAATCTTCCAAACTAACATTAAAAGAATGAGAGAGCTCACAATACAATACAATACCTTTCCCAGAACTCAAGCTTCCCTTTAAGAAGGAAGGAGAGAGAGAGAGAGAGAGAGAGAGCGAGGATGAAAACCAATAATGTACATCAGTCTTGAAGTACACTTTGAGACTGACAATCAATCTAGGAATATATAGTTGTTACACTGCCAAGTGTACTTGCAGGCAAGTTAATACCACATGATAAAGTCGTTATTAACAACCCCTTACATAATTCATGAAGTCCTGCCTCTGAAATACAAAATGATAGCCCAATATTAAATGAACAGCTTATAATTTTGATTAATAGAATTGACAAAAGATGTTGGTCAATTGAATCAATATTGTCAAATTTAAGCCTGACATTTGTTTATGTTTGAGGTTTGTTGATAGATATAGAAATCATATCGCCCGTATAATCATTTCAAAATAAAATTTGAAATTGTTTTATATCTTACAGGAGCTGACCAAAATGATAGACATCAGAATACAGTAATAGATAGAGCACCAATCCAGTGTAGCATGACCGGGTTAGATCATACCCACCTGTGATGGCAGCAGACACCAAACTACATGAAGCTGTTCGCTATGGTGACTCCAACCTGGTGGAAAGTACGCTGGAAGATGGAGCTGACCCCAACTCTATTGGTCTCTACGGCTGGAGCCCTATGCATGAAGCTGCATCTAATGGAGATATAGAGATACTGGATCTTCTTATTCAGTTCAAAGGTTAGTCTGGACTCAGTTTAGCCATTGTATATTATGTTTCTAGTCTTTTTCAACTTTGTTCTCTCCTCATTCTTTTTTTTTATTGGTTCCTGGGTGGAAAGAGAGTTTACTTGTATTAATTTGATTTGATTGTTATGATGCCGAGGCTCTGTCTTGTATTGACATAGATATTCTTATAATATTACATAGACCTGTGTGTATCATACATATAGGTTTGTTCTGTTGACTATAGAATCATGTAAAATATGTTGTACTCTTTTGATGGACTTGGATTTGACATGAAGAATTTTTAGATCCAAATTTAGTTACATGTACATATGTTGACTGTGATCTAAATGGTAAATTTAGGCTTAACGTCAGTATTGTATTAAACAAAATTCAGTTATTGATCAAGAGTTCATTAATGCTGCCCTATAATACCCTAAAGAGCTGGGATAGATTGTTTCTATTTTTTTCACTGAAAACAAAGGAGCGCATTGAATTTAATGATTTTTTTTTGTGTTTGTGTGCTGGTCTTTTATTCAGGTGATGCTAACTGCAGTGATGATCTGGAAGGCTGTACACCTGTTCACTACGCTGCCAGAGAGGGCCACACTGATTGTCTCCGGGCCCTACTCAAAGCCGGAGGGCGTTATGATGTAGACAACAATGGGGGCAAGTCGCCACTCGATGAGGCTTCTGAAGAATGCCGGCCGATCTTGGATACAGAAAGTGAGTTTTCTGTTCAGGTCTTTGGTCTAAGATGATGAATTATAGTGCTTTTTATACAGTAGTGAGCTTACAATAAGTGAGACAATGGTTATATCAACAGTCAGGGAAATTTGTTTGAAGGAAAAATAACATGGGAGCATGATTGAAAGTAAAATAAAGGCATTATGGAGACAAAAACAATAAAGATCCCAATGCTTATAGTACAAAAGCTCTTTGGTTCCGCAAGCAGGAAGTGCCACCAATAGTATACATGGTAGTATGTTTGCCTAGGGTGCTTACAGAAGCTTCTCTGTATCATATTCCTTTGCTTCAATAGAAACAAAAAGCTTCCTGAATATGACACTGGATGCAGCTCGTATCTCAGTCTCCAAGCAGAAACCAGCTGGATCAGAGGGTCAAAGGTCAGAGGTTGTGACCTCCAACGATACAGGCAACACACACGAAGCTGGTGGGAGGATCACAAGCACAAGAGCTTGGAATTCCATCAAAGTCTTGGAGACTAAGAAATCATCAGGGAAAGAATCTAGTGAGTTATTTGTGCTACTCACATATGTTGCTATTTCATTGAATTATAGATTTCTATTTTGGGGTTATTTCCGGAACTGGTCAACCATCTATAAAAAATGACTGGTCAACCTACTAAGGACTTACCCAGTGAGAGAATGTCGTATATCCTGCTTTATTGTTTTGGGTATACTCATGAACTTGTCATTATACATCATGTTGACAAGATTCATGTAAATACAAATAAATAGTAAACAAATTTGCAGATTACAGAAATTTTTTTATTCTCAACGTTCATTGCATCAAATTTTCTTGACCTGTAATTGTAAAAATTGTACAAATTTCTTTGTTAGACTGGAAATTAGTGTTACCTAGCTATACCATAGCATTTTGGCCTTGACTTGTTTAATACCTTTTACAACTATAGTAGTTTGTAACAGTCCAAACTGATAGAAAGAACTTATCGCAATGTATGTGAATATTCTTGTGGTTATCTTATTTCAGTGACAGGAACGCTGCAGCTGTCATTTGAATACAACTCTAAAACGAAGACATTCAAGATTAGGGTTTGGTCACTCCAAGATATTCTTCTTCCACCAGGTAAGGTATATCTATGTTCACATACTGTAAAACCAGAACTGGCTTTCGTGAATCATAAACAACAGCCATTTTACAGCAAGAAATATTCACCAACTGCAGCAATCCAGTGTTGTGTCAGTTGTAATTCAATAATATTGCGGCACAAATCTTTCGCGAATCTGAACCACTTGCGAAATTCGCGAACATTAAATGCGTACAAAGGTTTATGGTTTTTCAGCACACTTTAAGATGTATGTTCTTGATTGTATGATTTATATGTATTGGAGAGTATTGATCCATGGCAACCTTCTAAATAAGACTTCCTAACAATTCTATAAAATTGTGTAGTTTTTATCACTTTTCACAGAGAAGAGGAAGAAGTAACAATCTTCTAGTAGGCATAACTATCAGATGGATTTTACTATTACGTTGGAATAATGGAAATTATGTGTTCAACATTAAATTTTTATTTTAATGAGGAATGTTGTAAAAAAGAAAGTGGTCATGCTATCTCTTCAACCTATTCTCTTTTTTCATCATGAAGGATTGTAGGCTCATTTGCTTATATGCAAGTACAACCCTATCCAGTTCCAGAATGTGTCAGGGAATTTTTTTTTGTTGATATTGTCTCTTTTTCATTGCATGGTGTAAATGGTAAAAAACAAATGAAAAATTTAATGAGCTGCTTAGTGGAAGTTTTATATCTATTTCTATGTCTCTGTCTGTTTCCATCCAGCTGAATTTTCTAATCTCTCAAGGATATACATCCGAGGTCATCTACTGCCGGACAAGAAGGGCGAAACCAAGCGCAAGACAGACGAAATCAGAATTGACGACCCTACCAAGATGAAAAACAGTTTGGTGACCCTCAAACGCAAGGGGTCGCGTGACAGCTTCAAGGCTGTGTTCCTACCATCCACGTTCAAGTTCAGCAAGGCTCTTGAGTATCAGAATGTCACTCAGGAGATGGTCGACTCAAAAACTGTTCACGTTGCTGTTTGCGTCAGACAGCGCTACAGCACCAAGACCATCCCTGTAGCAATCATCCAACTGCCCATGAAGGAAGCAGTTAGGAAGCTCCTCAAAGAGAAGTACCAGCTCCATTCCTGCATCAACTACTCCATGCCTACCAACATTCATGCCTACAATCCCCATGACATTGTAGTGATCTCAGAGGGTATGTACAGCAATAGGACAACTAGCAACCCGACACTCAGGACTAAGTCAAGGCAGAGTCTTGGTGTCGAGGAGAGCGATGTTCGTGCAAGCAGTGACATCAATCTCCAAGCAGTTCGCTGCCACTCAATTGAAAGTGTGCCATCTGCAACGGTTGACATTGAGCCTATGCAGAAGGAGACTGCTCTGGATGATCTCCTGGAGGTATCAGTCAGACGTGACGATCCTCAGGATTCTAAAGCACACAAGAAAGTTACAGTGGTAGAAGTACATGAGCTACCTAGCCCACCTACAACACCCCTACCAGGAATCATAGACGATGGGGAGTTGACGGATGTCAGCGTTGTTTCATCGTCACGGCAGAGTCCGGATAGTGCCACCATCGATATGGAGGGTCTTGAGACTATAAACCTTGATGGAGAACCCATGCAAGCATCTTCAACACCAGCAAAAAGTAGGCATGCTAGAATCAAGCATGGCTTTGAGAATCCTCATGTCACCATTGTGGATGATGCTGATGATGACGGAGAGTTTGAAGTGTCGATTGATAAGATGGACCGTGGAAAATGGACAAGAGACAAAGATGCAATTATTAATATAGGTGTAGGTGATCATGATCATGGTGATGAGAACAAGAGAAAAGGGATCAAAGGACACCTCTTTAAGAAGAAGGATAAGCACAAGAAGAAAGCAAAGGGAGAGGGATTGGATAATCCAGGATACGTGGTTGATATGAGAACAGGGGAAAAGAGTTTGCTTGGGGAGTTCGGCCACAACGATGGTCAGAACAGGACTGGAGAACTGGAAATGCTTGAAATACTGTCTGATGAAGAAGCAGATTCGAGGTTTTCTAGTAAGAGAAATGATCTGGATTCAGGAAAAGGAGTCGGAGGAAGTTCTGGAAATAGAAGCCATCAGCAGGAGACCGTAATAGATGTAATGTCATCATCAGATATGCCTGAAATAGGAAGAAGAACTAAGACGTATGATGTCAGAGGGGCCATGAAAAAGGAAGACATTATGGTGTCTAATGCACATAGGAAGCTTCCAGAGAAGAGATCGAAATCAAAAGATGTTAAGAAGACTGAAGAATCAAAAGATGAGGCAAATATTCCTCCTCGTGAAATGTCTAGTCCCGTGCCTGTCATTCTTGTGGAATGTGTGGACGAGGTTGAGAGGTCCTTAACCCCTGGAAGTAAATCACCACGATCACCACGTTCACCCCGCCAAGTGAGAAGAGTTAGTCCTATCGTAAATGTGTCCTCTTCGGGACGTATGTCCACCCAGCAAGAGTTTCCTCCTCCTGTTACCCAAGGAATGCCCCATACAGACTTGACTAATATGCACAATGTACAAGGTGACAAGAAGGGTTCCTCTGCAAATAAGCAAAAGCAGAGGCACAGTCCAGTGGATGTGAAATTCATGTCAGAAACTGATGACAGCATAGGTAGTCCCAAACCCAGAAAGACCAGGTCTCAAGCAGGGGAAGTGAAAAGTAGGAGTAAGTCACCGGGGCGGAGACACAAGAAAGGCCAGCAGCAGGATGAGGCAGAGTTTGAGATGCTGACACTGTGGAATGACGAGGAATGGCGTAAGAAGCTTGCTACTCCTACATTCAAACTCCAGACGTTCCAGCGCACCAGCGAAGACCCTCACCCTTCATCTCCTCTCCTCAAGAAGTACCATGGTGCTGATCCAGCTCGAGGGGTCGTCCACAACCCAGCCTTTGTACCTGAGACCCCTCCCACCCAAACAGACATGGTCACCCCTTCTAAAGGAATGAATGGTGCCAAGGTAAAGCGTAGACTGCATAGTGATATTGCAGACAAGTCTAAGGTGGATGGGAGGGTAGAAGTTAAAGACAGCCCAAGCATCACAAAAATTAGCCAAAGTTGGCTATAAGAAACTTGCTCAGGTCTGTATGCTGTTTCATTATGTGTGTGCTATAGTTGTTAGATACATCATTTTGTAACTTTCTGGTTTGTTCTGTTAATAAATTGTTAACTTACTGAAGTGCATCTTAAACTCACACTTAAAGGTACTTCATCCCATTTGCAGCCCTAAATTCTGAAGTTGTGTGAGTATGCGATAAATTACAAAAGAATTATAATTGGAAAAACTTGTGCGAATGTGAAAAGAATTATAATTTGCTTTTAAGTAAGTAATAACAGCAACTTGGTAACACAACTAACACTTTATTTTTTTGACTGGAAAAAAATTGTGTAATTTTTAAATTTATTTTTTGACTGTTATTAGTACAAGTACTTGTGTTGAGTTCTAAATAGCTTCCTCTGCAACAAAAGCAAAATTTTCATTTCCTACAAAGGATTTATAGAAGTTGTGACCTAGAAATTTCATAGGCAGTATCTACAGGATATCTACTAAACCTGTGCAAAGTTTTGCCAAATTAAGGTAAGTCTGCAAAAAGGATGAAGTACTTTTAATATCATTATGAAGTGTGTTTCTTCAAAATACCTCTTCTTTTTATAACAATTACTGTGATCTTCAGACATTCCTTTGTTTTCAAATAGTGAGCTGAGGTTATCATACCTACATGTAGTGCTTGCAATGAGTTGTGAGTGATATTCTATCAAAGCTTTCCTAATATTCTCAAATGAGGACCAATCATTTGAAAAGCAAGGAAGAAACGTTGATGTTAATTTGGTTATGTTTTGAACGCTTTAAGAAGCCCAGTACTGGTATATATTTTTTTTGAAAATTTTTGTTTGCATGACAATGCCTAATGAAGTCCTACCTTGCTATGTTTAGGCCTACTGGTATGTGGGTGAAGCACATAATATTTTCTGTATTTTACTATTTTTTATGACTACGTGAAACTGCCAAATGAGGCTTTGTGTATACTGGATTACTGGTATGGATAGATATGCACATATAACATTGAATATAGTTGGATAAGAAGGAATATGTTTGTTGCATACCTGTCTAAAAAAATCTCTTAAATTAAGCTGACTTAAAACTGAATTCTAGATGGTTTGGAAAAGTTTGATGTTTTATTTCACCTGACTGCTAAGGAGGCATGTGTATGCTTGTAAGTAAGCAACCTGAGGACTGACAGCTTTAAATCCTTTACCACTGAGTTATTGCGCCTCCTGATGAAATTGTTACTTCAATATCACTAAATTTGAAATAATCATGTGTATCTTACTGTGAGCAAATCCTCTCAACCTTATTAATAATAGTCTATCTCCCAAACCTCACTTAGAAGCAAAGAGATGAAAAAATCAAATTCAAGACTACTTTAAAGATACAAATGTGACCCCCCCCCCCTCCAGAAGAAAACAATAACAAAACATATTTTTAAAGGAAACAAGGCAGCAGAAGTGATTGTTGTTATATTTTATGTTAATTTCATTAATTTTGTTTATGAGGCATTTATTTCAAAAGAAACAGGGTGCAAGAATGAATAGCCTATTATTTGATTGTAATATGTGACAGCCTTATCCCTTTAAATTGTGGAGCACCAGGAGTGTCAAGTCTGACAAACGTGCGCTGTGCAAGAACCCACTAAGGCCTGTGAATGTAGCAGGTTATGCATTGACAGCATGTCCAGTGTTGCCATTTCTTCATAATGAAGATTGTTCATCTTTTCTGTCACTTCAGGCAACCAATTTATTTGAAGGTGCCATACTTTGTGGTTCTAATCAATACGTCTTAGAGGCCTTTTCTTGTATTTTTTCATCTTATTAATAAACTCTCAAATCTTCAAGTTATGATAAGCTTACACACCTTCTATTTTATCCAATCAATAAATGAATGAATGTAAAAACACTTGAAATTTATTGCAGCTACACTTACTCAAATCAACTCAATTTTGTAAAGTTTTGTAAAAAGCAAGTTGAATATATGAACAAAATGGAGAAAGTATAAATGATGAAATATAAGATGAACTGATTTTTTTATAAGGTGAATTGAAGATGAATTATTTATGATTTTTATGATACAAGCTTGAGTTAGGTGAGATCAAGCTGAGTAGTGTATTAACCCTACTATGCTTTAGGGCTTTCCATGCCGTGTGTCCCATACAAAATTTGATGTTTTTTCATTTATTTCAATAAATTAAAAAATGTTTTGATATCACCATAAATGGTTCTTTTAGTATCACTATCATCTGTCATTAGTCATAGCAAGAGATTTTTCAATTTTGAATGAAATAATTGGAAAAAGACATGGAATCGCCTTTTACTCAAATTTACTTTGTCTAAACCTTTTGCACTTGACAGTAGATGAGTCAATGAGGGATAATCAGTGGAATCAGCAATACACATAAATATGGAGAATTCATATGTATGAGATTCAGGCATTTATACAAATGCAACTTATTATGTCTGTTATTACTAGACGTCTTTCAATATGATTTTTGTTTACAGGATCTAACATGTTTCTTGTTTTATAAGGTTCAGCCTCAGCTCAAATTGTTTTTTTTTTTTAAAGATTTTAAAATATGTTTTAATTGAAAAGAGTTGTGCCTTCTACTTTTCCATTTTAAAAGTATTTCATTCTTTTTTTCAGACGTTTAATTTGAATATTGAACAAATTGTATGATTGAAGAAGTATACCCAGTTTGTGCCTTTCTGCAAAACATTGATCGTGCTCATACAAGTTTTTAATTTGACATTGACTTTCTGTACTCTCTGAACTTTTGTGTAGAAATGTTTGAACAAGGTGATATGTAGAAATGTATACATTTGAATGTATAGTTCATTACATGTATTGATTTGACACAGACTGGACTGCATAGAATAATGGCATAAAGGAATTCGTCATACCCAGAAGTGACAAATAACATGATGAAAATTGAAAAAATGATCATGATTATCCTCTCCAAAGTTGAAAAATTTAGGCTGTATGGCGTAGGTTTTTGTGTTGTCACTTTTTTGTATGATAGTTGGAACCCTTCTTCCGAGATTTTTCCCTCATATCAAAATACTTTATATTAAAATTTTTAGGACTTTTGAAGAAGATCTAATGACTTAAATGATTTATATTTTTGAAGGAGATTAAGGATTTTTAGGACTTTCGAAGAAGATCTGATGATTTAAATAATTTAAATTTATTTTTGAAGGAGATGAAGGATTTTTAGGACTTTTGAAGAAGATCTAATGATTTTAATAATCTGAATTTATTTTTGAAGGAAGATTAAGGATTGGTATACCTTCAATTGCTTGAAGATATATCCTTTCACTTAGACTTGTGTCAAACAAGAGAAACATCATTAGTTACCAACAATTAATATAAGGATATAAGAAGCTTACATGTAAATGGCATTTTATTCACCATTCCTTTTAATTCCATTCACCGTCCATTTTATGTATCTACTGTTGCAATCTTGACTTTGTGTACTGTCATACAGAGATATTCCTAAAGCTTGCAATAATAATATTTTTCTATTTTTATATGTACAGTAAATATTCATATATTGTATAGTGTTATGAGTACTTTCTTATAATTGTATAACTATTGCTTCCTTTAAAATATGCACTTACTATAATTAGAGGTTCTTCATCTAGAAAGAGAGTCTAGAGAGAAATAGAATATTTTCTGATATGTCTTCTCTTAACAAGAGTGATTTTCATAGTAGCATAATTTTAAGTATGTACATACATGTAAAATATAGATTATTTATTAGTTATGAGAAAGTAATTAGTTGATGGATAACTTGGAAAAGGAATTAATCTCTGTTCCATTTTGAAATATATATTAGTGATGCTGTAGCCTGTCTATGATGGGTTTTTACCTCATTTGATAATCAGAAGACATGTGCTTGATTGTGGACATGTAGCATATACATGTATGTAATTACCTGGAAAGCTCTGAAACTTCACATTACATATGAAATTTTTTTACTACATAATGTCGCAATCATATTCTTAATCCCAAGTGTCAAAAGGATTTTGTCATAAATACAGGGAAAAGTTGTGGTGTTGAATATTACATGCACTTATGTTTCATTGTCAAATTTGCCAACTAGAAAACACATTATATCCTGGTAAGGAAGTTAATGTCCGCTAGTGAGTTTGTAAATTACTTTGTATTGCAGCTCAAGACAAACTATTTACTTTATGATAATCTTTTTCTTTATTTTTTAATATTTTGCAGCCATAGACTATCCAAATTGCTCTGCTGATTGCAGTTTGTTATGAAATGTAAAATTATGGGGTGGTATATTCAGAACATAATTTTATCTTTATTTTAGGGATAAATTTAATTGTCATAACAAACTCATGGCCCTTTACTGGAGACTGAGCAAATGTTCTACATATGCCGACAGCATCTGCATAAAGACAGATTAAAAGTTACAATTACAAAAACAAAATCAGTAAAATCGAGATGAAATTATTTAAAGTAGAATGTCATTGATTTTGAATATTGATTTAATTTTTATTATTGCATAGGTGAAGCTTAGATTGAACAAGGTTCATCAAAATTCAACGCTTGGAAACATTTGAAGTAATGATTATTATCAATTATAAAATGATATAACACAGCCCCGCTATAGCACCTATAGAGCTCTTTGAACGCTGCTGAGATATGTGACGTCATACCGGGGAGCAATCCTTCCTAAGCAGACGATGCCCCATAACATCTTACACATTTTCAGTGCCTGTTTTGTCATCTCATCTTCACTTATTTCTCTTACTTCGCTAGCGTCAGTATAAATGTTTATTTGTTGCCTCACTCTAAATTTCCTGCATGGTATTATTTTGATGAAAAATGCAGCGTTAAAAAAATAAAGGAATCAATCGCTTGTAAACAAAATAAGATGCCATTGTATTTTCAGCTGCATGCACCGCGTTTCAAGAGGGAACGAATACCATCCATGCTATAATTCAGCGGGCTTTACAATTCAAAAGTGTGATTTCTTTGATTGATCATTGACCCTTATCATGACTTTTTACAAACAAAAGATTTTAGTTACTAGAAACGGTTTCACTTCCCTTTTAGAATGATGTGAAATACGGTCATGGTGAAACACACCAAACTCTTTATAATTTAAAAATAATTGCATTGCAGTTACGTTCACTTGATATAGGACGTCGTCTGCTTAGGCAGGATTGGTACCTGATGTGACGTCATGAAAACATGGGTATATTTCTGGCGAATCGCTCGGATATCCCAGATGCTGAGAAGCGTTTTTATTTGTGCCATTTTTTAATCATCAAACACGCAGTTAACGTAAAACTTATACGATTACCATCTGCAAGCTTTCTAGTTTCTAGAGATACATTATTGAGCATATTTGTGATTTGCTTTGAATATCTACTTTAAAGCCCACTGCACACTATATGATTGACTGCGATCAGATTTTGGAAATAAATCGCAATGGCATTAAATAAGAGCATTATAACAAATAAAATCTATCTGATTCAGGTTCTGAACAATAATATAAATACTAAACGTAGGATTTTGGTGCGCTGTCAGCGTTATACCTGGAATAAAGGCGAAATCAGTTTCAAATTGTAGAGAATCGTAAGATTGCTCTGACATCAATACGACTAAGAGGCGATTTGGCCTTACATTCGGCTATGGCTATTTGGAAGGTCAATCAAAATATTTTATGTGTTTATGTTTATATTAAATGCTACAGTATTACATTTAGTCTTCTGAAATCAGATTGCAGACCAATTGTATAGTGTGCGTTGGCTCAAAGAATACCATCCCTGACCCCCAAATGACTTTCTCAACTTGTTCTTAACACTTTGTAATGCAACCCAATATCTGAATACTGGTATCTATTATTACAACAAACTTTCCTTATCTTTATATTTTTATTGTAGAATACAGCGTATCTGTGTAATAGGATGAACACTAATTATTTCAGTGACCCATGATTTTTGTATTGATCACAAAAACAAGCTCAATATTTGTTAATGAAACCATGTTACATTTCGAGTGTATTTGTAATACTGAATTATGAGCAAAAAGAAATATATCATGAACATGTTGATATTGAATTTTGACTGTGTATTTTGTTCTTAACCTTTATTTTTTGTTGTGAGAGTGTGCAAGGTTGTCTGATATGAAGATGCATATGTTTTGAAAGTGCAAGGGGGGGCACTCGAATTATATTTTGACGGGGGTGTGCCTCACGAATCCCCGAAAAGGGGGTCTAAGGAACTGACTTCAAGGTGTAAAATACGGGGTCTTGGGAACTATGATCTATTGGGCAGAGTGAAAAACAGGGTCTAGGGAACTACAAAACTAACCGGGGGGCCGCGCCCGCGCCGTGTAGCGCTAGTAGCTAGCTAGCTGGAGCAGTTTTCAAGGCTCGCGTGACGAAAGGGCCTAGGGCGCGAGACCAGGTCAAGCGACCACTGCCTCCGCCACGCTCCCGGCCGCATGCGAACGGATATGTTTCATAACAGGGGTCTTCAGAGCGGGGCTGAGCGGCTCCTGAGCGGAACTGAGTATCTAGAGAACGGAAATCGGGGTCTGAAAAAGGGGGTCATCAAAGCGGCACGTCCCCGTACCACCAATATACGTGAGTGCCCCCCCCCCGGGGATGGGTCTAGGATCTTTTAACCAAGGGGTCATAAATATGTTTACAAAATATATGAAACATTAAAACAAAGAAAGAAAAACAAAATCGAAAATATAATTATTATTATTATTCTAGTAATTATTTTTGATATACATGTATGTATTTTGCTCTTACTATTTATTTATTTGTTATTAATACTTTTTCTTGGGGGGGGGGGGAGCAACAAACATGCTAGCATAGGTTTCGGTCACTGTGAACCCATCTCTGAGAGCTCACTTTTATTAAAAAAGCCATTTTAGAGAGAAAATGAGACAGAAAGATATAGATATGAAAGAAGAGACAGTTTCATTTGAGGAAGATGGGGTAATGGGGATTAAAAGAGACAATGTGTGCTAGAGTCATATTTACTGGGGGGGGGGGCAACGTGAGGGTTATGTATATAAGATAGAATAATTCATTCTTAACATATTGAACACATACAATTAGGAGAGAAATGGAAGAGAATTTGAGGTAGAAAAGACAAAATTGAGAGATGCATGAGAAGATACCTCATTTTCTATTGATCCTGCGCTTCAGTATAATTTAAATTTCAAGTAAAGGCAGATTTAACCCTTTCAGGACAGGGATTATTTAAGGGCTAAATTGATCACATTTTGTTCTTCAAATTGGCAACAATAATATTTTTCTTTTAGTGCTACATGGTTCAAATATGGTGTAATATCTTTGAAAACAATATACATGGTTAGAAATTTGTTGAATAGTTGAAAGAAATTGCCAATTTTGATGAAAAACAATGATTTTAAACCTCTCAATGTGTTGCCAATTTAAGGATCTCAAAGCTTATTCTTGTTTTTTAAATTCCTGGCATCAAACGCAATATGGTCACGCAATAAAAATGGACATAGTGTGTGCAGAAAATTTTGCTTTTTCTACTCATGCATCTGGTATATTTTTTAGAGCTCTGGATCAAAAGTTACTGAGCCAAACCACAAAATGTGGTCAATTGTCTTGAAAGGGTTAAAGATGGAGAGAAACGAGGTCTATCATAGCCTCTGACTGTGAGGATAAAACAACGACTAAACTAAATCACTGACATTGATTTGTGAAGTACTACATCCTATTTGTGTACCCCGGCCCCTCGGCCACCCCCCCCCCCCCCCCCCCCCCCCGGTTGTATAGCTGGACAAAATGGCGTTTGTAGGGACGAGACTACTCTGTCGGACCGTGAAGGTTGTTCGGCTCAATTCACCTCTTCTGCGAGGGGCAATCCAATCCAAATGCACCCCAAAGGATATTCAAGGTAGAGTTTGTTGTATCATGTATTTTTTTGAGGTATTATTGTCGTGTTTTTTTTTGTAATTCTCGATCGTAATAGTGATAAGTCCCATACGTTGCCATGTATGTTTGCTGTGTGAGTGAGTGTGCTGTGCTGATTTCCAAAAACCCGGTAATGAAAATATGGGGGTCGTTTCATCAAACCGTCATAACGCCAAGACTAACAGTTAGTACTCTAACTCAACCGTCATGTTCGGTTTCAGGGCGCTTATGCACTTTCGTATCCATACCCTACCCCTACCCCACTCATGGGCCCTCGCCTATGTGGGACTGTGTCCAACATTCACTGTTGCAGCAGTCAAAAACAGACAACAAAATTGCTGTAAGCAAGATTCAATTTTCTTCAATTTGCTAATTACCTGATTCATGGACTCTTCAACTCTTACTGTGCCACAAATTAGAGGATTCAGAATTGAAAGTGAAATTTTAAATAATTATTTTCCTCTCCTGTATGAATGATCTACCCTGGAAAAAGGCCTGTTGATACACACAAAAGCTATTGAAGCCTATTCACCCATAAAAGCTAGTCTGGAGTATTAGGTTATCTTCAGATAAGCTTGTACATGTATAAGTGCCCCTACCCCTACCCCTAGCCTAGGGTTAGGGGTAGGGGTAGGGGTAGGGTACCAGTACCCAATGTGCATGGATACGAAAAAGCATTAGCGCCCGGGTTCAGTTCTGTTTGGGAAGGTTCAGCAATTTTTTGCCGAACCACGGTCCGGTTCGGTGTTCGGTAGACTTCTAACTTACATGCACAATTCTACAAAATTATGCATAAAAAAAAATAAAAAATTAAGGCGCATAGCTCCTTCGACAATTATAAAACGCAAACCAAATACACGCAAGTTTAATTCTTTCTTTACTAAACAATAATCATATTTCCATCAGGCTGTCTTATAATATAAATATAAAATGCAAACGAAACAGAGGTGAAATGATTGACTTGACAAATTAATTCTTATTCTGACGATAAAAATAATGTCAGCGGGTCGTCTTCAAGAATTATGAAGCGCTAACAAAACAATTCTACAAAATTATGCACAAAAAAAAAAAAAAAATTAAGGCGCATAGCTCCTTCTACAATTATAAAACGCAAACCAAATACACGCAAGTTTAATTCTTTCTTTACTAAATGATAATCATATTTACAGCAGGCTGTCTTATAATATAAATATAAAATGCAAACGAAACAGAGGTGAAACGATTTACTTGACAGATTAAATTTTTTCCTAACGATGAAAATCAAACTGTTTCACAAGAGGAGCAGATTGGATGTGAGAGCAAATGCTTTCGGATTTAGAGTGGTGAGTGACTGGAACTCCCTACCAACCGAGGTTGTCACTGCCACATCTGTAAACTCTTTTAAAGCCAGGCTAGACAAGTTCTGGTGTGATCAACAGTATTCACATCCTTGGGCAGATTACACCACACCTGTTTTAAGTAATGTACCTCTGACACACTGACACTGTCACACTGCAATGTCATCAGGAACTCACTAATAATTGTACGAGAAGACATGTACTGGATGACAGATAGACCTGGAAACTCGGCTGCAGACTTCTGCATATTTCCAGTACATCCGGTAATAAGGTAATAAAGTAATTTCAGCGGGTCGTCTTCAAAAAATATGAACCGCTGACGAAAAACAGAGGTGAAAAGCCTGTGAAACAATGTACTTGAGGAAATAATTCTTTACCTGACAATGAAAATAATTTCGGATGGTCGTCTTTAAGAAATATGAACCGTTAACGAAACAGAGGTGAAACGATTTACTTAATTGACAAATTAATTCTTTTCCTAACGGAAATTATTTCGGCAAGTTGTCTTCAAGAAATATGAACCATTAACGAAACAGAGATGAAACGATTTACTTGACGATTAATTCTTTACCTGACGATGATGGTGGGTCGTCTTCAAGAAATATGAAATGCAAGTGAAATCTATCGCCAATGAAATTTGTGTCAAAACTTGTCCACAAACCACTCTTTTTTGGCATCAAATAATCATCTCATTTGCTCCTCTTATTACATGTACGTCTAATTATTTTACCAAACTGCCGAACCAGACGATTACATGTATGTTCGATTCGGTTCGAAAGTGCCATGTTCAGCGAACTTGATTTCAGTTCGACGGTTCAGTTACAGCACTAGCCAAGACCAGCGACAACTTCCCTGACAAGTGACATGTCGGTACTATTTATTTAGAATGCCATCACAAGCCAGCTTATAAAGTTATTGATAGTATTATGGGCTGCGAAAAAATGATAATTGTAAATTTATAGAAAATTTTCCTCTTGAATTCCAAGCACTTTCCTTGAGGCTTTATCAAATAGCTTTTATCAATGTTTGCACAATATATTCTTATCGCATTTTGACCCTCTAATAAGTATCTACCGGGAAATGAGATTAATATTATTTGTCCTCACATCTGTACACCATAGAAGCAGCATCGAAAAGTGTACAGTACATGTATGTATAATTATGTAGGCCCATGTGAACGAAAACAAGTTATCATGTATGGCAAGGGGTCCTATAACTCCATAGGGAGCACTGTCGCTGAAGGAGTTAGGGGTCCTAAAGCTACGCAGGTCCTAAAGCAAATATGTGCAATGCACCACCTTCAATGCGTGAAATTTTTGCTTTGACTACTTAATAGCAATGAGAATGTCATTGAGGTTTGCAAAAAAAATATTAGTAATTTTCCTTTATTTCTGTAATATCATCATTATTTGGAAATCAGGGTGAAATTCACATCAGTCAGCTTCAAAATAAAGATTTGCATTCTTTTATTACGTGTGCGGAGCTTTAGGACCCTTTTATTTTGTCAAAACAAAATTTGATACAGCCACGTGAAAATGTCAGTTATTGATGATCGTTCACAATTTTCAAAAATATTTACAATTGAAAAAAAAGCCCAAAGAGCTGCGAACATAAACAAGATTTTTACACTAAACATTACAACGGCATTAAAATGAATGTTGAAGACATCTAATCCACCACAGAACTTACCATAACATAAAATATTGTAATATGAATTTATTCCTTCCCATTATGTAATTGCTCTTGTAAAAATTGTGCAAAGGCTCCTTTTCAGATGATTGATATGTACATGTACATGTAGGGTTTCAAGAATTATGTAATGATAATGCATGACTGCAGGGGCTATATCAGTAAGTACCAGATAATGGGGCAAAATGCACAGAAGTGGAAGTGATCTAGCTTTTGAACGCTCCAAAGAACTGTAGAAAACTTGGAGAGAGAGAGCTTCCATTAATAACCATTGAATAAAAGTGTGAGTTAGGATATTTCACTAAATTATGTCAGTGATCTAAACTGGTCCCGTGGCAAAAATCACTTAGAATAAGATCCAAAGTTTACTAGGCCAAAAATTGATAGCAATGTCCGAATAGACCTCTTTTTCATTGTCTCTCTCTCTCTCTCTCTCTCTCTTTCTCTCTTTCTCTCTTTCATTTCCATATAATGTAATTTGTCTTTCTCCTATTTTTGTCTCTCCTTCTCTTTAATTGCTCTCCCTCTCTCTCTCTGAACATGTAGCTGGAGCCCTGATAGCCAGAGGCATGGCTGGAGAAGGTGGTGGAAAGATGTTCATCAAAGCTTCCAGATATACTGATCTCAGGTTTCTTAGAGCTGTGGTGAGTGATCAACTTCATGACAATGGTGGTGTAGTAGAGGAATAACTGGTATTGCAGTGCTTTTGATTTGTCATGATGAACGCGATTGGCGATGGATGATTTCTCTTGGAAGCATACATGCATGTTTGAGCTTCGCTGCCTCAATGTTTTCAAAATTCTATGATGTGAAAGGGGTGATATATCAGTCTGTTCATGTTGTGAAAATGACAACGTGGGGGTAGCAAAACAGCTCCAAAACTATTTGTTAGCCACACTCGACCCAGGTGAGTTAAATAGATATCAGTAGGAAGAAATTCCTTGAATGCCACAGGGCATCACAGGGCAGCAGGGCTTTATAGCTATGTGAATACTTTACGCTTTTTGGAAGTATGAAGAGATGTACGTGTGTATATAGTGATTTGCACTGTAAAAGAACTGAATATTGCTGTTGCTGCTGCTGCTGTTATTATTTTATGTTTCTTCAAGTTGAATTTTGATTATAATGATTCTCTCTCATGTTGACATCTTTTTGTCTTTATTTCTTCCTCAATTTTAGAGATACTACTTTTTGCTGACTGGAGTACCCTTAGCCATTGTGATCACATTCATCAATGTATTTATTGGTAAGGATAACAATGATGTTTGAAAACTCCAAGTTATCATTAGTCAGAATGAGTATAAATGGTATCAGAAACAAAAAGAACAATTACCTGACTCGACTCTAATCCCTCATTTAAATATTTCTCAAAAAAGAGGAAAATTTGAAGGGATTAGGAAATATTTTGTCCTGCCCACCAGGGTTTTCCACGACGGTTTTTAACATGTAACGCCGACAGGTTTCGCGTTCGGCCCAACATGTTTAAAATCATGCGACATGTTTAAAATCATAAGCGATAGGTTACAAATTTAAGACATTGAAACAGATCCTTAACAAAGACTCGCACGGAAATTCCCACAATCAACAACTATTAAAACCTTTTAAACATACAATAATACATACAATGAGGTTCCAGTCATTTTATGAAAGGTAGAACTGATGAAACGCAAGTTTTATTTGCTCCATGATCATCTTGATTCAAAATACGTCCGCCAAATGCACAGCAGAACGGCACTGGCTTTCTACCCTGATCCAGCCCGATGCTGGCTGGGAGAACATAACGGCCCATATGCACATATGGAGCTCGCGTATATGTACGTATGTATACTCTCCATCGTTTCGCTGATCCCACAAAATGTTAATGTGTGCATTAGACCTGCTCATTCATACAGCCGGCCCAGCGAAAGTTTTTTTTTTTTCTCCTTAATTTCTATTCAGGTCCCCCCAAAGCTTGTGTTGTAAAATAATAATAGAAAAGAATTATACATGTGTGTGTGTATGTGACCATTCTTTTCATGTTGTTTTATTGCAATAAAAGAAAATTACTCAGTTGCTCACTTTGAGTTGCCAAAAACAAATTTATTGCATCACATTCCAATGAGGGGCAAAATAGAACTAAATTTAATGAATCGGACAAGTTATTCTCACAAATCTTGATTCTTAATCTAACAATAAATGTTCAAAAATAGGGGTAGATTGCACCAGAGAGCATCTAGAAATCCCAGAGCTTCCAGGGCCCTTAAGCAAGGACTTCGCGCTTTGCGCTCAAGTTGTTCGCTTTGCGCACATGTTTACATGTTTAAATTTTCAATTGTGGAAAACCCTGCTGCCCGCTCAAGAGCATTTTGGTTTGCTCAACAGGCAATTTAAGCATACTGAATCATGATTTATATTGGCTGAGATGTGCATGTAAGGAATATGTAATGCTCAGTGGACACCATATTTTGGGGTTCTGCATAAACACATGCTTTGAAACTTTGGTCACATTGTCATCTTTATTTGAAGCAAAAATATTTTTTCGCTGCAGGATAAATTTGTCTATAAATATAAATACTTTTGCATGTGTTTCATTACAAAGCATGAACACTGTTCTTTTTCTGCATCATTTAAATTGATCATTTCGCATTATTTTATAATGGGATGGTATACTAATCAAAATCCCTTATTTCTTTCATTTTATTTTCCATTCTGTCACACTGTTTGACTCGCTGTGATTTTCATTATGTTCTTCACTTTCTCTCTCTTTCTCATCTCCCTGTCACTCTTCCCCTGTCTATTAATAGGAGAGGCAGAGTATGCAGAGATACCTGAAGGATATACACCAAAGCATTGGGAATATTACAAGGTAACCATTCTCTCATACTTCTACTACTACGTTGATTCATGTTAGATCGTTAAGTATCTCGCCAAGTATATGTTACGTCACATCCGGTGTAAAGTGAACATCACCTTATCTTTTGAAAACTTGAACTTCAAAACTTTCAAAAGAGAAAAAATATGCCGGGCATCAAAGACGAACTAAAGAAGCAACAAATATTAGTGTGGAGAAAAGAGAAGTATTGCTGGACTAAATTGGTCTTGAACCAGCAACAGCAGTCACTGGGCTTATACAGCTCTGGATTTTGGGTGACTGCCTGTTTGGATATTATTACCCTGGCTTTTGCTCCTGGCAGTTGTAATCAGCGCACAGTGTATTTCAAGGAATAAATCTTTCTAGGTAACCATTTAAGACCTGAATGAAGAGTGGCAACATTGATTAAAGTGTACCAATCACTTGAAAAAATAATTTGTGTATATCTAGAGTGTATAAAACTATACTCAAAACACTTTACCTGATCTTCTATGGGTTAATGGTTAACCCTAAAAGGGCCGGGAGATTTAGGCTATGCCACAGCTGGGGGGGGGGGGGGGGGGTCCCCTGAGATCTCGACCGTCGACCGCGCGATCGCACCGAAAATCGGCACGCACGTCGCCCACAACGTAATCTACAAAACTGTATAGTTAAATGCTCCAAAATAATTTCACATTAATTAATTATGCTAATTTATGCATGAAATCAAAATTTTGCTCTAAATCATTAAATAAAGCTCAAGAAATGCTAATTTTTGGTCTAGACATTCTTTCCAGTATTCTTAGCAAATATACTTGAAAAAAATTCGGTATCAAAATTGATTTCTTATGTATTTTATTGTATTTAAAATTTCTTATGTATTTCTTTGTTTTTTTACCTTTTGTTTTTATTGTTTTTTGTATGAAATTTGTCGGGGATACTTTTGCGATCATAAACAGCATAAAATAAATTAATTTTAATCAGTAAATGTAAAAATATTCATAGATTTCTAAATTTTGGCTGAAAACACATTTTGTATTGAAATCATACATGAAATCATGTTTTTGAGCAATTTTTGGTCTGACGTGCAAGTACGAAATGTTGAGTAACTTTGCAACCACATGCCCAGACATCGTGAATTTGGTCTCAAAAGATGCGTGAGATTCGAAAGAAAAAAGTCATGAAACGCCGCGGTGACTGCTTTGCGCGTTGCGGACATATCGCGAGAAATGTCTATGGGGGGTGGATTCCACTCCCCCCCCCCCGGCCCTTTTAGGGTTAAGGACTATGAAGAAAATAAAGAATAAAATAAAACCCAACTATGACTTTGGTTCTGCTGGGGTCCTAATTTGAGGGAGCACATACAGGTGCGTTGACTAGTCCAGTCCCAAGTGGCCATAATGTTTATTTGGAGTGTATTTAACCTTGTGATAACTCTTTATTGAATTAAAATTTGAAGCTCATGCTTTGAGTATAGTATAATGACATAGAACCCCTAACATACAGAGCAAAACAAAATTTTTGTGATTGGTACCCTTTAATGCCTTGCCAAAGGATGCTAGTGCCAGGCTGAGATTCAAACCCTTATCCATTGGATTGAGAGTCAATTGAATGAATCACGATACCACTATACATTAATTATTTGTTACAATGCAGTAGCATGATAGCTTTAACAAAACAAGGATTGTGTATGTGTCTTTGTTGTAGCACCCAATCACAAGATGGCTTTCAAGAAATTTCATAGCTAGTCCACAGCAGGAGTATGAGAAGATGGCACACTATATGGACATTGAGGGAGAGAAGATGAAGGCTAGGTAAGTTCAGTGAACCCATGTATTACTGGATCCAGTCTTATAAATAATCATGATTGATATGAATTGATTGCAAGTCCTCCAGTCAATGGTAAACTTACAATCTACTATCTCTTATGTACAGAGTTGTGATTAATATTCTCAAGTTACGCTAAGTGGCAATTGGTTTAGGTCAATTCCAACTATATATATAAGACAGGGCACTGATGTTAAAACTTAAAGTTGAAACTGATCCAAAGCAATCACAACTTAACTTTAGATTGGTATCACTCGCAAATCTGTATATAAGAGATTGTTGTTATAAGTGTGTTTGTTTGATGGAGGGGTTGTGGGTGATTCATTTCAATATGGTGGAACCCAGGAAGCAAAGTGCAAATTGGATGCTCCAAAAGAGTTATAGGAAGTAAATGAGACATATAAAAAGAGCTTTCTTCAAAGAATTAAAGATAAATCTTCTCATTACCAAAGACAGACTAGACATATGTTAATGAATTAAAGATAAATCTGCACATTAACAAAGACAGATAGACATAATATTAATGAATTATATTTTGTATAGTGTTAATAAGAGGGCTATGTTTGACTTGTTGTACCTACTGTAAATTAGCTTGTGCCTACCTACTGTAAATTGGCTAGCTGCCTACTGTAAATTGGCTTGTGCCTACTGTAAATTGGCTTGTGCCTACTGTAAATTGGCTTGTGCCTACTGTAAATTGGCTTGTGCCTACTGTAAATTGGCTTGTGCCTGCTGTAAATTGGCTAGCTGCCTGGTGAGCATTTTGATCCAATTCAAGTTTAAGCATTTTCTGCGCAAGTCGATGGTTACGAACTTTCCAGAAGTAGCCAGTACTCACTCAAGTTCAAAGTATTGTCAATATTCACAGTGTCATCAAATTTAATTGAGTATAACTCATGAAAATATTTGTAAAAATCTTCCACATCTGTATTTTTTTAAAATTTGGGAATATTTCCAAAGTATGTTCTGTTTTATACACTCTGCATAATCCACAAACTGAATTTGTCTTTTCCACTAGCATGACATAACCTGAATGATCAATTCCATTTATTTTGCTTCCTAATCCAGGGGTGAAGAGCGAGAGGTCAGACGTCTTATGAGGTCAAGGGGCGAAGGTCACTGGTACTACTACCCTGTAGCCACCCCACCCAACTGGAAGGCCCAGGAAGAGATGAAAGAATAGAGTTGAAATTATTTCTCTTGCTAGAATTGAATTCAATATACTGTAAATAGGATGTTTTATGACATAAGAGGGACTCTATTTATGATTTGTCCTGGTGATTTCGTTTACTAACCAGGAATTGGTTTTAGAACATACTGCTGCAGGTTGTTTCCTCTTTATATGTCAATCGATTTAGATCAGAGTTGATTGAATGAAAAGGAATAGACATGTGGTCTTAGAAAGGCAGAGTATTGGACTAAATAATGATTATGACAAGACCTCAATTCTTTACATGAACCTTTATGAAGATGGAGAGAAAATATTATGCTACTCATTTACTGTGCAGAAATATGTTGCACATTGGCAGAGATGGACAAGGGTAATTACAAGTAGACTTGGAATGTAGATGTACATCTTCATTATGTATGTTCATTCCCATTTTAGAGTAGGAATATTCTTTTTGAATTTGGGCAGTTTCTAGAGAACATGACTAGTGTATTAAAAGGATGATGTATTTGAGGGCAGTTATTTGAAGTGTCCTGTACAAAATTTGATATTTATCCATATATTTCATCAATAAATAAAAAAATCTCTTCATATGACCTTCATTAATGGTAGTAATACCAGAAATAAACATTATTCAATGGTTACATGTATCAAGAGATTCTTCAGGTATGGATGAAGTATATGGATAAAAGACATGTTGTACAGGACACATTGCATGAATCACCCTAATGATACATGTAGCTACATTCATATAGCACACATAATCATTCTAAGTGATGCTTAAAGTGCCTACAAAGTAATACTACTAGTATTACCTAGTTCACAAGGCATATCGATACTCATATAATCAGTTCTCAAGAGATTATACAAGTTCTGTGGATTCAGATTGTTAGCTGTTATTAAGTTACATCTTAGTTGCCCCCCCCCCCCCCCCCCCCGATGCAGAATCAAAAACCTTCCCCATAGGATGAAAGCATACAAAACCTTCTCTCATTTTGATGTCTTTATCAAGATGATGTAAGGCCTACCTTTAAGAAGCTATAGTACAACTTGTATCATCAAGTACAATCATATTTATGACAGAAATTATCGTTCATGCATTGATTTTTGCTCCACTTGCCATGTTATTGATGTACACATCCAGTTCAAAAGCAGAAGGGCGCCCTCATGTTTTGTTACTTTTCTCAGATGGTAATTTAATCAGAGAGGGCGATTTCTCTCCCAAATTAGGGAATGTGAATGGTCATGAATATTGTCCTTTTCTCCATCAATTGAGTATTGATAATAAACTTTCAAAAAATGTTCAAGGAACTGCTGCCAAGACATTAATGTGTTTGTGTTTTGTGTATTTTATTGAAGGTATTATTTAACATTTTTGAGTGGTTTCTCCAGTGAAAATTGTGAAGAAAAAATGAAGAAAGTCAAATGAAAAATATAAATAAATAAACACTTGTATTTATGTTACATTTAATATATGATATTATGATCTGTATGCATGCAAATTAACATTTAAAAATGCATGATGAACTTCGGTATAACTATTAACTACTATGTCTTGTGAATTTTAGCATTTTGAGAACCATTTGACTTCAGGTTTGTTTTCATGTTGGCCATAATTTGAACTGATTTTGGGTCATTTCATCTATAATGTTGAACAGTACCTTTAAAAGAGATTTGAGTAAATGTGGTGTTCTATGACATATGACAGATTCTCTGCCAAATTAACCCTTGTGCTACCAAGTTCACATGCATCACAATTCAGAGTCCATACGATAAGATCTAGATTATTGAGGTATTTTCAAATTTTGCTTTATTCATTTTTATCCTGAAAATTATTGAATTATTGAAAATACCCATTTTTGGTTTGTAATGCAGGAAAAGACCTACTTCCATTGTGGGGTCCTTGTAAAACATCAGTTGATGTACGTGCATTTATGAGAAAATATTTTTAGTGGAGAAGGGAAATGTAGGATTCTTTAGGTACAAAGGCAATGAAGAGCTGTACCAATGGGAAATTACAGTTGCCAGTTTGTGTTCGATTTATCAATATTTATCAGAATTTTCAAAATTTGTAACTTTCTTATCCTATATCAAATTTCCCCCAAACTTTCACTGAGCTCTTTTTCCATTTTGTTGTTTTTATTTAAACAAAGTTGATGTCAAATAGAACTTCCCCTTTTAAGTGACACCATTGTAGCCCCAGTCACATTTTGAAAAACCAGAAACTTTTGCAACATGAATTTTCCATTAATTGTTAATGCCAACAGGTTTAGCTACAAGAAACCTGAAAATAGTCCAAAATCTGTGTTATGGTTCGTTTACATGTAATTTTGCAGCATGAAACTGAATCTCAACTATTCAGTTTCATCTATCAGCTTCTTGCACTCAGAAATTTCTGGTTTTATAGTACATTGATAGACACTGGGTAACACTCTCATACATGGAGATGAAGTAGAGAAACATACTGACTGACAAGCTGAGACAAAACATCATTTATGGAATTTAAAGCATTTTATTTGAATTATCCATAACTACAGCAGTATGAGTACTTCTATCTGTACAGAGCATAGAGAACTACACATGTCATCTGAGCTTGCCCATTTACAGACAGAGATTAAAAAAAAAAAATACGAGACATGTTTTAATCTTAACTCGCAAAGGAAACTGTCTAGACTACAGAGGATAAAAGCATGCTATTAAGATACAAATTGACAATCCAGATCTACTTTGTTATGTCAAAGTTGCTGTCTACTGGGGCGGAAGAGCGTCAAACTCAGTTTACAGAGAGTTAACTCCCTTCTAGCTCTCACCAGATTAAGTTCTCCTTTGTTTCAATCATGACATCATATCAAAACAGAAGAATCTTTTCATCTAATGAAAAGTCTGACCGTATAGGGTATGATATCAATATATTTTTACTTCACACTGGTACAAAAATACAGTACATGTAAAACATATTCGGAATTGAACAGAATATAATTTGATGTTTACCTCATTTATCCACTACAAGCCCAAAGACATTGCACATTTATCAACCTGGTTATTACAGTGGAACCTCATTCAAACAAACTCTTAGGACAAAGGAAATTTCATTCTTATATCGAAACCTTGTATTAGGATGAAAAAAAAACACCAAATGAATGGGACAAGGAAAATTACCATGTCATAATGAGAGTTTGTTATAACAGTGTTTTTTATGATGAGGTTCTACTGTATAAACCATCTCCTGATAGTCGGGCATTAACTCTATGTTATATGAGTTAAAGACCTACTAACTCATAGCTGACAAAATGTTAATGATAAGGTTGTTCATTTAGTAGGCAAATTAATTGGCTGTAGTGTAATAGAAACTTGAGTGGACACTTCCCGACTGTGGATCTACATGTATATACTTCAAGAGAATTTTCTTTGACAAATAATTTGACTGTTGGTTATAACTCAGGACTGTGGCAGACTGCTGCTTTGTTCAAAGTCCATACCTTTGGAGCATTTTATTCTCAAGATTATCGTCCTATAAAATGATAAAATCTGATGACTCCTTGCCAATTGATGAATTCCCACAACAAACATTTTTGCACCATTTGGCATCAATAAAACTTTCAATCACAATCACTTTATATGTGGAATGGACTGCTGATACATCATGCAGAGATGCCGTTTTATATTCATATACATAGGGAATATTTTAACACTATCCTGCACAATGCTTTAAAAACTACAATTGCAGATTACCAAATATTCGCTGAAATACTGCCTGCAATATACTCCCGTTGGGACTACTGTGAAATAAAACCCCATCAAAATCACCCAGTGGTTTGCAGCGGTATACTGCAAAAAGGTTTCCGGCAGACTGCTGTGATGTTAATATGATTTGAGCTGGAAGTAATTGTCCATTTTCAGACAGATTCAAATTTCCTGCACTCTTATGATTTATCACCTCTATATTATTTTGTTATTCTGCACCAGTTTATTTGCATTTCGAACTATCACAGTGAGATTGGCATTAGATCTGAAGCTAAATCATAAAAGATAATGGCCTGTATTCTCGAAAGGCGCCTAACTTAAGCCCCCGCCTAAGTGTGTAGATTTAGGCCACCGAATTATGGAGAGCCAAATGTCACCCTTTGTTAATCCTACAAAATCACCATAGTTCTAGGACTAAATACAGATACAAAAACCGACACGACAGAATTGATATTTGATGCTCATTTCATGCCAGAAAATAATTTTCTTTATTTTGTTACATAAATATAGTCATTTATACGGGACTTAGGGGTTGACGAATGGCCTTCCATAAATCAGTGGCCTAAGTTAAGCCAGGCTTAACTTAGGCCACTTTCAAGAATAAGGGGCTATAATTACAAGTTGTATTTTTCTTTTCATTCATTATTTTATTCTAAAATTTCTTCATAGAAGTATTGGTATATTATGTATCCAAAACTTAAACTTGCTACTTAGGAATGACAGTGAACAAGAAAAAGCAACATCTACAGTTCAAATTGTTTGCTAAACATGTATTTATAAAGAAACACACTTTTACATAGCTTACCATCTTATACAGTATGCATTATTAAAAAAAAAAAATCTAAATAATTTGATTGACCTTAACATTTTCTTTACAAAATATAATAGAAAAATGGGTTCCACAAAGAAACTTGTTGGGCTATTCATAAAGAAAATAGATAATAATTTCTGGACTTTTCTCACACACACACAGAAAACTAAAAGAACATTTACAACCCAAAATGAATACATTTCAATAAAATTACATATATTACCGATCCAACATTCATTAAATTTAGTATTCCCTTCAAGCTATCCTTAATAATAATCACACATGAGATAATGCAAGATGACGGTTTACTACTATTACAACAATTGATGTACATGTAGATACCCCAATGATCTGAACAATAGCATTTAATTAAAAGTACATACGTACTAAGTATGACAGTACATTAGGGACAACAAAATAAACATAAATGCTAATATATCTGCAGTGAAATAGTTAATTGCATCTATATTCTGCTTACATGTTCCCCTTTAATGATGCTTATATTTTCAGTCAATTGCAGCTGATATTATGGACATGTAGAATGAGAAATTATAAAAAATGACACAAGTCTGGATAGACACAGCATGAGGAACAATCAAACACATTTCCTAACAATAAACTGCTACAAAAATTAACAATTTCTAGCAAAGAAAAAATATAAAGCACACAAAACAAATGTTGTATGGTGTGTGTTCGGATGAGAAACAGTACGACATAGTGAAAAGTATTGCTGATACTTGACTAAGTACAACACAGTGACACCTTGAAGCTTGCTAACAACCTTTTGGCACTTATTATGAATATTTCTATGGCCAAGATTACTGACATGGCCGTTCCTGTTCGTTTTTAGTAATGATGGTAAAATATGAAAACATTTTCATAAAATGAGAACTGCTCGAAATTTGCAAATTTCCTTTGCTTCATCACACTTTTTTCTTCAGCTTTAAAACTTGACTATGAAACTCTCATAATCATTCATAATTATAACCCATGCCCACTTTTACCACTAAGTTTATAGAGTAATGCAAAGCTTTAAAATACCACCATTCTCAATACATGCATATTGGAGCCGTATCTATAAAACTAGTAAAAGGTTAGCATTTGCTAACAAACAAAAGGAAAGATGTCTTTCTGGCAAAAAATGCTTCCCAATGACTAGCAATTACTTGCTTGCAGAGAAAGAATTCTGTTTCATCATCAAGCATTTGCTTGATATATTCAAGCTCCTCTCATACTAGCTTGGCCTTTTACTCGACTGTTCTGTTTATCAGAGAAGATCACCCATTATTTTTACATCTTAGATTCTTTCATTTTCTCTTTCAGTATATCAATTTTTTTGTATTTTACTGCACTTACAGGATCAAAAAACGACATAATCAAATGCAGTATGATCAAATCACGCAATTTGGAAAGTATACGGGGTTTTAAAAACCTTTTTGACTGTACAGAGTACATACTATTGTTCATGTTCCCCACATAGCAATGCTTCGTTGCACATGATGAATAGAACTCCTGTTCACATGTATGCATTTACTTGAGCTTTTGCTTGTTTTATAGATATGGCCCACTGAATCTACTACAAAATCAATTCTACAGCAACACCCTATAGAAATATGCATCATGATGCCAGTGTCATGGGCCGCGGAACCGGGGGGGGGGGGGGGGGGGGGGGGGGCTGTCCCACTTTTTTGAGTGTCCCACTTTTTTGAGTAGCCACATGTCATACATGTAAAACCTCAGAAAAAAGGTTCAAAAATTGTCATTAATGAGCGAAATCAAATCAGCCCCCCCCCCAACCTTTAAAAAATGCTCAGCGGTCCCTGAGTGTCATATAGATTCAATTTCTTTTTAGATATACATGTAATGTTCATTATGTTTGTCAGTATACACTTGGAATATAATATACCAAAGCATCTGAAATTGAGTAATACATTTGATGGTATATTTGATGAATTCCAAATGAGAGAACTTGATATGCTTTTGCATTTTAAATCCCACCATACTAAACTGACTTTTTATGCTGTAATGTTATGCCGTAAACATAAATAACCTTTCCACCATATTAACTGTTTACTGCACCACTTCTTTATATGATTCTAATGTTAACCCATACCAGTTCACAGTTTTCTTATGGTCTAAATTAATCAATTTTTACTCCTTACATTGGCAACAATTAATCTTATTTTCCACTCCTATAGTTTGAAAAAAAATATATTTAATGAACCAAAGTGAATAAAAATTGAGTATACATAAAAACTGCCAATTTGTATACAAAAATAGTGATTATATATTTTACACCACATTGCCAATTTAGAGACTATAATGATTAGTATCAATTAAATTGCTCTTATTCGTGAACGGCACAAAATTACTGCATTGGAATTAGACTCAAAATTTTCTGTAATTTTTGCTCCTTCTAATCATGTAGAATGTGTAATTCACAGCATTCTGGATCAAAAGTTAATACAAAAACATTACGAGGAGACATTGTAGATATATAACTACATGCTTCTACACAGAGGGCATTTGCAGCATAAAGGGTCTGATATATTTATAACTCCTTGCATGATCACAGCATGTGATTTCTTTATAGTCACATCATTCCGCTCAGCATAATATACGCACTTTGCTGCAAGCTGCTTTTTGATACATCTTTTTTGCTTGAATGCCCTCAGACCAGCACAGAATAATACACGCATGATATACAGTCACTACATGCCTGAAAATCCTCATGCATGTGATATATATTACTACTTTACTAAGACTAGCAAAATGATTACCTCAACTGTTTACGTCTTTGTGTGAACACTTAAATTCACACACAAATCACCATATACATATACAGGCACTTATAGATTCTGATTTGATATATACAAAGTCAACACAACTATCTTGACTATACAATGGAATAGAAAAAGAAGGAAAAATTTTAAAGTCTCATAATCAACAATTAGATGAGACAAACAGGTATGCTTTTACACTTTACTCCTTCCGAAATTTACACTTATTACGTATGGTTAGTTACTACATGTATTCACACTCCTAAATTCTTTTATAGAGGAAAATGATGTAGACAAAGTAAAGATTCATTCAGACATCTGTCTTATCACTCAAATTTAACCCTTTTTCTTATGTATTTATTCGAGAAATACACTTCCAATGATTATATTTGACTGTTGTTTCTCAAGGCATTGAGTGGTATATGAATTTTAGACAGGATCATACTTTCAATGATCCTTTTTTTTTCATAATCTCTCTCCTGATTTCTCATTCATATCCATTTGTGGTTATGTATAATATATATATATACCCATAAGATAGTACCTTTAACCAAAAAACAAACAACAAATGCAAAAACAACAACAAAAATCAGGTAACTGTAATTTAAACCTCATAGAAATATTTGATCAACAGGGCATGTACAGAAATTCATCATGCAAAGTAGACTTCCTTGCTTAAAAGATAGATAGGGACAATAAAGAGAAGTCTGTGCACAAAATGTGATTTCTTTCCATGCAGGTTATGGCTTTGTTCTATCTTGGTAAATTTATCCATGATAAGAAAGGTATGACATAGGTATTTAATTCCTGTACCTATACTGTGGTTAACATTCTAAAGAGGACTGGATATTTTTAAAAAGAAGCGTGATCAAAAGAATGTTCGGAATGGGAGACATGGCAAACAGAGATCAAAGACGTACAATATATCATGATGAAGCTGAGATGACTTGAAATGGGGGAAAAAACAGAGTGCTTAGGCAATAAACTAGTAGCTGATAATGGACAACCCTTTGCAGTAGCAACCCTCTTGAACGTATATAACCTTTTCAACTCTCCTTTAATATAAATGCTTTGGTCATGTAACTCTCAGGGGTAGGTAATCTCTCAGAGATCTCTTTTCTACCTATCCAGAACAAATGGACTGATGAGAGTAAGAAGTGCATTAACTCTGTAAAAACATACAACTTAATGCCTTTTTGGCTTTCATCTAACAAAATACTTTTCAATACTAGAAAGAGAGAGAGAGAGAGAGAGAGAGAGAGAGAGAGAGAGACAAAGAAAGAGAATGATGGAGAGTGTGTGTGCTAGGATATTTTCAACGTCACACCCAAATCTGTCACACTTTTTAAAGTCTTCTACTTCACAGGCCACATATATTTTAGGATTGTAAGATAAGCATCTTTGTGTGTATAAAACCATGAAATTTTAAAGCAATCCAAACATGCAGCTACATGTATTAAAGGGGCATGATCACATAGTACTCAGGACTTTATTGCTCTTTAATGCACCCCCTCCCTTCACAACCTCCCCCATGTGACATTTAAAAACAAACAAACATGTGAATAGGTTCTGAATTAGAGGATTCTGGTGCATAAATTCTCTAAGCATTCGCCGAGTTGCAGGAGAGGAGAGCCAATTGGAGGACAATTCATGAGCAAACAACTGGCATCACCGATAACAATCTGGTATACGTGACTAATTCTTGTAATGGATGGTTAGTTGTGGTACGATGTGTGCAGGATAGAAGTAATTTGCAACTTGAAATGCACTTGAGAATATTAACAACAAGCTTTAATTGTAGACATTATAAAGAAATTGAGTTACAATTCTTATACTTCTTATAGGGGAAAACATTACATTCCCTAGTTTTAATTTCTCACATTACATGAAACTTGGTATATGGATCAATGCAATAAATTTAATTAGTCCGAAATTGAGCTACGAACAGTACTGTTTACGTGTACATGTACCTTCACTAAGGTGTAAATTGTAAAAAAGAAGCCTACAGGCCATTAATAAGCAATACTGGTCTCACCAGGTAAATTTGACTTAGACAGTATGGCTTCAAAGGGAAACTCAAAGGGAAACTGTTTTAATAATCCCTTTTATTATAAGCAGTTATACTCTCCTTCATCTAGTGAGTATGAGAGAAGTTGTGATCAATGCATTGGATATGAATTTCAATAATGACAACAGAGTGATAGAAAACAACCCTAGAATCACTGATCCATAAAATACATGCACTAGCATGCTTTTAATTTAGATAATTGAAATGACACAGTGAAAACCAAGTCCATGTCCAGCGTGTTCAGAAATGGTAGCTTTTGAATGTCATGTATATTGTATGATGAATATTTCTCTCCAAAATCACAATGAATTCTAACATGAATAATAACTGTAATGTACATGTACTTGTGTATAACTTCTGTAAGCTTACATTTACATTTGTAGAATTAGTTTAAAAATGGGCTACTTAAGTCTTCAATTGCCATAATCCCTCTTTAATTATCATTTAAACCCATATTTTGTGGAATGAATATTCAAAGTATTTAGAAAAAAAGTGATTTCAGCTACAGTACCTTCATTACTAGAAATACATTCAATTTGATGATTTCAAATTAGTTACGAGAGCATGAACATTATTATGTCCCCTCCACTACTGTGACAAACAAATAACAGCACTATAACATACCAGACGAGCTGCTATGCATGGGATTGCTCGTAAAACCCCCCATAAAAATAGAGGTGGAAATTGGATGGGAGCTGTATGTTCCTATCAAACTACAATTTCCATCACATTACATCATATTGAAAGAGGATACTACTTGGCGCACCTCGTCAATAATTTATGTTGATAATTTATTAGTTAGCTTTTAACAGTGTTGACATTATGTTGGGGGTACAGGGAAGGGGGGGGGGGGAGGGTTGTTCTGAGGTTATATTCACATCCATTTGATTTTTGTCTATGTAGTTTTGTTTCAAAACTCCATTATGAAAATTGCAGCATTACAACTTCTACATATTATAATAATAATATTCTGGATTCACATAGCACCTTATACATCTACGGTGCCTGTAAGTGCTTTACAGATATATTATTACATAATTATCTTCTCTTCTCTCACTGCATGTAAGTTCCCATACATCAACAGTTTTGCATTTTTTCCTATCTGGTCATGAAATGAACTTGTGAAGTCTGAATTGAATAGTTTTTAATGTTTTAACATTACCTGTCATGTTTTACAATTACATGTAGCTCATTCATTTATAACAGACAGATAAAATATGACCAAATTAGAAATTACTGTACAAATTATCAAAAATATAGTTTGAGGCAGTAACTAAACTTTAGGTAAACAGTTTACTAACTTGCAGTGCATAAACACACACATGAAACTGTTGTTACTAGACTATTGTATGACATCATGTACATATAAAAGACATGTTTTCAAACATGAAAAAAGGCCAAACATAGCTTTTCTATCAACAGCATATACCTTATCCTCTACTGTTATCCATTCAATGAATTGTACATGTAATCATAATGCTACATTCACTACAAGAAACATTATGTAAAAGGAAAAGAAATTCACATATTTTATAACATACTGTAATAAAGAGAGAGAGAATGTAAAAGCATTACTCTTGTCAATAGTAATTTTCAAGGTATTTAATATATTTACAATCACATGTGAAAATATTTAATTACATAGACTGGATTATGTCTCGTTGTCCCTTCGTTCGCGGTGTTGATGACGTGACGAGCATGGACCAACGTCAGACGTAGTATAGCCTTACTCTGGATGTACTGACAAGGAGTTCTTCATCGTAAAATTTTGTTTCGATCACAACGTTGCCACTGTATGCACAAAGTTAAGAGGAAAAAAAACAGAGAGGAAAATATATTAAATATTTCAAATGACTATCACTTCTGAAGGAATTATTCTGATAAGTACAAGGAGTGTTTCAGGAGTACCTTAACATTGCTTGTGCTGTTTAAAATAATATCCATGAACAATACCCATTTCATTCTCTGTCTCTCTTTATATTATAAATCTGTCTCCCTCTTTTCCATCTTCTCCTCTATGCTTTTATCTCCCTCCCTCTTCCACATCTCTACTCCACTCTCTTCCTCTTTTCCCCTCCCTCCTCTGTTCTATCTCTGTTCTCTCCTCTCTCTCTCTCTTTTCATTGCTACTTGTCTTCCTCTTGAAATCACCAGACACTAGAAGCTCCATCCATGTGACTTAAGGCCACCCCACACTTTACAATCAACTACGATCCAATTTTTGAAAGAAATCGCAATAGCATTAAATATATAGGCATTTTAACAAGTGAAAGCTACTTGATTCAGGTTCTGAACAATAATATGAATACTCAACATAGGAATTTGGTGCGATGTCAGCCTTAAATTTGGAATAAGGGCCAAATCAGTTTCAAATCGTAGACAATCGCAGGACTGCTCTGACGTCACTACGATTCGGAGCCGATTTGGCCTTTCCTCCGATTAGAAGGCTCGTAATAGGCCGTAATTTCAACTTTACTATCTATGTAACTATTGAAAACCTCGTTCAAACATATTTCACGAGTCTAACTGTTTATATCTAATGCTAAAACATTTTCATTCAAAATCGGATCGTAGACCGATTGTATAGTGTGCAGTGGGCTTTATACTTCCTCCCCTCCCCCTCCCTTCCTCTTTCCCCTCTCTCTTTCGCTGCTTCTAACCCTTGCTCCCTTCTCTCCTGTATACTTATCTCTCTCTCTCTTCTCTCTCTCTTTCCTCCCTCCCTCACTATCATCCTCTCAACACTCCTCTCCCCTTCCTCCAATCTCTTCTTTACCTCCCTCTCTCTCCTCTCCCCTCCTTCCCTCCTCTCTACTTCTCTCTTTCCAGACACCATCAGACACTTGTAGCATCCTGTATGTGATATCTCTTCCTCATTCTTCATCTTGGATAGCAGCAATGTGATCATACTCATTCCCAAGACGTGACTTGAATTCCCATCGAGATCCCTGTTTCATGTAAACACTTGGCAGCAAAACTCTCTGCATTTCTCTTCCTGCCTTTCTCTGCCTCTGGCACTAGCAAAGAGACGGACATGTGTGCCAGACAGACAGACAGATGGATGTTAGGGGGATTCCCAATAAACTACAATCAATCCTGAATAGAAAGACTGTCCAAGGGAGACACAGAAAGTAATCTATATAGGACATGTCATCCTAACATTTTCTCTTTAGTGTTTCAATGAGAAATACTGTTTCAAGGAGGATAAAGTGTTTTTCATAGACAAATTGGTCTTTCTATTCAGGTTGTTGTTAAAAACAGTTGACTGTATTAGGAATGCAACTGACTTTATTAGGAATGCAACTGACTGTATTAGGAATGCAACTGACTGTATTAGGAATGCAACTGACTTTATTAGGAATGCAACTGACTGTATTAGGAATGCAACTGACTGTATTAGGAATGCAACTGACTGTATTAGGAATGCAACTGACTGTATTAGGAATGCAACTGACTGTATTAGGAATGCAACTGACTGTATTAGGAATGCAACTGACTGTATAAGGAATGCAACTGACTGTATTAGGAATGCAACTGACTGTATTAGGAATGCAGCTGACTGTATTAGGAATGCAACTGACTGTATTAGGAATGCAGCTGACTGTATTAGGAATGCAGCTGACTGTATTAGGAATGCAGCTGACTGTATTAGGAATGCAGCTGACTGTATTAGGAATGCAGCTGACTGTATTAGGAATGCAGCTGACTGTATTAGGAATGCAACTGACTGTATTAGGAATGCAACTGCTGATGTACTTCCTTGCATACCATGACAAATTTTTTTTTAACTTTAAGAACTTCTTTTTCCACAGGTGCAAAGTTCTCAAATGTATTAGAGAGAAAAAAAGGGAATCGAATAATAATTATATAATATTGACTGGCCTTGAGGGGGATATCGAATATGTTGCCCACAACAGAATCATATTGCCCCGAGTCGAACACACACAAAAGCTCTTGCCTCCTCTATACGAACTTCGTATCTGTAGGCTGCTCTGACTGGTCTCTAGATCGCGAGTTCGTATCTGTCCGAACATCGTAAAGTTCGATGTTCACACAGGGAAAATTTGCTTTAGAGCTGATTAGTTAATCAGGTTTAAACTAATCAGCTTTCCATACGATGAATTTTACTCTCGTGTAAAAAGGCTGATACAGATCAAATGTTTGGGCCACCTAAAGAGGAAGTGCCAGAATTCACATGACAAACTCTAGTATCTTTACCTGTCTACTTGATGACAGTCAATAAAAACAGGATTTAAAAAAAAAAAAAAAAATCTGTACATGGAAAGGCACTGATACAAAATGAATAGGTACACGAAGAGTCCACTTTCTCTTCTGTAACTCCTTGAATTAATTGACATTTTCAAGGTAGGTTACTGCATGATAGTCAAATGTGTCTGAATTACTGACAAAAATGTGTTTTAGGGCTCTTACTTTTGCTGCAAGATGTCATAAATAATCTGCAAAAACTGTCTGAATGTCATATCTGTTAGGTGGAATAGACCAACTGTCAGATAATGCAATATGAAAAGCCTCCCATGTAAAGGAATACTTCATAAATATTGCAATAGCGGATATGAATAGGAAAATCCAGTATGAAATTACATATCCCTCTCGCTCTCTAAATATAAAATCAAATCAGACAAAATGACCTAGAGAAGATTATCTTAGTATGGTGCAAGGGAAATGAAGTGAAAGACTTTTAAAAACTAAGAAAGAAGTCTTGAAAGCTTGGAAATAATATAAAGGACGTTTTGCTGGACAAGTACATGTACATGTATATCAGCATGACTCTCCAGCATGACTCTCCAACATGAACATGATGGTATTGTCTTGATTGCTATGGTAACCTACTGTAGCTCAAAATGAGCCTCACATGTTTGTACATTAGTCTTCAGGCACAGACTTCTCTTACTCACTATGTATATGGGGAAGGGGTACAGGTTTGTCTTCATCATTGCCTACTTTGCCTACATGTATGAGACAAGTTTATGTATGCATGTTCACTCAAGGCGTTATACTGGGGCCTCTCCTCTTCTTTACACAGGCCTAAGTCACAATAAAGCAGCATGGATTAGGAAATTTTGTACTTCATCACAGAAAAGTTGGAACAGAGCCTGCACTTTCAGTCTACTTTATAGGATGTCAAGCCTTGACTAAGCTCCATCTCCAATCCCAGGTCTACATACATGACATGATTGCTCAGATATGGCTTTGGGTGTCTTGGGTTTCGCAGGTTTTAAAACGAACAGCTGGGTAATCGAGGGTACAGGGTTACTTGGGCGGGCAGCGGGCTATGCTTCATAAATGTGCATGGACCGATCAAAAGGACAGGACGTACGTCATATGAAACGCCATTACAAACCACTTCTGATCAAATTTGAAATTGACAATGGAACACGAGCAGAAATCTGGCATAATCAATGCATTTTTGTGAAGGAAGACTTTAGAAGATGTGACCACGCATATACCACACAGTGCCCTTTCACTAATTTGGGCAAGTTCAAAGAGAACAGTTTAAAGCAAAAGCTTTCAGAAGAAATCAAACTTTTATGATAACACAATATGATTAACCTAAATTTTGAATTCTTGAAAATCTAATGCCAATTTTCCTAAAAAATAAAAAGGGGTTTGACCCTTTTTAAATATTGAGGTCAATATAAGTCAACAGGGCCATTTTCCCCTTGAACCCTTGTTTTAATCTGGATAAGTTGGAGTGAATAAATTTTGCAAACACTTCATATTACTGTGAAAAATCATATTTCCCCTAAAAATTTGTTTAACATTTCACATTATAAGGAGAAGGAAAAGAAACCACAACAGCTTAGAATTGTTAGAATCTTGCCATATATCAACTAGAATCAAAGAAAATCTGATGAAAAGGGTTCTTTTTTGAAGGGGGAGGGGAGCTTTATTACCTAAACTCAGGTTTAAAAAGAAAGTGCTTGATCTTATTTTTTGAGTGTGAATGAGATGTAAGCAAACCCCCAAGCCAAAATAAACCCTCTCCCCAAGGTATGGGGATGGATTATCCAATACTTTACCTTTTATCCCTGATGACAGCTATACATCAGGAGTAAAATTTACATCCAGTAAATCCTCCCTCTAAAGAAGCAAGTGGAAAAATGTTCCACTTGGAATGTACCCTTAAGGGGAGATTTATCTCAACATACAGGCAAACCAATATCAAGGCTACATGAGTAGTCATGTTCTTACATTTTATAGCCTATTCAGAATACAGGAAAGTTATACGAGACTAGCACAAAGAAACATTGTATAAAAAATCATGATTAGCGAAAGGAGTATGTATACAGTCTTCAACATTGTATAAAGAAATATGTTTGAGGAAAGTCAGCTGTCACCATAGGTTTTGGATCCGGTTACGTCAAGGACATCAATTGATTGGTCACATCAATGCGTGCACACACGATAAACCCTGCCCAGCTACTGTAAAACCAGAAACTTTCGCGAGTGGTCGCAATTCGCGAAAGTTTCATGCTGCGAAATAATAAAATCACAATTGAAAAAACGTAAAATCATTGCAATTTGCGAAAGTTTCTTGCTGCAAAATTGGCTTTCATTAACAATTCGTGAAAGTTTTATGTCACAAAAGTCTCTGGTTTGACAGTATATGATTCTCATACAATACAATGTTCACACTATAAGGGAATGATGATTATATGATTCTCATACAATACAATGTTCAGACTATAAGGGAATGCTGATTATATGATTCTCATACAATACAATGTTCAGACTATAAGGGAATGCTGATTATATGATTCTCATACAATACGATGTTCACACTATAAGGGAATGCTGATTATATGATTCTCATACAATACGATGTTCACACTATAAGGGAATGCCGATTATATGATTCTCATACAATACGATGTTCAGACTATAAGAGAATGCTGATTATATGATTCTCATACAATACGATGTTCAGACTATAAGGGAATGCTGATTATATGATTCTCATACAATACGATGTTCAGACTATAAGGGAATGCTGATTCTATAGTGAGTTTTCGTTCGAAACGATGCCCAATCATGCATTTCGTTATACAATGTTTCTTTATATGGTGTTCATCAGACTATGAAACTTTAATTACTTATCGTATACTATTAGCTAATTCTCATGGAGCCATATACAATGAATTTAGGGAATCTGAACAGGGGATTATTCTAAAGTGCAGATGATTAACCCTACACCTAAAAGTTGCAAATCTATGATCAGATTTAGCACTTGAAATTGAGAATGACTCCAAATCAGCAGCCTTGAAAGACTTGGACAAACTCATATCTGAGCAAGCCGAAAAAATCAAGACTCTACTGCAGCAATCAAATGCTGCCGAACAATACTCCAGAAGGAACTGCATACGGATTTTTGGTGTCCCAGAAACTAAGAAGGAAAACACTGATCAAATCACCCTCGATATTGCACGGAATGAGCTCGGTGTTGACTTGTCCATCGATGATATCGATCGGAGTCATCGGACTGGTCCAATCCCCATCTTGGCGAATGATGACAGTTCTCGTCCTACTACATCGCCTTCTTCGACTCCGGAATCAGCTTCGAATTCGACATCCCACGCCGAAGTGACTTCTGGAGCTGGTGATGCGAGAAAGGAGCACAAACCACGGTATCGGCCCATCATTGTCAAATTGGCAACATATCGAAAACGACAGGATATTATGCACAATAGAAGAAAACTGAAAAACACCGGGAAATCGATCTCTGAGGACCTTACTGCAGCAAACTACGCCATCATGAAGACTGCAAGGAAATCGAAAAATGTCACAGCAGTTTGGTCAATAGATGGGAGAATATATACTTCCATTCCCACAAGTTCAGGAAAGTCTACAAAGAAACCCATAAAGTCCGTCGAAGAAGCAGAAAAATTATAGAGCAGACTGGATGATGACTTATGCACTTTGATATAATACTGTGTGGTCCCTGTTAGTCCATGCTATATGAACTTTTGTCATCACACACGTTTCTGACTTTGTATTTTTTTTTTTTTTTTTTATTATTACTTCTCTTTCTGACTTTAATTATATTGATTTGTTAGCGTTTTTAAAATTGCATTTTAATGGTTAGGGATTGTTTATGTGGGATCTGCCAAAAGTCTGTTAAGGTTAATCAAAAGGGTCTACGATGTACTCAGTGTAGAAAATGGATACATATATCTTGTGCTCATGTGTCTGAAGCGTTATACAATGATCCATCTGAATTGTTCATGGATTGGATATGTCCATGTTGCGTTTTGAAACAGCTGCCTTTTTATCAGTGTAAACTACTGGATTATGTAGAAAGTGAAAGCAACAACAATGAAACTTTAAATAAGGTCGATCAACTCAATATGATATATCCTGAACTATCTGATAAGGGAATTAAATTTGTTCATCTAAATATTGTGAGTTTGTTGAAACATTTTGATGAAATCGGGTCTGTTTTATGTGATAATAATGTACATATCCTTGCGCTTAATGAAACGAGACTTGATGATACAGTTAATGATAAAGAAATTTATATACCTCATTATAATGTCATAAGAAATGATAGAAATAGGAGAGGAGGTGGTGTAGTTATATACATTCATGAAAATATTACATTTGAAAAATTAGTTCTTCCTCCTTCTACTGAACAATTGGAAGTTCTTTGTATTCTTATTCGTCTAAAACATTCAAAACCTTTCATTTTTATAAACTGGTATCGGCCACCGAATAAAACACATTTATTGGACTCTTATGAAGAATTGTTGGTGTATTTAGGAGGTTTCAATACTCCGATAATATTAATGGGAGATGTCAACTTTAACATTATAAAGCATCCTTTTACTGGTGATACTCGGAAATATTCAGAGATAAATGATGTACATGGTTTGTGTCAAGTTAATAGAGTTGAATGCACTCGAGTTACACTTGGGTGCTCTTCACTAGTTGACCACATGCTGACAACTTGCCCAGATAAAGTGAAATCTTTTGGTGTCTTACACAATGGTATTAGTGACCATTCAATGAGCTATTTAGTCTGGAAAGCTCGTGTCAATAAGGATGCTTCGTTTGTTAATTACGTAACCTTCAGAAAATCACATCAAATAGATTTTGACAAGTTGAAAGCCGATCTTCGATCTCAAAACTGGACTGAGATCGAAAAGATTGGTGACCTGGATAAATCTGTTAACAAATGGGAAGAGATCTTTTTAAAGATAATTGATAAATACATGCCTCTGAGGAAAAGAAGAATGCGTAAAAAGCACTCTCCTTGGTTGAACGAATATTTATTCAAGCTCATGAAAGATCGTGATAAAATGAAAAATAAAGCCAAAGTTAAAAAACAAAGTTTATACTGGGAACAGTACAGGCAATTGAGAAATAAAGTAACACTTGAAATTAGAAGAGCGAAGAAAAAATATTTTATGGAAAAATTGAATGCTTGTCAAGATAGGTCAAAATCTTGGAAAATATTAAAAACACTAATGCCAAACTCGAAATCAGTTATGAATTTTGCTTTTCCTCCGGAGGAATGTAAAAAAATGGCTGATAATTTTAATGAACATTTTGTCAGTGTTGGAACTCAGTTAAATGAAACTAGAAACAATGGATGTCTAAATTATGACGAATTCAAAAAAAAATCAGAAAATCATACAAATGACGCCTTCGTTGTTCCCAAAGTTACAGAATCTGATGTCTTGAAAGAAATTCATCGCTTAAAGAACAAGAAAAGTGTTGGGGTTGATGGAATAGATTCTTTTATGTTAAAAACGTGTGCTCTGGAAATTTTAAAACCTCTTACATATTTGATTAATAGATCATTGTCTGAAGGTATAGTTCCCACAAGGTGGAAGGTGGCCAAGGTCATACCCCTTCATAAAAAGGGAGATAAACTTGTAGCTAACAATTATAGACCAATTTCTTTACTGACTTGTATATCCAAAATATTAGAGAAGATTGTGCAACAACATTTGATTAAATATTTGCAAAAAAATAACATTTTATCCAAATATCAGTCAGGTTTTAGGCCTAAGCACTCTACCTGCACTGCACTTGCAAAAGTTACTGATGAATGGCTCCAGTCAGTTGATAAACGTCTATATACAGGGGCACTTTTTGTAGATTTACGTAAAGCGTTTGATCTAGTTGATCATCGAATTCTCCTCAGAAAGTTGTCTGATATTGGTATAAATGGTGTAATGCATAAGTGGTTTTATAATTATCTTACAAACCGTAAAATGTATACTTCAATAAATAACGTCACTTCTAATGAAATGACTTTGAAATACGGTGTCCCTCAGGGATCAATATTAGGCCCCATTTTATTCCTAATATACATTAACGATATATCTAGTTCATTGCATTATTCTGATCTGCATCTGTACGCAGATGACACCGTTATTTATTTTGCTCATAAAAACCCTTCTGTAATACAGTCTGTTTTGAATAAAGAATTAGTCTCTCTATCAGAGTGGATGAATCAGAATAAACTTTATATAAACTTCGATAAAACAGTATCTATGTTAATTGGCACGAAGTCAATGCTAAATAAACATCCAACTTTAAATTTAAAGCTTGAAACGAACATAATCAAGCAAGTTAATAACATTAAATACTTAGGAATGAATATAGACTCCGAGTTAAAATGGGACTCTCATGTAAGTGAAGTTGTAAAGAAAATAGGAAAAATGGTCAGCTTTCTAGGAAGATTGAGACATACTCTAAGTGAATCTTATCTAAATCTAATCTATCAATCAGTAATCCTTCCAAACTTTGATTATGCTGACATTATTTGGCAATCTTCCTCACAATTTTATTTAGACCAACTACAAAAACTGCAAAATAGGGCTGGGAGAATAATTCTCAAGGTAAATCCTCAAAACCACACCTCAAATTTTCAAATCCACGATCTATTAAAATGGGAAACCCTAAAAACCAGACGTAAAAAGCACATGTATATAATGTTTCATAAAATATTCCATGATCTAACTCCTGAATATTTAAAGAATAACCTCATATATAAACAAACCAATTATGCCCTAAGAAATATTGATAACTTAGTCTTGCCGAAACCTAACACTAACTACTGTAAACGGACATTTTTTTATCGGGGATCTAAAATGTATAATGAATTACCAACAGAATTACGTAGACCTAATACACTCAATTTATTTCGTAATAACCTGGATGACTGGATTAAAGATTTCGATATATAAAATTTTGGTGCATCTCGGGAAGGGAGGGGGTTGGGACGTAGTATGTAGTTTTTAGGATTAGGGTAAGGACATTAGGCTTTTTTGTACAAGATTTCTTTTATTCTATTTATGTTACTTTATTCATTTTAATTCATTTTGTGTTAATGTCATGTTTATTTTGTTTGTTTATACTTGTATCTTTCTCTGGACCTCTAGGAAGAACAGAGCCATTTTAATAATGGCTCTGATTAGAGATTCCAGCCATGGTATCATATATGTTTATTTTCTTTATTTGATTATTCACTTGTATGATATATTGATTTGCATGTATTTATGTTTATATTGCATTTTTATATGGAAAATAAAACCAACCAACCAAGATTTATGAGAATATTAGGACTTTTTAAATGAAAAAAGTACATTTAATTACTTTGCAATACATTCTACCTCTCAATCTAAGCATATTAATCCATTGCCTACAGGAACTGGGTCATTCCTATATTAAGCCTATGAGAATTACTGAATTCAGAAGTATAGTCAAGGATTGTAATTCCGAACAGATTGTATTACCGAACGTGTACAGTTAAGCGCCTAAAATGGGTTTTCATACGCGTGGGACTACGCGTATGAAAACCACACTATTGAAACAAAGGTTGTGTCTTTTTCCCATAGGTTTCACACGTTCGGAAATACAGTACCTTTTTCAAGGGACCAAAACGTCGCGTTGTTGGGAAGGGGTTCACTCGGAAGGGAATATTGTATTAAATCTACGTTGTCTTTTTAAAATTCCATCAACTTCTTTTTCTGTAGGACTTTGAGCATTCATTATGTAAGTTTGACAGATATTCGTTTGATATTTTATTTGCTATCGTTGATTTTTTGAAAAGTGTTCGGACACTGGATCAACCACCATATGCCACAATACATGTATGAAGATTAACATTTTGTCAAAACAAAAAACCTTTTATATGCAAGACCTGATAAAGTGATGCAATCCCTAATTAATTCTTTTGGACACCACATGTCATATATAATTTATCAAATTCCTCATAAATGACCGAGTACAAAGGATTAGGGATCTGAGGAGCATTACAGCTACAAACTCTGATTGAATTACGTTAAATCTAATGATTTTATATTCGTCCATCCCCCTCCGGATGTCAGTCTTGATATTAATGTCTCACACTGTTCAATTTAGGCGCTTAAATAAAAGATAGAGAATGTCGCTTCTTTTCATGCTTCAATGAGTCACAAAATGTCAGCATGTCTGAAATTCTTTTCAGGTTTTCTTTACGCTCTGGAAGTAGGTCTTTCCCCCCTGCCCTACAACTTTTTGCACAACGAGCAAATTGGTGTTGACGTCAAATCTCAGAGATCACTGCATCTCGTCCTAGCCATAATTTGTTTTTGTGACCGATGGTCTCAGAAGACTGGTAATCCAATAGCCCAATTCTATACTTTCATTAATCATTGATCATCCTTCCCCCCAAGGATGTAATTAATATAAACTCTTGATTTTGTAGAATATACGAGCCTGCTCAGGCAACACGCTAATATTTAATGCAAAACAAAAACAAAAACAAAAACAAAAACTCCAGCAGGAGCAGCAGCAACAAAAAATCATTCTTGAAAGAATTATAGCCAACTCGAGTTGTGGGTATCTCATGCTTGCCAAAAGTTAACTGGATGGGCACGTGACACAAACAGGACTTTGGAGTGAAATTGAGTAGAATACATGTATTCCCAATAGGGTGTAGTAATAATATATAAAAGAAGAAAAATTCTGAAAGTATGAATGCTTGCTAAATATTTTGCAAGAATATTCCCCTACCACATTTCAAAGAAGTTTTCTAGGTGTGCAAATACATGTTGCAAATAAGGAGAGAGCACAGGTGAAGAAAAAAAAATATCTGCATGATCAACTCAAATCAACAACAACCCTAGAAAGTTTCTAGCTGATCAGAAGTGCCTATATCTTTTGTCTTGATGTCCAGTGCCCTAAAATGGCTTTGTAATCCAATACCAATTCCATTTCCAAATATTTTGACAGAAACTGATGATTGCATAAATATTTTACATGTAGATGGCATCCCAAGATTCTCTTACACCTAGGGGAAAAATAGAGGGGGGGGGGGGGTACTGATTTTCATAGAAAAAACAGCTTTTACAAGGATGAAGATCCATCACCCTACAATTCAAATCCAATGGTCTATGAAGGAAAAGGATGAAGCTCATGATAAATTTGGGAGAAGGAAATACACAGGGTGCTACTTATTCGTTGCCAGAATGAATATTTGCACGTGTTCAACATTCATCAATTATATAGTTCCATACTGTATGCAGGCCTGCCTAGCCAGTGTCCATCTATATCTTTATAATGGATGATACACATGGGAGCAGAATTGCAGTGAAACCTCCATAAAACCAGATAAAACCAGATGAAACCTGAGCTGAGCAAAGATTTCACCATGTCCCCAGGTAGCATGAGTGGTCTTTGATGGAAGGTGGTTATACTACTCCAAGGCATAATTGCAAACTTCAGTGGACAAGCTAAAGATTGAAGTCCTAGCTAACGGGTGGATACTGGATATTAGAAATGGAAACTCTGAATTCACCAGGACAAATCACTATCCATTCAGGATGGGAAAGTGATGAAAAGGCAAGATCTAAACTTTCTGGAATAAACTTAGCCTGTTCCTTACCTTTAAACATGAATTCACCAAGAAACAACAATATAAAAACAAGGAACAGATGAGTACAAAACAATGAAATTAACAGGAGCGGCAATTAACTCGAAAAGTGATGATATATCATGAGAACCGTCCTTTTTTCTTGCAGAAAACCTGGCCTGTTCCTTGCCTTTCATGACTCTGGGTTGCCAAAGAATAAATAGACAACCTCAAAAATTAAATTAAAGCTCCAAATTGAGGGTTCATCAAATACTGAATGTTGTTTGACATATATTCTGTTATAAATGGGATCAATGCTTTCTATTTAAAAAATTCTATGCCCTTTGGAATATATGCAAGTGATGATATTTGCAGATCTTTTTTTTTTTCATATGGATTTTTAAATTCTAAAACTATCCAATCTTAATCCTTCAACATGGACACTATGAATTTTTATTTCATTTTTGATATCTGCCATAAATAGCATTTGCCCTTTATTTTGTAGACCTACATAATACAGGTTGTTTAAGATGCAAAGATCATTAGGATAAATTTATTCTACTTCCATGGGAAATATAAAAAACAAAATTACCTGACCCAATTTCCTTGATAAATAAATAATGAAGGCTACACTACATCATATGTACAGAGTCTATACCACACCATTGTATCTGTATGAATTATTAATGTCTCTCATGAATCTGTATTCTGTACATCTTCCCACCTGTCTAAATATTAATCTTTTCTGGATAAATCTACAAGGTACATAGGTTATCAATGCATGCACATAAACTGCATACAAAACACCTTTACTTCTGTATGAAGTATGAATACTGTATAAGTGGTTATTTTCGCGGTGGTTTTATTTTCGCGATTTTCGCGAGTCGGTCCTCGCGAAAATTTCCACTTCAATATATGGCTGTTTATAGTAACAAAAACATCACAAAAATCGCGAAATTAAACCCTCGCGAATTTCCCTACCCAGTTCAAAATCGCGAAAATATCTGTACGCGAAAAAAACAGCTTATACAGTACATCATGAGAGGTACAAATTGTTATATCCAGTGATCAGTTTATCACATGAAATGCATACATGTACCACCTACTTGATATATAGCCACAGTCACATTGACAAGACAGGCAACGTGCTGAATATAGACCAAACAAAACATATTTCATCGAATGGCCAAGAATCGGTCAGTTATCGGTCAGTTTGGAATCAGTTTGGCGGTGTGACTGCATGAGGTATTATAAGGAGAGTTTCTCAGGAGACATGACATTTGTCTCCACTTGCTTTGTAATAAATGGGTCACTGTGAACAATTGTGATTTCTAATACAAACTTTTATGTAATGGATACTACACAAGGGACTATTGTGCATGAGATAATGATCTAGTTACACCTTTGTGGATGGAAATCACCAGCGATGCTTGATATTAGACAGGCGTTCATAACAGAAGGAAAATTGGGTTGAAGTATATGAAGCCAGTGGGGGAAAAATGAGAGGAGATTGAGCTCTGTAAAGAAATATATAAAATTATAACATTTGCCACCAAAATCTCATGCACAGGAAATAAAAAAACTAGTTCTAATGCGTAACCAAATTGGAGTAAACATCAATATTTTCATTCACAGGAGCCTTTATTTATATCATCTTCAGAAAAAAAATAACCTGGGCACCTTATATTATTATCATTTTCACCCCCAGTTGAAACACTTTTACACTCCCTGTATTGTGCCAATGACAAACAAATATTTTCACACTTGATTTCTTAGTATCTAAAAGAAATTATAGACAAATCAACTGTGTAATTGCATTAAGCACACCCACTAGGAGAGCACTGGAGTTGAAGTGACAGATCAAAAATAGGAGGGAGAAACACAGAAAGAGGATAAGGTAGATAACAGTTAGACATCACATATACATCTATGTTCCAGGGGTGGTATTTTGAGCATCATTTTATCTCTAAAATTTGTTATTTTATCTTTTTGTATTCTGAGACCACATTTTTTCTCGGATTTTCTCTCTTATTCTATCTCAGTCTCCTACCACTTGCATGCCTATTCATGTTGTACGCATGATATGCACAGCTCTTAACTACTTACGCCAATCATATTTGTGGGAAAGATATAATAAAACTTAAAATAGGCTAGGGGCTATTTTATCTCTAGGGTGCACGGTGTGTGCGATATTTTTGGACAAGTATGATGCTAGTCGTGTGATAAAAATAAACAAACAAAAAAAGCGCATTTGCGCTTTGATGCACACATACTGAAAATTGTAAAAATAGCACATTCGCGCTCTCTTGCCCCAGAGACTGGCAGAGAGCAATTCTATTGGCTGAGCATGATGGAAGTGAAATCTAACAACATTTCTTATTGGTTAAGGTATCGTAAATGGGCGTGTCTTAGATGAGATAAAATCTCGCTAAAATGGTTCTCAGAATACCGATTTAAAAATATTATAAGGGTATTTTATTTCACTGACTTAAAATCTCGGATTTTATATGAGATAAAATGAATCTCAGAATACCGTCCTAGGTCAATTTCTAACAGTAACTGGTTTCCTTACTTCAACACTGGACCCAACACTAACCCCTAACCCCTAACCCCTGTAACCCTTAACTCTTAACCCCTAACCCCTGTAACCCTTAACCCCTGTAACCCTTAACCCCTGTAACCCTTAACCCCTGTAACCCTTAACCCCTGTGACCCTTAACCCCTGTAACCCTTAACCCCTGTAACCCTTAACCCCTAACCCCTGTAACCCTTAACCCCTGTAACCCTTAACCCCTAACCCCTGTAACCCTTAACCCCTGTAACCCTTAACCCCTGTAACCCCTAGAATGTTAATCTATATGTACATCTGCACAGTTCAACTTTAGTTGATGCAGTTGAATTAACTGAGTATCCCATTTGGCTTGTCATATTTAAGTCATTCCTAAAGTCATGCATAATTTTACGAACAGCTTTATGAAACACCCCCCTGTTGTGTCATGCATGCATCCCCACTTGACATGTAATACATTTAAAAAAAAAATCACTGCTGTTTTGCGGCGGTTTACTGCGGCATATGTGAACAAGCCTTAAAGGGACACATTCATGAGAAAAAAAAGTTGCTTTAAATAAAAGCACAATATTTAGAGAAATAGATTGATCAGTGAAAGTTTGAAAAAAATCCTAAAAATTATAAGAGTTATGAATTTTTGAAATTCTATTGAAATCTCTAATTGGCAACTCTGGGTCATGTGACAGTGATATCCTGTGATGTCATGATATCACTACTTTCCAATTTGTTTTTGTACATGAAATGTCATTATTTTCCATTTTTCTTCAAAAAACATTATTTTTATTCATGTGCTCGAAGGATAGAAGGGTAACATGTTTTTGTATATCATCTTATTAAAAAAAGGCACATTCTTTCATTAAATTGACCCCCTCCAAAAAAAAAATTAAAAAAATTGTATATTTCAAAAAAAGTTATTATTTTTCATTGTTTGTGTATAACATCTTCCTTATTCCTGTGCTCAAGCATTATCAAGGGTGGAATGTTTTGGCATGTCCTCTTGTTTAGACTAAGTCTATTCCTTAACTATTTAAAAAAAAAGAAGAAGATATTTGGGGTCATTTTTGTGTACAAAACAAATGGAGAGGATTTCATGACATCACAAGATAGCACTGTCACATAACCCAGGGTTGCCAATTTGAGATTTCAATAGAATTTATTGAATTATAGGTGCTGGGCTAGGCTATTGAACTTAACTTAGAAAGGATATCTCATGTATTTGCAAATTACGATCTAAATATACAGTTTCTCTCAACACTTTCATTCTTCATGAGATGCGCATACAGGCACGGTGTCCAGCAGAGTTCAAAAGTTGCCTTAAACTGAACCTCCTAAACAGTGCCATCTTTTAACAGGATATGTCTGTGCATCTTATTATCCCATCATGCACTATTATCCCATTATGCACTATTATCCCTTGTAGAAGCTTAGAATGTAATTGCAGGCAATTTTCCACATTTGCAAGTAAATAATAGCTTGAAAAAAAAAAAAACTGCTTATTTTCCAAGTGAGTTGTTGGTTAAAATTCAAAATAAAATGCAAATAATCTCTAATTTTAATCTGAAGTTAGGGATGATAATAAGATGGCCCTGTTTAAATTCTACCAGATTAAGGCAACTTCAAAGCTACACTGCATCAATTTCATTTATGAGTCATTCCTGTCCTAATTCTATAGTACCTTTGAAAAAGTACAATGAATTGAATAAAACACGATGAAAACAACCTTTGAAACAAGAGCCAACAGGCATGGCATAAAATGAGGTCAAAGTTTCTAGAAGAGCAAGAGTTAGGGCGATTCAGTTGGTGCTAAATATCTTGAGGTGTGAGTCCTGAATTTCAGGCGGATAATCTAGCCGAAAGCTTTGGCCCAATTCTATCCAAACGCCAGCCTTAGAGAGCAAGAGAACACTAGGATTTCAATCCCTCACTTCAAAATAAAACCGAAGCAACAATTTCTTATTGCTGCCTATCAAATGAGCACTGAGGAAGCAAATTATGTTAAAATCTTTGCCAGGTTCCTACAAATTGCATAGATTTCCAGTCACTTCTTCATTTTGTTTTCTTAAGGATGACTGGTGTTTCCACTTAACTTAAACAAGCATGATACCAACTCAAATGGACAAAACCTCTTACAGGATATACACCATAGAAACAACCATTTTCTGAAAATTTGCTTGTAATATTGACATGGTACAAAGGAGCGATTACCATGCCAACTTGTGATTTTGCATAGTAGTTTCTGTGATCCATGTTTAATGAATTAAACCTAATCTAAATAAATTTTGTGGATGAAATCAATTCCACCAGCAATTTTGAGTAAGAAATGACCAGTCCATTATATGGTTACAACACCAGAAGTGTTTTTGCTCTCATATCTTTTTGCTCCTATTTACCTGAGTACTGAAGCAGGCATCATTTGTCCCTCTGCAGCTGCCTCAATAGTTGACTGCCATGTGTTTGTTGAGTTTGGTATTACAAAGCCAAATTCAAAATACCATTCTGCATGCAAAGAAAAGAATGAAGGGAAATAGAAATGGGTTATTGATATATTCATTTCAACTCTTATTTAAGTTCTTGATCTTAAAGTGTACCAACCATCTGAAAAAAAAAATTGTATACTGCTAGGAAGTATAAACCTCAAAGAACTTTATCTGAAATTCTATAGGTCAACAGTTTAGGAGTATGAAGGAAATAAAGGATAACATAAAGGTGCTCGTGCGGAACTGAACCTCCGAGTTGGGTTCCGCGTGAGCCCTTATCTTTGGCCAACGCCTACGAGTCGCTTTTATGCTTATAGAGAGTATAATTAAACTTGTAATATCTCTTTATAGAAGTGATGTTTGAAGCCCATATTTGGAATGTAGTAGAATGACATGGAACCTTTAACATACAGAGTAAAATATTTTTTGGTGATTGGTACCCTTTAAGAAATTTCCCATCCTTTTTCTAAGTGCAATAGCAGAGGGGGAAAAATAGAAATATCAATGAAAGTCATAACAAAACACAAAACATTTGTCGTACATAATGAAAGTAGGAATAAATCAAGATGCCCCCTTCTTTCTAACATCAGATATAAAAAGTATAGGAGATTGTGATTTATAAATTTCAGATAAAAATGGAAGGGGAAAAAATCAATGAAATATTCAGTGCCCCTTATAACACAAACTTTATTATATTTACATCTACTTCCATAAAGCTTTCCCCTCACATCTTTTTTTGTTTAATTTCAAAATTTGTTTGCACACAAAAGACACCTTCGTATATTTTCTAGAGCAAGGGCAAAAAAGGCAACCACCTGAAACAAATATGGGAAAAATGGGATGGAATTGAAGCGTAGAATCAGGTACATCCATAAGCACACAATCGAATCACCTCCGCTTGGGGGAATATCACTTTCTTCCTAATTTGTTGCTGAGCTTGGAATCTAATAAGATTACCTTGCATTCACAAAGATTGATGTAGTACTTTCATATCGCACTCTTCATATTATCTTTATATATAGTGGCACTGGGTTAGTTTGCACAGGGTTGAAGTCATCAATGCTGAGTGAGTGAATAGGTTCAAGTACTGGCTACACGTCAGACCTCTAAATAGCCCTTAATTTTGTGTTTTGTAGAATTTCACATTTTGAAATTACACAAAATTCCTATTCAATAATCTTGAAAATTGGTATTCTAATTCAGTGCATCATTCATGCAAATACTTGCAATTGATTCAGGCTCCCCTGGCAAACTCGGCCTCACTTTTTTAAATGGTCTGAGTTAGCCCCCGAACAAAGATATATAGCCTGGATTCTGATTTACATATCTACAGATATACGTTACGGAATACGCTATTAAAGGATTTGGGGTGTTTTCTTTGATTTGAATAGGCATCTTTCCTGGCTCTTTTGGTCCCCTCCTTTTGGGGGGTCTGCTCGCTATTCATAAGGACTGCTTTCATAGAAAACCCCTATTCAATTAAGACACATTATGAATGGAGGTCCTTATGAATAGCAAGGTAATTTGTCTATGTCTGCTCGCTATTCTTAAGGACTACTATTCATAGAAAACCGCTATTCATTTAACACGCATTATGAATAGTGGTCCTTATGAATGGAGGTCCTTATGAATAGCAAGGTAATTTGTCTATGGTTTGCTTGCTATTCATAAGGACGGCTATTCATACAAAACCGCTATTTATTAGGTCACTCGTTATGGATAGCGGTCCTTATGAATAAGTGGTCCTTATGAATAGCAGTCCTTATGACTAGCAAGGTTACCCTTCCTTTTGGTACTCAAGGGCAGGGAATGGTCCTGAGATGAGTGGGAGATACTTTTTAAGGGCCACAGTGCCGTCCATATTTCATAGATCCATTTCAAAAATTTGAATTTCTGGAGGGAGAACTCCTTCAGCCGGTGGAACAGCTCACTGTCACACTAACGAGTACTTTCTATTATGCACTTAACCCATCTTAGCTGTGAAGAGGAGGAACTTTATTCAGATAATAGCAAAGAACATCATGTACTATAGGTCCTAACCCCGCATGATGTGTACAACTACATGTACGTATGTATATGAGTGCAGCGCATGTATGGCTTCAATGCTGGCCATTGAATGGAAGTCAGTGTTTTGAATAATTGGCATTACTAACTTTCACACTATTCCTTGATTACAGTCTATTAATCGATCTGTATACATCATTCACTTCTAGAAGATCACTTATCGGGAATCCCGCGGTCACTCCAGGGGGAAGGGGTATAGGTGGATGAGCTCCCCCATTAACCAAAAGTGAATTAGCTTTTAAAGCCCCCCCCCCCCAAAAAAAAAAAAACAACAACAAAAACAAAAAAAAAAAACAGAAAAAAAAAAACATATAGATATTTTATTTTAAAAAGTACCTCCCACTAACGAAAACAGCAACTTTTATGAAGCTTCAAGGGCAGAATATATTTTTCTATATTCTCAATTCAAATCTAATACAATATTTACTGAGCTTCACCACCAACTCATGAAAACCACTAGAAACAAATAGAAAATGATTTCTATTCATGGTTTGAATAATAAATGAACATGAATAATTTAGATGAATAACATGCAGGAGTTTCACAATACATGTATATCCCATCAGCACTGCAAGGTTAATGCCATATTACATCTTGTCACTCACCTCATAAATGCATTACTGAATTCATATTGTAAAGAGATAATTGGATGAAATGAAATGCCAGTAATTTTCATTGCTGAATCTAATTAGCAATATCCACTTATTGGCAAAGACCTGTGCAATAATAGCGATTAGCTGTCATCAAGTTGATGTCACATGTATGATTTGCTCAGAGGCAGATGGGCATTTAAAGCTTCAACTCTGAGTTAACGCCCTTCTTACTCTCAACAGATGATTGTATCACATGACTGAAGTGAATTTAAAAATCCATCAATGACATATGCTTCTTTGCATTTATAGCCAATAAAAAAAATGAAATGGATCCGGTTTCTTATTCCTTGAGGGGCATTCTATGCACTCACAAATCATTTCAAACTGACCTAATATTATCAACTAAGCAATGCGCAACTTTTGACTTCCTCAAACGAATATAATGATCATAGCAAATAATTATTTTATCCAATCGGACAGAAAAATTGAATTAGTCTTTCAAAGAAACATAAATTAAAAAAAAAAATCCCCCAAATACAACAACAACACTGCAATTAATGGGAGTATGATTCTTGAATTTTCAAATAAGCTTCATATTAACTGAGACACGAAGCAAAAAGATATTCTAGAGGGGGGAAAAAAAGTAAAAAATTATATTCCCAAGTTTATCCTTTCCATTTTTTGTAATATTGAAGCAGCATTCTAGCACTAGCTGTCTATTAAAAAAAAAAAAAATCTCCAATCCTCTTTGTACATGTCAGGGTAAATAAGTTCTGGAACCAACTGTCAGAATGGGCACAAGATGCTATCAATTGTTAAGAGCTAGAAGGGTACTAAGTTACTATGCATTTAATATCTCAACCTTCTGGCTCTCTGCAGATGCTATCAGGACTTCAATTTCCTATACTATTATTCTACATCATGCCAACTGCACACAAGACATGGCTGACGGTCTGAAACATGACACTCTATGATGATAATAATGATGATGTTGAATCTTGATGGTAGTCTGTAATAATCATGCTAAAGACAGGGAGATGAAGAATATTAAAAGCAGCATCTCTTTCAGCCTAGGAATTAATTTTTTTTTTTTAGGGGCTACTTTTTTTTTGCCTTGGGGCTACTTTTGAATTTTATGGGGCTATTTCTTATATTATTGGGACTACCATTTTAATGTAAAGAGCAGACTGTCAGCCTGGTTATCAATTTGGGTTTTTTGTGATATTGCGATTGCTGTTTACATTGGTACTAATCGTACTATCTCATGCACAGGTTTACTTTATGTCATACTGCCCAATTTAATTTTAAAACATAGATTTTTAAAATTTTAACTTCACCCCCCCCCCCATCAGATTTTTTTTTTTTTTTCAAAACTTTAAAGGAATAAATCAAAAATAGGTCGATTCAACAATAGGTCAATTTCATTCGAATTTGCTGTCATTAGGCGTATTTCCTGCGGAGATGTTTATTTTAAGTGAAAAGGCGGGCTTGGTGTGTGTTTTTTCTTTTCTCGCACATAATACTCCTAAATCCGCTTGGACGTACGTACGTACATATATACTGTGAATGCGCACAGTTCCGGCGATTTTTCTTTTCCAATTTGATTTTTCGCGGATACCATCACACTCGATGAGCATCGATCTCGCCCGCGATAAGTAAAAAACCTCGTCATAAATCCACCGATTTCCTGATTTGTAAAGCGTTTTTGGTGACTCTGTTTCTCACAACCCGACTTAAGCGCCGCGTGCTTTGAAGAAATGGCACTAATTCCGCATTTTTTAGGCAGGCTTTGGCTTTACAGATTGATTTTTTGAGGTGACTACGGACTTAATGTGATAAGGGACAATTTCTCTGTGTGGTGTATCCGGTCGGAGATCTAGCGATAGTCTCATTACACGGATGATGGTAATTTTAGACCTATCATTGTAACATTGATATTGCGTTTCGGAAAGGAAATTTTCACAAAAAGTGTCGCGCAAAGACTAAGTGAAATGAAGCTGTCGATGAATTTATACAACCGTGATATAGAAAGCGTCAATGTGGGTAGTTACTGTAGTATGCATGAAAAAAGCGTTATCTTCAGTTCCGTGCGATATCTGGCTATACTGTAATTGTTGTCATTTGGTCTAGCGCTCACGATGCTACACATTCGCGATGTACTAAGCTCCGAATCAACGAGATAAAAGGTTGAATTTAGCTGCTTTTTGAGCATAATAGTGATTTTCTTTCGAATCATTGATGGGGGCGACTCATATGAAAACGGTGGCCCCCAAATACAGGTTTTCCAGCATTTATTGGGGCGATATGGGGGCCGACGAGGGCGAAATCGCCCGTCGCCCCCCTGTATTTCCGATGCTGATCTCTTTAGCTCTTTCCCTAAAACACAATACTGTGTGCTGAGTGCTAAAAGGGCATGCACTTTACATAGAGTTTATTACCTTCCGACTCTATGCAAGTACAGAGATAGGTGAAAGCTATTTCATATTACATTATGAATAATAGAATACAGGATGAATCTTACTATAACACTCTCCAAACACAAGGAATAGTATGGTGTCCAAAAACTTCCACCAGTACATGTACTTATTCTGTTTGGAGATGGAAAATGGAAATTTATTGGTCCAACTTCAATTTTATTTGCTCTCCTACTCATGACAAATATACCATTTTATCTGCAAATGCTACTCATTGTAAGACAGCCAAATTTTTTTCCTTCAGGGAGATTTTTGGTAATGGAAAATTATTATGCCAGATTGATCAATCAAGGCATTAAAGAAATGTGATGGTGGATGTCATCTTGGATTTCAAGGTTCAATGTCAAAGGGAAAATTCGGGATAAATTCACTGCTCTGTAAAATAAATTTTTGGGATTTGATTATAATTACATGACTCTATTATGAATATAATACTTATGCTGTATATGCTAGATCAGTTATACACAAAATATTCAATCATATCTGGAGTGAAACTAACCTATATTGTGACTTCAAGGTCATTTCATGGAAAAATACTTAAAAAGGGGTAAACATTCCTACAGATTTCTAATCATGCTGGTTCTATTTTCCTTAAGGCACCTTGAAAAGGTATGAAAATACATGAATGATTCCTGTTAAACCCTACCAGAAATACTACACCTGCCCTAACAAATTAGTTTGATCATTACAGTAGACTGCATTGCTATGTCCAGATCTAATTTTCTTAAATGGTGTCCCCATGGGCAGCATCAGGACCAGACAATTTCATATGATCCATCAATATCAAGTAAACAAGAAAAGAGAGAAAAAAAGAGTACTTGTTTGATTCCTTTCCGATGCTCTAAATGGACACTGGCACCACCACCTCCACCACAGACTGTCATCATGAATTCAAATCTTTTTGCTGAATCACTTCCCTTGCTTTGCAAACAGGCCATAATATCTCTCATAATATGGGGCCGGGATAGACGATATTATTGATAACATCAAAATTAATTACTTGACTACTAATAATGTATTAAGTGGGAGGAGAATGGTATGGCAGCAGCCTCTATTTAAAAAAAAATATTCCACTAACCCATTAAAGGTCTATTTTATGATACCAGTGTCCTGCGACGAAATACATTTCTGGCCTGCCCAACAAATTTATCAGGAACCCATGGTCTACTTCATTAAATATAATCATAGCATAGGCTAATATATCAATAATTCATAATGATTTCAATAAGGCTAATTATAGTAACTGATGAATAAAGGTATAACCTGAATATTATTAAGTCAGTAGAAATTTCAAAATACTAAACATAATCCACTTACTTTAAATCTAATCAGAATTATTCAATTAGCTTCTTTTTATATGACCAAATTCATTTTCTCTGTATTTTCTGATTACTAAGGAAGTCTCTAGGACTTTTCTATACTCGTTGTAGTTTAGAACATGGACAAAAAATAAAATAAAAATACTTTTCCTTTTGTAACTCACTTCATCTATTCGCTTTGTACAAAAACGATGGGCACATCAGATAGCGGAGAAGGAAATCTTGCTTAAGTTGCGCCCATCCAAAATATTAAATAACAATGCATACATTAGTAGGCAAACCTATGGCAAATTAACATAAATGTAAAAACAAAAATACTTGGTGCAAATCATGCTCAAGTTTGCCAAATAAACCAATGTTGGATCATCAACAGAAATCTGTGGTAAGGCCCTGGTTTCACAAAACTATACATCAAGCTGCTTTTCCCATTAGCGCTGGCCAAAACTAAGATACTGATCTTTTCTTAAAGATGGGCTCCAAGTACTACTAATCACAGTCTAGACTGACTTTTGTTTTGAGTGGATCCTGTCTCCTTTTTATTCTTCATGAAAACAACTCCCAGAGCTAGAGGGTAAAGAAGAAAATCTAGTCTCTAGATAGTATAATGTAAGAACTTTGATGCAAAATGAGAAAAATTAACTCTTACCCTGACATGTAGCTCATTCGGGACAATTGCCAACTTTTTATGGTTTGCCTTCAAATTTTAATATCAAGAGCCCTTTGAGCAGAAAGAACAAAATTTCAAAGAAACCCTTACAAGTAATATTTCATTTTTTATGCTCAAGTTCTTATTAAGTATCAAAATTACATGCAGTATACAGAAAAATTATTTCAAAATTACTAACTTCCAATCTAATGAAGATAGCTGGGCTATGTACACAAATTTACTTTTTTTCTTTCTGCTGCAACATCCTGTTCTTAATCCTGTATCTCTATGTACATGTACATGTATTTGCCCACCACAACCAATGAGGAGAGCCCTAATACGTAAATTCAAGTTTCTTTTGGGCGATCCCTGGTATTGGTTGTTGTTATTGATTTTGTTTTTTGTTTTTTGTTTGGTTTTTTTGGTTTTTTTTCCAACTGCGTACCATCATTGTTCATATGTTATTGTTTGATGTTTAGTTCCTGGAAATTTTAAAAGAAGAACAAAAATACTGTATGTATGTATACCTATCTGAATGCACAGGTGGTATATTTGAAGTGACAGACATGGTCTGAACTATAGACTACAACATCACTGCCTTTTGTAACCTACTGTAAAACCTTTAGCGTTAATTTTGTGAGTAGTTTACACATAACAAATTTCATGTCACAAAATGATTGAACCATTTAAAAAATTGGAGTTTGTAAAAGCTTCTTACCACATAATCAATGTCATTACATTACTGAATGTTTCTGGTTTTTACAGTAGCAGGTACACATTTTTCTCTTGATTTACATTTGGAATATGTCATCCTTATTCTGTCAAAATGTACCGAATAATGAGCTCAAAGACTTGTACTATGCCCCTTCAATCATAGAATAAGAATTTACTTTCATTTTACTTCATTTAATGTTATTGTTTGTGTTGATATGAGTGCGTGACAGGAATGCTTTGGTTTGTCTTTGCTCAATATTTTATTTTTCCATTTTGCATTACCAATCACCTTTCTTGAAATTCATGACTAATTTTGTCAAACATACATGCACACATACATGTACTTGAACTTTACATCATAGCATGAACACTTGAAAACACTCATGATGAAGCATAAAGCACAATATTCCTTTTGTACATGTATACTTCTTAGATTAATGCAAACATTTTGAAGATCATTGGATTGCTATATGCAAACAGTTATCAGTCATCCCAACCAATGTGCAAAGGTCAAGTTTGAACAACAAAAAAATGGACAGCTTTAGGCTGGTCCATCACCCCCCCCCCCCTCTTAATCTGAAACTGAAAACGAGCAATTTATGTCTGATGACACACTGGCGAGCCCCATTAGGGAAAAGGAGGACACGGAAATGAAGTGCTCTTGCACCACATGCCGTTTCCGTTTTTGAAAAAGGTCAGAATGTTGGTCGCCAGTACACTTTGGGGAAAAATTGCAATGAAAGAGGCAAGCAAAGAACCATGCCCAGTACAAGTAAATTCTGGTCAGCCCCACATTTGTGTCAGTGTGTGTTTCACTCAAGTACTTAACTATAATTCACACCTTCTAAGAATCATGAAACACTTCATCCCCTGGTTTTAACTAGATTCGTCATTTCAAAATCTGCAAAATTTACCACCAAAAGAGAGAGAGAGAGATGACGCGCGGCCTGATAAGAGGCAAAAGGTGTTAATAACTCTGTGTTAAATAATATGGATTAATGCCCTTCTGGGTCTTAATAGATGATACAGTCTAGGAGCTTATCCAAGGTCATCTGTTACATACCTCAAACAATGGACAACCAGAATACTAATCGAAAAGAAAAGGTCGCCGCAAAATAGCAGAGATAATTGAGAGTAAAATTCCTGAGTGCAGCAAGACCTTCCTTTCGTTAATTACAGTAGAGCTAAGCATCAAATGCATCCTCGTGGGAAAAAGAGGTGCAATTAACAGGATTCTATATGTATCAAAGTAGATACAGCATACAAGAAATACATGTACTGTGAGAGTTTGTGATTGGACTGTTAGTTTGAGGTTATTTGCAGGAAATCTCTTACTATCTAGTCACATTACAATAACTGCATGTGGTGCAACATAACATAACTGTAATCATGATCAAATAATGAAAAAAAAAAGAGTGCTACTGCTCATTTTATTGTATAGGCTGCAAGTAGCCAATATACCAAAGAGAAGAAAGAGGTAATCTTTAGTAAAGATCTTTAGTAAATACTATTTTGATTTATGCTGTATTTTTTTTCATTTGCCTGTCAAATTTACGATCCTGTATTGTGCTGATATTTTGTAAAATGAATTTTGTATCATTGTTCATGTTTATAATGTTGTGCGACCTGCCATGCTTTCAGCAAGGGAACATGGGCCTGGTCTAAATGTATTATTGTATTCCTTTATGATATGAAATAAAAGGAATGATTTGAAAAGAAGAACAAAGAGCAAGAAAAACTTTAAACTCATAATTATCAGCTACCTTTTTAAGAAGAATACTGCAAAATTTAATACGAGAAGGCTGATAAGCTGAAGCCCAACCAAGTTGTTTGATTTGGTTTAATCAGGATCAACAGACTGATAAAAAAAAAAGCAAATTTCTACACATGTTGGGACTATTAATATGTATGTCCATACAGACTCACCAATAAATACATGTAATGAAATAGGGCAAGTCATGTGTTATGAAACAGTGACAAAATATTTTTTTTTTTGGGGGGGGGGGGAGGGGGATTTGGTTGTCTCACAAAGAATCAAGAAGTTTTCCTCACTCCAATCAATGCATTAATACTTTCCCAGTTTTTCTTTACTTTAAATTACTTATAGGTCATCTGTTTTTATTGCTTATATATTTTTTGTTATGTAAATATGTTTAAAAAAAAAGTAGTTGTCTTTTTATTATTGCTGACAAAAGCACTATTAAACTATTATCCTGTCAGAAAAAAACCCCCAATAAATCAATAATGCAAAACTAAAAAAGGAGGAGAGAAAACAAAATTGGATACATAAAAGAAAGGTTTCATTGAAAACACTCCAAAGTGCACCCTTTATATGGTCATCTTATGTGTTTCTTTATACATTTCTTTAAAAGAATTTTCCTCCCATATTGAAAGGCTGCAAGTTAATGACCCCTGATTGATACAGCTAGTGGTATTACATCCTTCAAGTTCACTCCTCAGAACCTCCTGCTTTCCAATCCTCTGTAATCAACTCCACGTCTAATCTTACCCCTCATGCAGGTCTTTGATTGCTTTCATAATAACCCTCTAATTGATGGAAAGCTTCCAGCATTGGAGTTTAAAGATAAAGTTGCATGTTGGTTATGTGATTACATTGTGAAAGAAACTGTCTCAACACAATTGGGAAAGGTATATCATGTCTACATAAGAATTGGTGAATACTGTGAGGTTTTGGAATCATCAAAATGATAAGAAATTGACCTGATCTTGCTGAAAAGCACATGCACTGCACACAGAAATATGTATGGGACTGCACACACAGGTACATGTAACATGAATGTTCAGCCTGAACACTTCAAGCTATTTCTCATATTTTGAATATGAGAGAATTAGAAGAGCAATCCTTTCTGGGTATATTTCTACTATGATGTTCTTGCAAAATGATGTAAAAGGAACAAGAAAGCTTGTATAAATTTTTTCCTTTCCCAGAACTTAACCTTCTCTTTAATCAGCCAAATTCTGAAATTCTATGTGATTCCCACTTGATGCACTCTTTATAATTCCAGTCTGTCTGTCTGTCTGTCTGTCTCTAAATCATCTCTAATCTTCCTGTCCCGAAGTATTTTTCATTCTCCTGGGTGATTTATTGCCACACTCTACATCAATTTCCTATTTAAACCATGAATAGGGGCATTAAAAACAACATTTTGGATCTGCAGCATCAATTGAAATGGATTATAAAACCCTCTGATATCCATATCATTCCATTTAAATGTTCAACTCAACTTGGCTTTGGAGATTTATTGAGTTACATGCTTAAAGGTTGTATCAAACATTTACAGTAAAAAAAAATGAGAGGTTGATTTGCATACATGTAAATCTACTAAATGCTTGTACAAACATTTTGACAGATTGAAGCAAATTATGTCCATTTGAGAAAAAAAATTAATTTCAAACATTTATTATCCATATGTCAGATGAACACGCAAGCATAAAATTGCATCAGTTAATTTTGCGATTTCATTAATTTTTATTCTGACAACACTGAATTTACAAATGTAGATACAATTTTCTGCTCTTGTATGTAAGTACGGTAAAAGGTTGATAACATTTGGTTAGGATTGAGGTGTTTACTTGTAAATGCTTGTAACACATTTAAATCTTAAAGGTTTGTGAAAGGTCAAAAGTTGGATAGATTTTTGTCCGGTCTGTCAAACTTTTAACTTTTAAGGTACATTTTTGCTTTTACCATAATATTTGGAATCTTGACGTTTTGGAAAACAATCATGCAGTCTTGCTCTCGAGAAAAGGAATGTTCATATCTGTCACTTATTTTATTAGAATTTGATCAATTAAAGATTTGTTATTTTTACACTAGCTGCAAGTGTACTTGCGAATTTACAAGTTTCCAAATTATTCTTTAATTATAGGAAAAAATATATGCGCATACTTATAATTCACAACCACAAAAGAGACTTAAGTTTTTTTTGTTGACTACATCTAATCCATTTACTTCCAATACAGTGCAGGCATGAAAAGTGCTGTTCATGAAAAACACTGAAAACTTTCGTGAACCAAAGCGAGGGAGCGAAGTGACCGAGAGGGGTGTGGGTGTGGGAGGGAGGTGTCCCCCCTGCCACGGTACGGAGATTTTTAAAATTTGGGGTTCAGAATTGTGCAATCTAGTGCATTCTGTGGTGAGATTGAAAACTACACATTTAATACTGATATACATGTAGGTCATTTAATGCAATGTTGTACTGTGAAACAGATGTGGGAATCATTTTTATACAAGACCTTGATAAAGAGCCAGAGTCATGTTGAACTGAATACAAACGCACATTCTCCTTTGTTTTATTAATCAATTTTAATGACAATTTTCCTCTAATGATGAGAAAAGATATGTTTCTTTATACGATAGCTTTTTTCAAGGTGTGTACATGTATGCCTGTTTTGCTATTTTTTTTAATACACGTTTCTTATTTAATTTTCTTGTAGTCTGAAGAGGGCTACCTGAAGGATATGATTGATAAGCATGCCATAATGTAACAGTGAGTTCTTATTCTGTCATCCAGTCTCCCATCCACCTCCCTAAGGCCTGATAATATTAATGGAACACAGCCTGTTAACCAGCTTATTGCTTTACGAGGTAGTCAGATATTCGCAATTCAAGAAATGGGTTATTAATCAAAATGAGGCTAAAATCATTAGGGCAGCAAGAATCTTATAAAAAAAGATCCTGAGTGAAATATATCTTACAGACATTAAGTTTGCAATAAATTAGAGCATAATTTGTCTTGCTAAAAACATACATCTCAAAGACAGATGGGGCTTGACTCCTGCATGAATGTATCATGGCACCATTCCTGGTCAATATGGACCAAAGAACCCAAAATGGTCACTGCCAAGATATCAGCAGATGTTGCAGGCCTGTGAGTGGGGTTTCAAAAAAAGAGTGGAAAAAAGATGAAACTAGTTTCCCTGATCTATTTACTTGTCTTCTGCTTCGTATCTGAAGTAATGCAGATTGAATGGCCGCCAACTGGTGGCCCACTTGACACATGCGGCGGCATGGTCCACAGTTCTCCGGTATATGAATGCAAGCAGCAATGAACTTCACATCACACGCGAAGGCAAAACACATACAGTACATACATGTACATGTAAACGACGTTACGTTGTTTTCCAAGGTCGCAAGAGAGCTAGACTCCGCTTGAGCTAGACTTCGCTCGAGCTCGCGGCCGTTTAGCTAGACAATGTTACCAGCCATTTAAAACCATTTACATAATGGTTGCTGATAAAATAGCGCATGGGAAAAAAGCAGAAAATTGAAATCGGCAAGAATAATAAAAAAAGCGGACTTCCGCTAAAAAAAATTTTTTATTCATTATCATTATCATTGTTACTTCTTTTTTTTTTTGGGGGGGGGTATCTATATACTGTAAAGGTATTATGTAACATTTTTGACTAGGCTGATAATGATTTCTTTTAACAACCTGAAAAATTCCTTCTGTCTTGCCTCTTCAAATGTAATTACTGGAGGTATTGTAATCATACATGTAGATGGAGACAGAATTCCACAGCAAAGGTAGTTAATATTGCATCAGTCATGATTGAGTAAAAGTCATGCTGGCCAAATATAAGCTACACGTACATGTACATGACATGTTGGTTGTGAAAATTATGAGAAGTCACAAAAAGCATTGACTTTTGAGGCCATATACATGTACATGTATACACTACAGACCTGAGGTAAGAATGTCTAGTCCATCTCACATGCTTTATTGGATTTGCTTTCATATTTAAGTGAACCTTTGGGCAGCATGGTACGACATTCATAAAATTGAGCATTCTTGAGTGAGATTATTTCTTTCTTTTTAATACTACACATTTTTAGAGGCATCTATTATTATGAAAGACCTAGATCCACTTTGCTGTCACACAACATACATAAATTTACATGTATTGAATGCTGGAAGTTAAAATCTGGCGAAATAGGGTAATTTCTCAACTACTCCTCTACCTTGAAAACGTTTCCATGCAAAATTAATTTGAATCAGTTTACCTGATATGACTTTTTTTTATAAGAAGTTCTTACAGATTACATGTGATATCAAATTTGAGTTATGTTTTCAAATGAATAAATAATTCCCCTTGCTACATCAGGTAACCAAGACAATAACACTTTTCTACAATGTCTTGTGCAATACCTTCATGTATCTCTTATAAATACACTGGTCTAGTATCTAGTTTCAAATATTTCACAAGATTTTATTTTCTTCATTCTTTACTTGCAGCACAGCATTTTTATGCAATATACAGAAACATAACTTCTGCAACAAGGGCATTCTAATTCATTATTAAAGACTTGTTACAATAAATCTAATGAACCAGACTTTCATTCCATATTTTTACACATGTCACTCAGATACTGAATTCATTATGGCAAATTAAATCATTCAAAATTTATTTTGAACTATATACCTCACATATATGCCCCTCTAATAATTTTTTTTTTTAAGTCAAACATGGGACCATGTAAAAGAGAACAAGAAAATACATTCCACAAATTAGCTCACATTTCAGAAATATGATGGTGAAAACTGCTTAAATTCTGAGGGATTATTCATCATAAAAACACACAATTTATTATAAAAACATGATAGAGAGAGAAAGAGAGAGAGAGAGAGAGAGAGAGGGGGAGAGAGTAAGACTCCAGTGTAGCAGGCTGGGTAGTTGCAGGCACATCTACGAGTGTTACGGTAATAACCTTTGATTATCACACCAGACATTGATGAAATGAACAACTGTCTATGACTATTTTTATCTTAAAATTAAAATGAGAAATGATGGTTATCTTATCAGTATCCTCGCTGTGCGCTAGTTTGCTTGATATATGAGGTTAGGGTAATTATGTGTCTACATGTATGTCCAACTCAAGTAATTTTTGCTCAATTTGAACTAAAAAGTGATTGTAATTGGGCTAAACATTACCAAATTTGGGCATTATGTACATGTATACAATATCTCTCAAGAAAGCAATTTCTTTCCCATACATGAATATCTTAATGCCTCTTAAAAAAGAAGACAGTACTCTGAAAAATGAGAATCTCTGACCAACCTTCTAAGCATCGTCCTTTGAATAGTACTCTCTGTTCAAGACGGAATTGATGCATGGGCTCCATGGAGGAGAAGTTGACTTCACGTGAGATGGCTTTGCATTTGAGGATCTTCTTAGGGACTCTGGCTTCGTGCTCTCCGTCTGGTGCTGATCTGTGTATTTTTTTAAAGAAAAAAATAAAGAAAAAAAACTTAGCTATGATCACATTCACACTTTCCCAAATATAAGTGCTCTTGTTTAAGTTAGCATCAATCCCGTAGAAGCCATGATCAATCTATCTTTAACCAGAGGACAGTAATACGTTCAGGTTTATACAACACAAGCCCCTACTGCAATTGCTCTAAGGTCAAAATCCTTCACTAACCAAATTCCTACCTGCAACCCTTGATCAATCCAATCTAATCCAATCCAAATACTACTATCTAATCATAACCCTTAAAAATGAAGTTGAGTTCTGGTCATAAGATTGAATTGTGAAAGAAACTGTCTCAAAGCACTTGGGAAAGGTTGATTATATAGGTATAAGAATTAGTGTATGCTGTCAGGTTTTGAAAGCTCCAAAATGATACGAAATTGACTCAATCCTGCTGAGAGTCACATGCACTGAAGACAGAAATAACTATACACAAATGTTCAGCCTGAACATTTCAGCTTGTTTGTTCAAAGTCATTCTTGTTTCCTAATACCATTTTTGGCTTATTCTTTCATGGTTTGCACTGTAACTATCTTTAAGAAGCAGCCCAGAAGAAAGCTCAAATGGAACATGAATTCTGTCCTACTTTCTCGTGTAGTCAAACACTCATGTATGAGTGATCTTATGAAGGACAACCCTGCCAAGGGTACTTTTATTTGGCAAGTAATATGGTTCAAAATATCAATATATCTGATTTAATTTGGCTATTAAATACATTAACCTCCCCCCATCATTTTCTTTGACAGTATCATAAAGTATTATAGATTTTTAAGTAGAAGACATGTTCAAAATAAAAAAGAGATGAAATTATAACACAAACTACTTCTAAAAATCAATTTAGAATAAAATGATTAAAGTAAGAAATTCATAATTTCATAGAAAAGAGAAAATATGTGAAAAACTATAAATATGCATAAACGAATATGAAGATTACAAGTATGAATATAAGACAGAAAGAGAAAGAGAAAGAGAATACAAAAGCAAATGGAAATAATAAAGAGAGTAAGGAGAATTAAAGAGTCTGGGAAATAGTTTCTTTTTAACATTTAGAAGCGCATAAAGAAGTTATATCATAATGTGATGTTATACAAGAATTATTATAATTATCATTAAATTGCATAATACAAAACAAATAAATAAAAAAAGGTACTTACAAGTCATCATGACCTTGCCACATGATTTTGCCTGAATCTGCATCTCTAAGATTCATCCAATTTCTGTGCGAAGAGGCATGTTAAGGAAGATATCACCTGAATCAAACATAAGCCTAATCTATCTATCTATCTATCTATGTCCATAGCTTGGGGGTCGTTAGGCTGACAATGTGATTGATCTTGAGATACAGGTTCTCCTTAACTTTTCATCTTCAGCTGTTCTAATACATTTAAAAAAAAAAAAGGTTGGCACAATGACAGCACAAGTGCAAAGTTGAATGCCTATGGCAAGACTTAAAATGGTTGATCCACACTCAGTTGATAATCATCTTTGATGAAATCTACTGATCTAAACTTCCTCCTGGCTTTGAAGATTCTCAAAGCTCCTTGTTCTCAATCTTTTCAGTGCTACAGACTGTTCAAACTACCCACATTTTAATATCTATTATTGTAAGGCTAAGAAAAGTTTCTACTTCTGCTTGAAATTAAAACCAATTGACGAATTGTGAAGTTTGATATCATGAAACACTGTTTGCATCAAAACAATGCAAAACAACCCATGATTTAAAACTTGTGAAAGTAATCTTAGTCATAATTTTCTTTCCTTTTATGAGGGGGAGGGGGAGGGGGTAGACATGTTTGAAAAAATTGGTGGCATGGTAAGAGTTTATCAACCCTATGATTCAAGCTCATACACCGTATGTGAAGTTGTCATGTACAGGAATCAGAAATAACACAAAGAATCATGTAATTGTCCTTGAAGACGGACTTGGGGGCAAGTGCTCTAGACTATGATCAAAGGATCAAGCTTGCAGCATTATTTCTTGGGGAAATGATTATCCCTTAGAATGATGCTGATTTTATTGCTTTTTCAATCGCAATATTGATTTTGTTGTACATGTAATTCTCTTTTCAAAAAGATACTGAGGGGGAAAAAATAAGTCAGTTTATCAAAGGAAAATCTCATGTTCATATATTATATCTAAAATCTTCTTCTGATGTGAACTTAGTAGGAGCAATCATAAAAAGAAAATGTCTAAAAGTGACAAGGATAAATAGATAAACATTCTAATACATGAAAACAGATTGAAAAACACATTTCCTACAGTGGTGGATACATAATACCTTTGAAAATCCAATTTTAATCTCAGAAGACAATATATCAAGAGGGAAATATATCGTCAACAAGAATCTAACAACTACTTGACCTTTGGTAAATCACTAGAAGCTAGCTCTTAATCACAACAATTGTGAAAACATGATTAAACTGTTAATAAAAAGATAGAACAAATAAATATAATTAAAAAAAACATTAAAATAAACAAAAAATACATAAATAAAACTGCACCTTTATGCATAATTGTAAGTACATGTATCAACCGATATCATCAATATTTAAAAAAAAAGAGGGAAAAATATATTACTCACACACACAAATGCACACAATATCAAAATAAGGAACAAAATTGTTTCCTCATTATGCACAATTTGTCATTAATTGAAAAGGTTAAGATCAAGTAAATATTAAAGGGATCAATTTACCTACCACTATGCACTGTACACATATGTGACATTCTATACACTGCACGTGCACTGACATAATTAGTAAACTACCAATGCTTTCATCACTACAAAATCATACACAGTGTGCAATTGCATGTCAGACTATACTGTCTGTATTTAATTCCATGGATATTTTGAAAGAATGCATGACCCTAATTGAAGCCAAACTCTATTGGTGTTAATTTCTGTAACAATGCAATATCCCCCCCCCCCCAACAAAAAAAGGAAGAAAAAACTTACTTCAGCCCTCGTTGAATTTTGAAACAAAATATCTGAGCGGTGTGAATGATGAGCATTAAAAAAATAAAATAAATAACTTGTATGTACATGTATGATATTTTATCACTATAACTTGATTTTAATCATAGTTTATAAATTCCATCCCAACAACAACACTGCCTACATGTATAACAGCAAATTTAATGCCAACAAAACCCCAACAATTTTCTATTGAATGAAATATGTTATTTTTTGATACATTTTTGATACCTGTGGACAAAATTTTTTTCCGAACAGGAAGAATCTTTCACTGTCTAAGGGTGCGTTTATGCTCCAATTTTTCAGGCCAGAATGAGGCTTTTGTTACGCGCTCAGTTCAAAATACCGCTGCGTCCACAGTCATTTTCGTATAATTGCCGATTTAAAACTCACAAAAAGACCTGTGCATTTTGAATCGGCGTTTCTCCAAAAAGACGATTCCTGGGGAAGCGTAAACACACAATCATTGGTAAACGTGTTTATTTATATGACATCATATAAATATGTTTCCAGTTCACGTGAAGATCCGCGCGCCGCTTGCGCAATGCTTGTTTGTTTTTTCCTCAATGCATGCATGCATAAGCAGTCGACATCCAAGGAAGACCCACCCGTTTACTTAATATTTCTTTTATAATCATATTATTGAGTTGAAGCCTTGAGTGTCAAGGGCTCAAATTATGGTCAGAGCCTGAAATTCAACAAGAGTTGAATGGATTGACAAGAAATAAACCCATCTACAATAAGTTGGCAGCGCAGACCAGCTTGTCGCTGTAGGTTTTGCTAGAAGAACAGGACAAGCAGTACACAGAGTAACTCAAAAACTTTCGAAAAAGCGTGTGCCCCAACTTGACCTGCCCACCCGGGGTCAACGCAAGCATGCGCAGTGCAGGTTTAAGAATCCAGCGGCAGAGCCTGAATTCGCCTGGAGAAAAGAAGCATAAACAGTACCCTGTGAAGTGTGAACTACATTTTAGATGAGCGTTTTAAAACCCTCATTCTGTGTTCGTGAAGGAAGCATAAACGTACCCTGAGAGTCAACTGTGTCATTAATGACTGTTGGTGATATAATGAGTGGCAGCAAGATTACCCTTTGAAGATTATGACCACCACGTCCCGGCATTAATGACCACCGGTCTATCCACAGCAAGCTCTTTAAAAAGGAGCAACTAATACCACGAAGTTCGTCCACAAGTGACAGCTATATTGTTATGATCGATAGGGTATTCAACTCCAACTATCTCGGTATCACTTATCATTATATCAAACAGGTGGGTGTTGGCCTATACCTGATGGCACAATTATGATAATGCATTCACTAATAGTTCCATTACCCTAGATTGCTTCATACCTGTGTTACTTGTCCAAGAGTGAAAGGGGTGAACCAATAATAATAATGATAATAACAATTGTGGCTTCTTGTATAGCGTTCATGTCCGTCATGTTGTGATACTCCCGGGGCTCCAACATTATTACCCCGGTCATAGCTTAGCGGCCAAATATGTACAACTGTAGCAGTCTAGCATATGAGATACCCATTTACATCTGGGTGGAGAGTGGCAAACGTGGTTTAATGTCTAGCCAAAGGATGTTATTGCAGGGCAGGGATTCAAACCCTTAACCCTTTTAATTGAGAGTCAAGTGAATGAACCACTATACCACACCTCCACATAAGACCACATTAAACACTGGATATGTTTTCAAATTTAAGTTTATTCTATAGAAAAAACCTAAGGAAAGTTAACAATACTGGAAACAAATTATTTTATTACAAGTAGCAACCAGTAAGGGGATCAATATGCATATATGGTAACTGTGTGTCTCTTGTATAGGAATAGAGAAAAATTCAATAGTCAATAGGGTGTAAATGCACTTTCTTGCTCCATTCCATGTAGAAATGTGCATAGACAGATTACCTATGAATACATGTACATTGTACATGTTGTACAAGTTCATGAAGACACTTTGTTGTTTAACTATTCCAGGAGTAATTTGTTGAGAAAAGAAATTATTATGATTCTATAGCATAATAAAAGCCCTAATTACATCACAAGTTGCCAATCTGGAGATAACAATACTTGGTGAAGAGCAGTGCCCCCTCGTGTATCAAATACGATAATGCTGTGATCCTCTTTGCCACTCCTACCATACATGTAATAAATCAATAGGAAATCTATTCTTCTACTTGTCTTTTTTTAGGTCAGCGGACACAGCAACAAATATTCATGGTAGGGTCTCTCAGGATGGAACAGTCAACAATAGATTATGGGGGTAGAGGGGACTTCAATTATAGACATTATGTAATCCCCAGTACTGTTGACATCTGAAGATGACTTCACAGTTTTATTGCAATGTCTAACATGTGAAGAGAATGGAGTGACAATGATTATATGATCTCTGTAACGTGATCCCAATGAAAATGTAAATGCTGACTTATGACAATGACAATCCACTTAAGCTTTTCTTAAGAACAGGAATATCGTTAGATTGTTATAGGTCCTCCAAAAAGAAAAAATGCTACTGAGTTATACATTTGAAGAAAAAAGACATTTTAGTCATAAAAGAACTGCAGGCAATCATCAAAATTCCACCTGTACTAATCAGGTTTTTATGGTGAATATTGTAGGAAACTGTTTTTATTGTGTGATTAGGGTTTAAATACAAAAGATAGAGAAGAACCCAAAATTCAATATGATCTAGAAATGCTCCATAATCTGTTTTTTCCAAGAAAGAAGAAAAAGTTCCATGTCTTCTTATCAAAAAAATTCAAAGCAAAGTTCTGGGTGCTTTCCAGAACATTGATTTTGAAAAGCTGAAATGGGCGCAAAAAAAAATCAAGAAACATTGCTCTTTCACCATGCAATGTCACTTTCCAAGGGTGAAAGTTTGATCAGTATTGATCTTACAAAGTGAACTTGACTTTCTTTATATTATGCCTGACACAAGGGTGTTGGACAGGGAATTCCTGATGTACACTAAATTATTAGAAATTCTAATACCATTCAACCAGACACATGATGATCACAAGTACCTAGTACATGTACTCTTCCTCTCTGTCATGAATGGGCAGTCAATCTTCCTTCAATGAACCTCTGAAGATGCCTAAATGCAAGCATGCAAACTTCAATTCAAACAGGTTCTCTTCCTTTCTGCCTTTCTGCTCAAAATCTTGACAATCTCCCATTTGGACAGTTCATCTATCATTTCTAGTGACAAATATTAGATTAAAATCAATAGCACCAAGGAGAGCAGACTCTCGTCATTAAATTTCATTACATGGTATTGCTGAAACACTCAGTCGGCAAGGCAATGCTCTGTTGCCAAGCAACTATGTATGTCAAATGGAGTATTTCATGAACAAATGTCACTGATTTCTGTTCATGATGTGTTGACATCCATCCTTTTATGATGCACATCTGGGGCACAGAATAGGTAAAGCGTCATTTAGCAATATTATGCAGCAGAATATTTGTGATGGACTGAAGAACTTGAACTCGCACTGCAAACAGGTCAAAATTAATAACTTGCAATGGTAAAATCAAAATTTGAAGGCTGAACCTCAGTGTATCTTACAAAAATGAATGGATAGATAACAAATCTAATATACATGTAAATCATAATTATTTTATTTGTCAATCAACCACAAATAACATAAAATGTAAAAGCTTTGGCAGGAGCCATGTATAAGTGATGATCAAATCCTTTCTTGACATCAAGCATTCTTTGGATTCCACATATACTGTCATTTGCTGAAACAGTCATTTGCAGAAACAGTAACATGTACATGTACAATAAAGAATACATTTTTACATAGAATTAGTGAAAGAAGATGAGGAAATATAGACATCCTCACATACTACAGAGCAAGATGGGTTTCAATTTTACACTATTTGTCAATGAAACACTACAAGATCATAAATGCAGGGGAAGAACCATACTAAGTTTTATGCTAGAGCCATTTTAAGGAAATTTAAAAAAAAAAACAAAAAACTAGAATATCACTGGAGGTGATTAATACCACTGCCCCAATGTGCGTGCCAAATTTCATGAGCATTGCTCGAAAAATGAGGAAGTAGTTCGATCCGCAAGATTTCAACCTGATTTAATGCCATAACATGCCCTTACCATGGCAACGCAGTTTCCGACACTTTAAAAAAAAATGTCTTGCACATCTCCATCCCAAGACAAATGTGTGTGTCAAATTTCACAAGCATAGCTCGGAAAATGAGGAAGTAGTTTGATGCGCAAGATTTTAACCTGATTTATTGCCATAATATGTCATTACCATAGCAACACCGTTTCTGACACATTAAAAAAATTTCTTGCACATCTTAATCCCAAGACCAATGTGTGTGGTGAATTTCATGAGCATTGCTCAAAAAATGTGGAGGTAGTTCGATGCGCAAGATTTGCAACAGACCGCCAGACCGCCCAACCAACCGACCAACTGTACGCTGATTCCTATATTGGCGGGGTTATAAAAACAGGGTTCAGGTACAGGTACATGTTCTTTAGAAGGATTAATCATTATATTGGGGTTCCTTAGACATCCTTACCCTCAAACTCTTGTTAGTTATGAGCCCTGATAAATGAAATACTGAAAAAGACCCCTTCATGACAGGCCATGCATTGTCATACATACATAGGAACACTGAGGCAATAATTTCTGAATTTATTTCTTTTGAAAATCCCCTGCGAGGCACTTTGGCTCCTGGTGAAATACTCCTGATGACGTAAGCACTTATAATCCTCTCTTTTTCTTAACTATAGCAAACAACCATCAAAGCTCATGAATACTTCATATTTTTGGTCTCCAATCTCTGGTGACTGCCACTTACAGGCTCTTGACTGTCAGAAACCTGTTTGGAGGTGTTGTAGTCTAGTGGTTTTAACACTTAAGTGGGGATGCGAAGGTCATGGGTTCCAGCCCTAGCACAGCACTACTGTCCTTTGGCAAGATGTTAATTTATATTTGCAACTCTCCATCCATGTGTTGTAAGTCGATACCTGGTAGAAACCATTCCTTGAAGGCACTGTGTGCTGGGAATTGTTGCCAATGAGAGCTTCTAGTAAGCTAGTATTCTAGCTACATGAAAAGCTTGGGTATAATTTACTGGAGTGCCTTGAGCAACCTGTGCAGTGAATATGGGCTCATACAAGAAAGCTGATTGATATTATCCTTATTATTATTAAGATCACAATCATGATCATGATCATCATCCTTATCATCATCATTAGTAATAATATATGTTTAAATGGACCAATACTTCCAATTTTGCCAGTTCCCATTGTCTCATAACACCCTTAAAAAGGGTATTACTATCCAACATATTTCTTAATTGTTAGAATAACATTTCTAATAAAACAATTTCCATGTTTCCACTTGATGTTTAAAAATTAAAAGCCAACACTAAAGCTAAAGAAGGAAAAAACAAGAATGATGTGACTGCCTCTCCTATATGCCTCCGCCTAAATTCAGTTAAGTTCATGCCTCAAACTTTTCTTAAAATATTGTAATAACCAGAATAAAAAGCATACATGTGTACATTTATGTTAATTGACCTCTTTGACCTCTGACCTAACACATTATAACTCAAGTCTAATCACTTTATCTCCTCCTAGTCATGCATACAAAGTAGTTATAACAAAACTAAAAAATCTTCAATTTAATGCAAGTTGACCCCTCTGACCTTTGACCTACTACACCTAAAATCTAATCACTTCGTCTCATTATGGTGATGCACACTAGTCTCATGTTTGAAGTTAGCAACTAAAATAGTTGAGATATGGTGATAAAACTAAAAAACCCCATGAATTTCACATATACATGTATTGACCTCTATGACCTGTCACCTTTGACCTACGTAAACAATAATACATCTATAAAAAAAAGTTCGTCTTAATATGGTTATGCATACTAGTACCAAGTTTTTTAGTTCACAACTCAAATGGTTGAGGTATCGCGAGAACGAGGCTAACACCTAAAATTTCAGAAATTGACTTCTATGACCTTTGACCTACGTACCCCAAAATCTAATCAGATCATCTTCCTATGGTGATATATACTAGCACCAAGTTTTAACTTCATACCTCAAAAGATTCTTCAGAAATTGACCTTTATGACTTCTTGAGATATCTTGAGAATGAGGCTAATACCTGAAATTCGGGAAATTGACCTTTATGACTTTTGACCTTTGACCTACGTACCCTAGAATCTAATCAGATCGTCTTCCTATGGTGATACATGCTAGCACCAAGTTTGAAGTTCATACCTCAAATGGATCTTGAGATATCGCCAGAACGAACGGACAGATGGGCAACCCGAAAACATAATGCCTCCGGCACCACCTTCAGTGGGTGGAGGCACAGAAAATGTTTCTGTTACTTCTAAGTCCATTATAGTTACACCAGGGAGGTCTCTTTTCCACCTCCCTGGCTACACCACCAAGTACAGGCATGTTCACCTAAATCTTCTGCCAAATGGTAAAGTGGAAATCAGTCATTCCAATATCAGATTGTACATCATACTGCAAGCTAAAAGCTGGCAAATACATTAAGAAAACATCTACTTATAATTTCTTCCTCCAATATGACCCCCCCCCCCCCCCATCCCTGTGCCTGGAGAGAAAATGCAGAGAATTGTGCCAAAATTGTGAATTCCACTGTGTACTGAAGACATGCCAATTAGGGGGTAGATCAGTGCAAGATATCAGAACATCATTCTTATCATGATTAAAATGTTTGTATGCACTATGTTAGTGTTTAGATGAGCCTTACAACATTAACATAAATTACATGTACATATATTTCATACTGGTGATTGAATTTTCATTTGAGAACATGATACAGGTGTGTTTTTAAGAAACAAATGGCAAGAGCAAGTCCCATCGTGAAATACCCCAACTATATAAAGGAAAAAAAAAAAACAGAAAAAGAAACTGGAAATACCAAAGAACTTTAAGTGTACCAATCACCTGAAAAAATAATTTGTTTACAGCTAGAAAGTACAAAATCAACCTCAAAGAACTTCGTCTGGTATTCTATAGGTCAACAGTTAATGAGTATGAAGGAAATAGAGGATAACACTTTAACGCTTTTACGCTAATAGAGAGTGTAATTAAAATTGCAATATCTCTTTATAGAATTCATATTTGAAGCCCATATTTCGAATACAGTATAACGACATGAAACCTCTAACATACAGAGCAAAATTATTTTTGGTGATTGGTACCCTTTAAATATCTCTCCATACTATTCAATACTATACATTCTTCAGCTTCTCATAATAGACATCTCTAAATACATGTGCATGAAAGCATCTACCATGCAAAATAACATGAAAGAGAGTATATATCTATAGTACAAATCAATTAAATATTCTTTCAAAATTATGAAACATGTAATTCGGTCTTGTTCTTAACTTCTTATTGTTTGATTCAGAGTATTTTTGCCAACTACAAGTACCAGTACAAAAATAATTTCTTTAAAATAATTACATACATTTAGGTGTAAGATCTACAGTGCAATTGCTGCTTGCTACCTATCAATGACACATTTTCATCATCTGAGGTCCTAAAAAATCAGCAAGAACCTGTCATTACTTTAAATCAGTATTGGTAGATTGGTCCAAAAATAGTCTTGAAAATTATACAATATTGTTGTGTTGTTCCTTTAAAATGGCTACGGAATTCATCTCTTTATACATGTACAAAGCACTCATTATCATTTCATTACTTCTACACATATGTACTTGCAGGGCCAAAATTGTTAAGGGAAAATATTCTACTAATGGACAAATTACATGATTAAAAAAGCTCCGTCATTGTGATGGCAGCTTGTGCAAAGACTGCTGGACATGTACTTAACACCAGAATTGTAAAGAACAGATTATAATATCCGGCAGGGTAGCATTGAAATGGAGTACAAGAAACTGGATCAATATGCTTGAAGTCTCTTTTTGTTACACCCTCTGATAGCTCAGGTTCAAAATCATAAAATTATATCGATGATAATCAGGGCAGAGTGGCTTGGGAGGAGAGGGAGACAGAGAGAGAAAGAGAGATTTGGAAGGGGAGAGGGGGAAAGGGAGAGAGGGGAGAGGGAGAGGGAAAGAGAAAGAGAGATTTAGGAGGGGGAGAGGGGAAGAGAGGGAGAGGGGAAGAGGGAGAGAGGGGAGGAGGGAGAGAGAGAGAGAGGGAGAGGGAAAGAGAAAGAGAGATTTAGGAGTGGGAGAGGGGAAGAGGGAGAGAGGGGAGAGGGAGAGAGGGGAGAGGGAGAGGGGGAGAGGAAGAGGGAAAGAGAAAGAGAGATTTAGGAGGGGGAGAGGGGAAGAGGGAGAGAGGGGAGAGGGAGAGGTGGAGAAGGGGAGAGGGAGAGGGGCAGAGGGAGAGGGAAAGAGAAAGAGAGATTTAGGAGGGGGAGAGGGGAAGAGGGAGAGAGGGGAAGAGGGAGAGAGGGGAAGAGGGAAGAGGGAGAGAGGGGAAGAGGGAAGAGGGAGAGAGGGGAAGAGGGAAGAGGGAGAGAGGGGAAGAGGGAAGAGGGAGAGAGGGGAAGAGGGAAGAGGGAGAGAGGGGAGAGAGGGAGGGAGGGAGAGGTAGAGTGAAAGTGGGAGGGGGGGGGGGGAGTGTGTGACAAAAAATTCACATGAGATGGAGAGGTAGGGTAAGAACAACATCAATGTGACTGTGTCTCCTACATGTATATGCCTCTGCCTTAAAGGGAAATCCAGCCTTAATAGCAAGTTGCTCTGAAAGAAAGAAGAAAAATCAGAGAAGCAGATTGGTGAAAGTTTGAACAAAATCGGACAAGCAATAAGAAAATTATGAATTTTTGAAAGTTGTAATCACTATGCATATGGGAATTTCAAATTGGCCAAATAGGTAATGTCACTGTGATGTAGCTGTGGACAACTCCCCCATTCGCTCGAACATACAAAATGACCAAAATGTCACTTTTTTTTCAAAATGCATTACTCAGTAGGATCCTTTCGTTCATGAGGACCTATAACAATATGCTATCTCCAATATATTTCGAGTACTGCCCCGAGTGTAAAAGCGCCTCAAGGAAAACTGCAAATTAATGATATTTTTGTGTATGACATATGGGAGAGTTGTCCACAAAAATGTCACAATTGACTCACCAAATTGCCAATTTGAGATTCGCATAGATGTAGTGATATCATTTTTCAAACATCCATAACTTTCTTATTCCTTGTCCGATTTCTTTCAAACTTTCACCATCCTGTTTTTCTTATTTTTCTGCTTTCATACAAATCATCTTATTTCCAAGGTTGGATTGCCCTTTAATTCAGTTGATGACTCAAACTGTTCTTGAAATATTGTGATAACCAGAATAAATTGCCTACAATACAATTACATGTTAATTGAATTCTTTGACATTTGACCTTAACACTTTATAACCCAAAAGTCTGATCACTTTATCTTCTCCTAGTCATGAATACAAAATAGTTGAAATATGGTGATAAAAAAGCTAATAAACATTAATTTCACATATTGTGACCTCTATGACCTGTCACCTTTGACCTACGTGAACAAAAATCAAATCAGTTTGTCTCACTGGTGATGCATACTACATGAAGTTCCAAGTTTCAAGTCAATGGGGAGCTTTCGAATGTGTCAAAGTGACCGCCATCCTAGATCCTCCCAGCGACAATGGACTGCTTTGTGTTAACTGCATACAAAGTACATGTAGGTGAAGCATGAAGCTAACAATGGGTGAAGCGAGGTTCACGTTTTAGAGAAGATGGCAATTCCATGTTTGACGCGTTCTTGATCTGACTAGTGGACTAGGGAGAAGCCAGTGGACGGGTGAGCCGTTCTTGCACAAAGCGTGGTATGCAGTTCACACAAAGCAGTCCATTGTAGCTGGGAGGATCTAGGACGGCGCTCATGTCGACACATTCGAAAATTCACTAATGGCTCAAACTGATGATGATGATGATGATGATGATTTACAGCATTTGTACTGTATGGTGCCATTTTGAATGTTAACATTCAAAATTGTTCAGGAGTCTTCACAGGGCAAAAATTTTATGGTAAATGACCTCCATGACCTTTGAACTAAATTTGCCAAAATCTGATCAGATTGTCTTCCCATGGTGATACATACTAGTACCAAGTTTGAAGTTAATGGATCAAATGGTTCTTGAGTTACATAGTGTTAACAAGGCAAAAGCGTGCAATTTCAGAAAAGACCTCTCTGACCTTTGACCTACATTTGCCAAAATCTAATCAGATCGTCTTCCTATGGTGATACATACCAACACCAAGTTTGAAGTTAATGGATCAAATGGTTCTTGAGATATCGCGTTAACAATGCTAAAACCTGCAATTTCAAAATTGACCTCTATGACCTTTGACCTACCAACTCCAGAATTAAATCAGATCGTCTTTCTATGGTGATACATATTACCTCCAAGTTTGAAGTTCTTGAGTTATTGCAAGAAGAGGGTAACACCTAAAATTTCACAAACTGACCTCTGTGACCTTTGACCTAAGTACCCCAACATCTAATCAGATCGTCTTTATATAATGATACACACTAGCACCAAGTTTGAAGTTCATACATGTACCTCATGTGGTTCTTGAGTTATTGCGAGAACGAGAAAGTGGGACGGACGGAGGAACAACATGAAAACATAATGCCCCCGGCACCACCTTTGGTGGGCCTACATTGTACATGTAGGCATGAAAATAGAGAAAAGAGAATATACATGTAGAAATAGAGAGAGAGAGTGCGGCATGAGAGGGAGAAATACATAAGTATTAATCTACCAGTTTGAAAACACTGTCACTCCTCGGCTCTTTTAAATGGTGACTAACACTTTACTTTTTATAGTGTAGCATTAAAAATAAAATTTGAACTTGACAAAAAATGCCTTAGGCTTCATATGGGGCTAAAAAATATCAATATCATACCTTTTGTCCATTGTGAATAAAACAAAACTTGAAAATTCATGTGAATTAAAAGTTTTCAAATGAATGGCAAGTATTTATTACGTCTTGCACAAGGTGAAAACTGACTAGAAATTTGAAGTATGACTGGAGAGTTTTGGTAAGCTCTCACAAACTTTTTGTCAGATTTCTTCAATTTTTGTTGATAAATAGCAAGATACTAGAAATACTAATACACTAAAGATTTTGTCTCCTTAAGTTTAATATTAAACAAATGAGAGGCAAAAAAATTATTTATATGCAGGGCCAGGCACGTAAACCCCCAACAACAGCAGCACGTACTATGCACTATACACACACACGAGTAAAATCAATGAGTAGCTACACAAAGTGACACACATGTTTTCTCTATGTGCGGGGAGCCATCAGGGTGGAAAGGTCCTAGCATATGGCAGTGATCTAGTGTTCCTTACTAATTTACAATGAAATTCACCGGAAAACATAGATGGAATACCAAATGAACTCTTACAAATATCTATTGATACAAGGAGAACAACATGATACTTTATTAACACGTCTCCTTACAATTTCCCGTTTGCTACCAAAACTCTATATGAGCTTTAAGGGCAATATTGATATTCAGTTTCAATGGAAACATAGATACCAAATCAAGTCTCATGGCAGTGATGCATTAAAAATAACCATTTTCTGGTTATATTTCTTCATAACCATTCAGCTCAATTGCCAAGTTGGTCATATTTCTTTCTCTGTCCCAAGAAACATTGAACTCAGATATTCATTATCAAACCTCTAGGATGACAACAAAAATAAATCAACAAAAATAAAACAATCTCTTTCTTTTGGGGCATTATTCAAAGATCACCACACTTCTACATGTAATTCCAAACATCATGTTTTGATATGAACAGATTCCATGGAATATACTGATTATGGATTGGACGGCTTTACATACACTGCAGAAAATCATGTTACAATAAAATGCATAGGATTCTACAATGGGTTGCACAGGTCTGTGTTCAAAACATGTAGCTGTACGCAACCAATTCCTCTTCCATTGCTAACATACATGTACAAGTTATTTCTTCATGTTCTCTCACTGCTTTATGTCTAATATTAGACACTGCAGGTGGCATCTCCCTAGGCAATCATTCGGATGGAAATGATCATCTTTGACGAGATTAAGTAGTTCATATTGAACAGAGAGAAATGAAACAAAAAGATGATAAAGACCTTATTGATTCTATGCACCTGCGAGCAGAGGATGTCTGAGAGAGGCAGAAAGTGTCTAATGCAATATGGTCAAGCATGTACATGTACATGTACATGTACTTGTATGATTGACTGTCCTTATGACTCTCAAGCAATGATGTACAATGCTTGTGATGTACAAAAAACAGGGCTTCATTCAATTAAATGTGGATATAAAGGAATGAAATGATGTGAAAGTTAATACAACAACAAATATTTGCAAATGTGATTTAACAACATGTACAGCTTGAACATTTCGAGTTTGTGAACTACAGGGTGTACTTGTGAAATTCATGATTTTCTTTCCATGAAAATGGCTGATATGTTTACAATTTGCAAGAGTTTCTGATTTTACAGTATATGCAGAGCTCTAGCCTACTGTGAATTTGCTTCAAGAAACTTTGTAAATGACACAGCGCAATTTGAATCTTACCCACCTGGTAATTCTGTGGTTCTGTATAGTTTAGGTGAACATTAGACAACAAGGTCAAATATTCAGATCAAAAGTTTAACTCTCAAACAAAAGTCAAGTACCCCTGTTTATTTCAACTATACACACATTGTAGGCCCAATGTACATGTTCATGTATTTTGGAATGACAATCATGCCATCTTGGACCCCCCCCCCCCCCCCCCCCCCTCCATAGTACAGTTTCATCTGGACCTAATTCTATCATACAGAACACCAAACTGAATACAAATGCATGAGCAACAGAGTAAATTTTGTAGTTTATTTCAACTACATGTACATTTGGGAGTCACAGCTAAGCCATCTTGGCAAACTGACGTCAACATACAATGGCAGATCAGCAGTGTAAACAACCCTCTATTCAGTTCATCAGCAGATAATGTAAATACACTGGGCACATCTAACCATTTCCATTCAATGTGTGATCCAGGGCAATCCAAAGCCAAATTGTGTGTACACTGGCTACCATGGAAACCAATTGCAGTTGCTATGATAGTCACTAGGTCATTAAATGTCCACTATATTTTGTCTGTCTCTCTTTCTCCCTCTTTCAGAAAAACAAGTACCTGTGTACTTAATATCAATCAGGACTGCAGGAATGTTTGTGATTTGCCATGTACCAGAAGCTTTGTTCAAATGAGATTTCAAATTACATATGTACAACATCATGTGCAATCTATGTAATTAAATCAAGCTCTCAATTCTCATCAGCTTTTAAGGATTTCAATCATAAACTGAAATAAACTCACAAAAGAATAAGTCTAGGGCTGAGTCAAAACGGTTCCCCGACCGGTCCCCGCCCGTCACGCTGAAACCCGGGTTTGCATTTTCGGATTTCGGGTTTTTCCAAACTAATTTTAGCACTAATATATTGCAATTTAGAACTTTAAACATGCAATTCACAAACTGAATTTCAATTTAATCCAATTATATTTGCTGCAGTAATAAATGGAAATCATTTCAGACGACGATAGGTCTTTTCATGAGTCTAAAAACTAGCACATCAATGATGTGGCGCTCATCCGGCATGCAGCAAAGAAATTGATGCAATTTGTACTTTGAACACAGTAGACATTGTAATGAATCGATGAAATGTACATGTATTGGTTACATGCATGTACAGATGATGAAGTGCCTATTGCAGATCTGGCTAAATGTGGTTTTGGAAGGAGACAGTGACATGTAGATATGAATGAAAGTCTGGAAATTGACAACTCAAGTTGCACGACTTCAGTTAAAAGATTTTGGGGAATGTAAATTTTAATAGTTTTACTGTGTGACAGAGAAATTTGAAATAAAGCATAAAGTTAGTCAAGGTGAGGTATCTCTACCAACTGTGAAATCTTTATTGAGAGAGATTTGAAGGTTAAGATTTGTAATAAAAGAGAAAAGCACTGAATGACATAAGTTATGCATTGGTGTAAAAAAAGAATTTTAAGGTTGGGACATTTAAGGGTGGCTTCAGTGCATTGTCCCTCACTGTTTCAAGTCTTTATTAGCTCATAACCCGCTATTGTTGACCACTGTCACTTCTGGGTTCTCGGTTCTGTCGATGATGTCGACAGAAATCATGTAGAAAGGTATAGCCTTTGAAATAATCCAGCAGCCATGGGTTTCATAATGGACAAGGCAAAGAGTTAAAATAAATTTTGTATAAATTACCATAAATAATTTTCTAGATAAAATTTCAAAATTCCGAGTAGAAGTTCAATGAACCTCATGAAAGTCTTCCTCAATAAATGAGGAAGAAGAAGCAAGTTTTGTGATTTTGTAATAAATTTCGCATAAATTAGCATAAATAATTTTCTAGACAAAATTTCAAAATTCCATGAAGAAGTTCAATGAACTTCATGAAAGTCTTTTAGATGGAAGAAAAAAAATCAAAATCAGTCAATAAATGAGGAAGAAGAAGCAATTTTTGTGATGTTTTAATAAATTTTGCATAAATTTGCATAAATAATTAGCATAAATTATTTTCTAGACAAAATTTTAAAATTCCGAGTAGAAGTTTAATAAACCTCATGAAAGTCTTTCAAATGGAACAAAAAAAAAAAATCGAAATCGGTCAATAAATGAGGAAGAAGAAGCCATTTTTGTGATCTTTTTAATAAATTTCGCATAAATTAGCATAAATAATTTTCTAGACAAAATTTCAAATTTCCGAGTAGAAGTTCAATGAACCTCATGAAAGTCTTTCAGATGGAAAAAAAAAATCGAAATCGGTCAATAAATGAGGAAGAAGAAGCAATTTTTGTGATTTTTGAATAAATATCGCATAAATTAGCATAATTAATTTTGTAGACAAAATTTCAAAATTCTGTGTAGAAGTTCAATGAACCTCATGAAAGTCTTTCAGATGGAACAAAAAAAATCGAAATCGGTCAATAAATGAGGAAGGAGAAGCAATTTTTGTGATTTTTGAGAAATGCGCATAAATTAGCATATTTAATGAGTTTCAAAATTCTGTGTAGAAGTTTCGAATCCCCCACCTAGTGCTATCATATAAAGCAAACGGAATTAAAATCGGGTAAGAAATGGTGAAGAAGAAGCATTTTGAAATTGTGGACGGACAGACGGACGGACGGACGGACGGATGACGGACGACGGACGCCTCGCCACGGCATAAGCTCATCTGGCCCATTCGGGCCGGATGAGCTAAAAATAGAGCTGCGAGGAAGATTCAAGCTAGGCGGTACCGTGCGCGTTCAGAAATGAAGTCAGAATGGGAGTCACCGGCGCTCAGTGCGCTCGAATACAGCCTTATACCGTAATACACACAGACGAGGGTCGAATATAACTGATGTGATCGTGCCAAAAGTAAGCTTGGAAACATCCAAAAATACCACGTAAGCGACAACAAAAATACAAAATTACCGTAAAACAATTCTTTTCTTTGGCAAGAAATAGTATGGGTATCCATAATATTTCATAGAAAAAATGATGTTGGAGGATTGCGAGTGCACTTCATATCGAGATTAGGCAGCCATATTTGAAATTGTTCTGCGTAGCAAGACCGCAGATGGCAGCAGAGAGGAACAGTTGTGGCCGATCACCTGATCTAGTGCCCACATTTATTTTCCTCTCTGCTGCCATCTGCCGTCTTGCTAAGCAGAACAATGTCAAATATGGCTGCCTAATCTCGATATGAAGTGCACTCGCAATCCTCCTCCATCTTTTTTTCTATGAAATATTATGGATACCCATACTGTTTTTTGCCAAAGGGAAGAATTATTTTACGGTAATTTTGTATTTTTGTTGTCGCTTACGTGGTATTCTAGGTGTTTTCAAGCTTACTTTGATTCGATCACATCAGTTAAATTCGACCCTCGTCTGTGTGTATTACGGTCTAGGGCTGTATTCGTGCGCACTGGGCACAGGTGACTCACATTCGGACTTCATTTCTGAACGTGCACGGTACCTACCACGAAGCCTGATTTCCTCTTTCAGCCCTCAATTTTAGGTAACAAGAGACCTTTGGCTGTATTTCTTAATGTTTTGTTTTTATTCCGAATTGTTATTTCTGTCGGGAAAAGCATTGTTTTATCGATTTGGATTCAGTAACTGTCCTCTATGCTGCATTTTAGTTTAGCAATTTTACCTTGACTGTACCTTGACTCCCGTCACTACATACACTCGCATTTTCTGTTGTAGGGAATTCCCGTTCGGGTACCCGGTCCCCGCCTGAAATTTTCGAGTCAAACCCGGGTTTGGAAAAACCCGTGATGACTCAGCCCTAAGAATAACGCAAGGCAACGGGTTCTAGATTTATCAGAATTGGCCCATGCATAAATTGAATCTCCAACCTTTGTTACGAAAGTCTTACGATACATGTATGTATTTGTGAAACTATGGATGTAAACGTGTCAAAACACTTGGTGAGATAAGGATGAAACTTTGCCCTACGATTTCCATGTTTACAAAGTGAGCAGAGCCTAGTCCACAAGGATCTGTATAAAACGGATCATTCAAATAAAACAAGGGAAATTGAAAGTTTAAATCAAGCCCCAGTAAGCTCCTGGAGAAAATTTCTATAGTGTCTCTCTCTCTCTCTCTCTCAATCCAGGTGCATGGGTAATTAATTAGGAAAACAAATTATCTTCACATTTAAAACCTGGGAAATAGGTTGACAGTCATGCATTAATGATCGTTCTGCTTTTCAGGAGTAGTTTGCTTTGTTTTTAAAACCTTGAAGATTCTTACAGAACTTTGGGAAATAGTGTGTGTCTTAAAGGGGAAGTCCACCCTGGTATTTAGTTGATATGAATCAAAGCAGAAAAATGAGGGAAACAAATTACTGAAAGTTTGAGCAAAATATGACAAGAAATAAGGATGTCATGAATTTTTGAAATTGCAATCAGTCAAATACAAATTAGCAACTCGTTCTGTTATTCACTTCAAAAAATCATACATAATCCCCCTTCCTGACCTCGATCTATCGGGAGAACAAACGATAGGCCTACTATTCTGTGATATTTTTTTTTCTTTCTTCTTCTGTTAATGTTGCATTTACATGTAGCTGTAATTTTAGCCTTCCATTATAGCTTAAAGGGTACAAATCACCAAAAAATATTTTACTCTGTATGTTAGAAGTTCCATGTCATTCTACTATATTCCAAATATGAGCTTCGAACAGGGTTGGCGGATTTAAATCGCTTTGATTTTAAATGATTATGTTTTAAAAATGATTTTTCAAATGAAAATAATGGCAAATTTGCACATTTAGGCATTGAAAGGCACAACAATGCTAATAAATGCTTTCATAATTCTATTTGTACCCCTACAAACCCAACAAAATCCTACTGTTCAGACAAATTAAATGGAAAAGAGAATTAACCCGGATTTTTTTGCGAATGTTTATCACTAATTCACTTCACTTCCAAAAACTTTAGGCTTTGAGAATAATGTTTGTGATGTGATTTTATTTTGTTATCAAACAAGATTAACTTTATATGTGAAATCTTACAAGGAAAACTTACAATGTTTAACCTTTAAGGTGAAAAGACTACTTACAAATTAACTTTAATGATTCATCTAATACAGGTCCATGGCCAAAACATATTCTCATTTTCGTTCATTCACATCATTTAGCACTCACTGATTTAAATCTCTTTCACAGACAATGTTGTACTATGAGAAAATGTTTCCATATTATGTCAAAATAGAGGTAAGAAAATAAATCATATTTATGGTTGGGTAACAGGGTTGATAGTATTACTAAAATTTGTTAAAGTATGCTGGATGTGGGGGAGGGGCATTGTTATAATCCACTGGCATCTTTGTTTTCATGTCTTTGGCGGTTTGTCCATGCAGGTGTCCAAGCGTATCCTTGCATGCATACTGTGCGTTTGTATACGTCCATATGTTATTTCTTATTACTGCTAGAACTTCAGAGCTGCTGATTGGTTTTTAATGAAACTTGGGTCAAATATGTACCAAGAAAATGATTAGACTTTGAAGTTCAAAAGTTACAGGGTAAGGGCCTTGTACATGACTGATTTTACCTTGTTACTGCATTGTCATTATTGCTGATCACACAAGAGACATTCAAATTTAGATGCAAGGTTTTAGCCCGTTACAAAGAACTTAAAATGTTATGGGAGTGTGAAGGCATAAATATTGGCTGTGATGCAGTTAAATTGCTCAGTTGAAATTAGTAACAATACTAATTAACATTTTTGCAACTCTGAAACTCTTCAAAACTTTAACTCTGAAATCTAACCGGTTTATCCTTGCATCACAGTACATATGCCTACTTGACAACTCTGAAGTCTATTCAGATCATTGCTGCCTAAGAGTACCTACTTGACCCAAGTTTAATTAAAATCCAATCAAGTGGTCCTGAAGTTAATGTGATAACAAGAATATAACAAACAGACAGACAGACAAATGCACTAAGGATGGAACTCTGAATGCACAGCCCCCAAATGTCCCCCGCTCCTTTAGAGTGGAGGCACAAAGGCAATTTTGAATTTGAAATAGGAAGACAATTTTTGCTTCTTTTCGAGAGAATTTTTAAAAAGTTGATTACATAAAAATCATGTAATTCAAATGTAAAACACAGATTTCATTTTCTCAAAGCACCAATTTTAATCAACCTTGATAACTAATATGTATGAGGGAATAATGATGGAATAAAAATTCTCTATAGGCAATTTCATATTTGAAATATAGTACACATTTGGTGCCTCTGGAGGAAATTTTTTCAAAAATTGTTATTGGTTATGTAATATTTTTGAACTGGGCTAAATTACAAAGTAAACTGTCAAGAACAATGCTAAGGGTAAAATTTATGATAAGATTAAGATTGATGCTATTATTACACTAAGATTTCTTTCTAATTGAACATAATTTCTGATGAAATTTTTAAAAAATCAAAAAAATCAAAAAAATCTGATTTAAATTAAAAAAATCTGATTTAAATTTTAAAAATCTGATTTTTTTTATTAAAAAAAAATTATTCTTTTTAAATCGCCAACCCTGGTTTCGAATATCACTTCTATAAAGAGATATTTCAAGACTAGTTTAATTATACTCTCTATAAGCATAAAAGCGACTCATGAGTAGACTACTCAACGCTCCCGTATGCATTCGCCAAGATAAGGGCTCGCGAGAAACCCAACTTGGAGGTTCGGTTCCATGTGAGCACCTTCATGTTATCCTTTATTTCCTTCATACTCCTAAACTGTTGACTTATAGAATTTCAGATAAAGTTCTATGAGGTTAATTTTATACTTCCTAGCGGTTTACAAATTCTTTTTTCAGGTGGTTGGTACACTTTAAGCTCAAAGCTACCACGTTTTGCAAGGGAGGGGGCACATTCCCCCTCCCCTCCTCCCCCCTGCGCACGCTTCGCGCCGATCTTGCTTGCGGCCACGACAACCCTGGAGCCATACCTCGCGAGAACGTAACTCCAGGGAGCTCCAGGTACAAATAACCAAAGTCTTCCTCGCCAATTAGTTTGGTCGGTCGCATTGTTTAATTTTGGCAGGTAAGATGAAAAGTTGTACTTACATTTCAAGAGAATTACTGTAACTATCCAGCAGGCACTTGGATTTTACTATTGGACAATTATTTTGATGAAGAAAAAAAAGGAATTTCCTCGCTGAGCCGATCTTCCCCGTACAGCACCGTCGATTCAAATGACTCGATCGCAACCTGCGATCGAGTCATTTGAATTGGTGGTATACACTACGCACCGTGCGATCGAGTCATTTGATCTGGAGTTAGCGAGAACGTTGCTGACATACCAGGGTTGTGGTTTGGGAGCACCAAAACAACTTTGAAGATTGAAAGTAGGCATTGACTGATTTATTACCCTTGTTGGCACTCATTGGCCTATAGGTGCCCTTTACTACATGTAAATGTACATGGTCATTTTGACAAATGTAGTGGCAGCTTTAGACATGGTTAGATTCTAATTATTGAGAAATAAGTTGAATTTACTCATCATTACTCAAAGTTTTGGAGGAATCCCCCTTTATTTGCTTGTTATTCCTTGACTTGTAATTGATTCCAAATGTAGGAAATGGTATTTTGTACTACTTTTTCTCGCTCCTCGCTTTAAAGTAGCGAGGAATGGTTCTTCCTTCCACCGGTCTTGAGAAACAAAATGGCGTATGTGCAATTGCCGGGGTCGGGCTAATTCGGCATCTGGTGGCGATAAAGTTTCAAGAGTTCAAGTGCACACCACATTCTGGACCACTAAATAGCTCAAAATTTCATGTATTGTAGAATGTTGCTTCTCAAAATTTTCACTATTGACTTTATTAGGAAAGTCTATATTACATATTTCTATCAAAATATTTTGAATATGGACTTTATAAGAGATTTATCAGTACAAAATTTCACGTAAATCCTTGCGATCGATTCGGCTCTTTTGCATATCTCTGCCCCGATTTTCGGCCGAGTTGTCCCTAGTGCCGAGTTAGCCCGGATCCTATGGCCAATTCAATATAGATTTTGAGTCATAGCCTATTGAGAGAGATAGCTGTGACATATATGTACAAGTATACGCTCGAAGGTCAATTCATGGAGCTCGATCCGAATGGTATTTGGGCTTCATGAATTTAAACTGTGAATGAGTGTGGGTCTGTACCTCACAACTGTTTCTCTTTAATACATGTAAGTACATGTAGCTATGGCATGAGTTGTGTTTTTATTTCTTTTGAGTTTTGATTAGTGTTTTTTTTTCTGCAAGCGTTTTTGGCATTGTCAAATTCTTCCATCTGCTATTATATTTTGATTTAGCTCCCCAAATGTGGTTTGTTTGTAAAATAATCATGAAATAACATTGCATTATTTTTGGTTACATGCGGTAAATTTTGAATAAAATCTTATTCCTATTTATTTTTGTAAAAAATTAGTAGATAGATACGTGTATCTATTACTAGGCTAATGAATGTAGACTAGTCCCCGATAGTGCCCGATGCCTAATCGTCCATGTACGCCACTTTAGCTTTTACAGGTGAATACATGTAGGCTTCAATAGCTTTTGTGTGTATCAGCTGGCCTTTTTCCAGTCTAGATCATTCATACAATGTACATGAGGAAAATAATTATTTAAAATTTCACTTTCAACTCTGAAACCTCAAATTAGTAGCATAATAAGGTTAAAGATTCCCTGAATCAAGTAATCTTGTCGTCTTGTCTTGCTGTAGACGCCCACAATCAAAGTGTTGATTATTATGGCACTAAGGATGTAGACCAAAACTTGTCCTCTCCTGCACTGTCCTACTGTACTGCTAAAATATAAATAATCTACCAAATTTAAGAAAATTAAATCTTGCTTAGAGCAATTTTATTGTCTGTTTTTGACTAGACCTACTGCAACAGTGAATGTTTGACACAGTCCCACATAGGCAAGGGCCTAGTATGAGTGATGTACGCTCAGTCGGTTAAGTCCAACACGGAACACCAGTGAGTTTTTTTTAACCTTTTTATAGACCCTACTTTAAATACGTTATTTTATTATTTGGAGGAAAACCAGGGGCAATCATGGGAACATTGTAAAGCCTTAAAGGCAAGAGTCTTCAAGAAGATAAAACTAGGAAAAATCCTATAAATGACACGGGGGAGATTCAAAGGTGGTACAGGTAAGTCAGACATTGAAATTTAACAGTATAACATGTATGGAGTAGATCTATGACTACAAAGTCGATAGTCGTAGCATAGGGTCGGGCCACTCACACTTATGCGAGGTTATTGGAGATAACCTCGCACTCTGTACCTTCATAAAGTGAGCAATTGCATCCCATAGGCAAGTGTGTGATATCTTGCCCATATGTCATGTATGTGTGCGGCAGAGGAGCAAGATGGGGTCGGGCTATCTCAGCAATGCGCGGTGACTATGTTTCAAGAGTTGAAGTCCCCGCTTCGTACCATATCGATTTTAAGCCTTAAATTTCATGTTTTGTATAATTTTACTTCTTGAAATTTCAACATAATTTCTTTGCTAATCATTTTACACAATGATATCAAATAATTTTGAATTTAAGGGTTTTGAGATGTGTAACTAATGCGAAATTCAACACACAAGTATTTGCGATCAGTTCAACTCTCTGTGCTCACTCGGCCGCGATTTTCCGCCGAGGCCGAGTTCGCCCTAATGCCAAGTTAGCCCGGATCGGTAGCATATATGGTGGTGGATCCAGTGTCCGAACACTTTTCAGAAAATCAACGATAGCAAACAAAATATCAAACGAATATCTGTCAAACTCACATAATGAACGCTCAAAGTCCTACAGAAAAAGGAGTTGATGGAATTTTAAAAATACAACGTAGATTTAATACGATATTCCCTTACGAGTGAACCCCTTCCCAACGACGCGGCGTTTTGGTCCCTTGAAAAAGGTACTGTATTTCCGAACGTGTGAAACCTATGGGGAAAAAGACACAACCTTTGTTTCAATAGTGTGGTTTTCATACGCGTATGAAAACTCATTTTAGGCACTTAACTGTACACGTTCGGTAATATAATCTATTAGGAAATACAATCCTTGACTAGATCTATACATGTACCGTATGCATGGTCATTACTCGTCGCTACAATCCTACTCAATTCATTAATTCAATCACAGAAAATCTGAATGAAAATTGAAAGAAAGGATACACTTTGAAGCCTTTTAAAATATCTTCTGCTCTGCTGGGCATTGTGAGAGTTTATGGTAACTTAAGTTTTATGAACAAATAATAGAACAACGTCTAGTAGACCCTACGTGGACCGAAGGTCGAATATGTAATTCAGTCACTCAAAATAACAGGGACGATGATGAAGAAGAGGCCGACAGCTCCGGGCCACAGGCACACAGGACGGGCTATGCACAGCCAGGTCGATTCTCACAATCCTCTCGTTCAGCCGACGAAAACATGCGGATAAGAGAAGCCAGTAATGATGATCCTTCCACAGCAACTATTCAGTAACATCTAATGCTAAATCCGTCTAAAATTTGAAATGTAAGCACTCACTATGCTTCATATCAGTGTTTAAATTTATAGATACTTGAAGGGTCGGTAATAATCACAAGAAATCCACGGATAAGAGCACAGCTTGCTAGCTAGCTCATCACATACATTCTAGAATCACTTCCGATGGGCCTGTAGCAATCTCTAATGTTAATTCATTACTTACACACAAGGCTATGGCTTTTGCGGACACAAATCATGTGAAGCTAGCAGCCAGCTTCATCAGTCAGCGTCAATGTCACCGGGTAACAGCCGCATCACTCTAAACTATATCGTTACGCTTTTAGAGACCTCTGACTTGTACACCATTTGAGTATGAATGAGGTAAAATTCTATAGTAATGGGTTGATTGAATATTATTGCTTTGAATTAAATACAAAACACTACTTCAATGCTTCTAAGAGTCAAAATATATTGAGTCACGGGACTATGTTTCTGTATGTATTGGGTTGATTGATTACTTTCATCTACGCCAAGAGATGTCGCTCTTTAAAAATGAATTTTCTTCATCTCTCACCACCGTCACAATGAATCCAGTTTACCGTATCGTTCAAAAAAGACAAAAATACTCATTTGTAATTCAATTTCTTACTTCTTTTGTACTCCTTTTTTGCGCCTATTCTACACCTTCCCCTCTTTTTTCTTCTCTCCAATCAAGCTCAGTATTTTGGGAATGTTTAAATTTTTTCTGTTGTTATTTTTTTCCCGTGTATATATATATATATATATATATATATATATATATATATATATATATATATAATGTACTCACCTTAAGGGCACCCTCGCTCCAATCTACTGCTTTTAGAGGTGTGTCTTTTAACTATGTATGTACTACGATGAAGTTATAGGTTGTCATATTTTAGTTAAAAATACATTAACTTGTATAGTATATTGGAAACTGCTGGAAAAATGTGTTTAAATTGATTTTTTTAACAGTTGTAATCACTGAACTCTACACGACGTGTGGGATAGACTACGCGTACAGTGTAGAGTTCATAGTGTGGGAGCCTGTCCCGAAATAGTCACCCCATTTTACATATGAGATTTGACCCCTTAAAGTTACTTAGACTATCCATGTCATTCACAAAAAGCTTGTCAGCTTGAACGAAGCCGCCGGGTTTGGCTCCCAGAGCCCCCAAAAGGGGCCCGAAAGTCGGGTCGATTTCAACCCATCTAACATATGCGCCAAACGTTGTCAGAATTAAGGTGTATGACTATACATTACCAAAACACCAAAACTGACAAAATTTTCCGTCGGGGTGGGTTGTCAGACCGCCCCTAAAAATTGGGGCAAATTTTTCCCCTTAAGGCCAATGGACTAAATTTTGTCAGAAGGAAGAGTTACCATGGGGTGTACGTTACAAATATACAAAAACTTACAAAAATTTCCATCGGGAAGGGGGTGTAACACGCCCCCGCAAAAACACCAAAGTGCCCCTAAACCCAGCTTTGCTGCCCCAAATGCTCTGGATGTAGAGAAAAACCATTTAGAGGCTTTACAACCTTAATAACTCCAAAGTGTCTCATTCAATTCATGCCATATTTTCCTAGTACAATCTTGAGTATTGTAACTTTCTTGGGGTGAAATTTGGTGTCAAAAGATCATTTCAATAATAATTTATTAAATTGTGAAAATTGTATTGCTTTCTCAACAGTAGTCAAATGATATGATATTGTCAGGATTATGTAAACACACCCATTTTCCATCTGCACCTGTTTGACAAGACATGAAAAAGGAGCTCAAGTTGTTTAAAGGAGAATGAAACCCTGGGGAAATATCAATTTTAATGAAAAGAGAGGATAGACAGAAGAAATTTAAAAAAAAAAGTTCCATCAAAATCAGTTACGAAATGAAAAAGTTATGAAAGTTTGAAAAGTCTCAATTTACTTTCTTTGGCGATCTTCAAATTGGCAATGTTGCTTCAAAGTGGCAGGTTTAGTAGTACAACTCTTATTATGTTTTGTACACAAAATTTCATATTTTCTCCATTATCTCTAAAGATGCTGCTTGTCTTTTTGTGAACTCAACCTATGTTGTGTCAAATACATTTTCCCATGATATATCTTGAGCTAAGACGGAAAACTTTGTCAGTTTTGGTGTTTTGGTAATGTATAGTCATACACCTTCCTTCTGACAAAGTTTGGCGCATATGTTAGATGGGTTGAAATCGACCCGACTTTCGGGCCCCTTTTGGGGGCTCTGGGGGCCAAACCCGGCGGCTTCGTTCGAGCTGACAAGCTTTTTATGAATGACATGGATGGTCTTAGCAACTTTAAGGGGTCAAATCTCATATGTAAAATGGGGTGACTATTTCGGGACAGGCTCCTGGCCTATCAGTGTTCAATCAAACACAAATTGTCAACTGACGTATCTTGCGAGCTCCTGTTCCATTTGCTCTTTACAGAAAATTTCATTATTTTAATTTTCTTAGTAAGTGATGAAGGAATATATGTTGTGTGTAAAAAACAATAACATACGTGCAATGAGTATATGTATGGTGCACGTATGATTAAATAATACCTATAGAGAAAATGGAAATTCACGATTATAAAGCACATGGCAAATGGAAGAGGACCTCGCAATTGCCGTCACTACTTAAACTGTGTAAGAGTAAATATTGACGTTTTAGTTTTGTCACCTCTGACTGTTATTATTATAAATGAAACCTGCATGTGGATAAACATGATGTTGTCAAATTGTCCCTACATTTACCTTCAAACATAGTTAACTACTGACTTGGTACATTGACAAATGAAAAATCATGCTATATGCACATGTATACGTGTCAACTATTTGGGTTTCCGCGGGCAAGTTCAGGACTCTGCATGTTAAGGGGGCAGGGGCATAATCCATAACATTTCTAACTAAAACAAGATTAATGCGACTGCGTATCCTATATGCCTCCGCCTGAATTCAGTTGACATGGTTGATGGCTCAAACTGTTCTTGAAATATTGTGATAACCAGAATAAAAAGCCTCTAATTACATGTTAATTGACCTCTTTGACATTTGACCTTACACCTTATAACCCCAAAGTCTGAGTCACTTTATCTCCTCCTAGTCATTAATACAAAATAGTTGAGATATGGTGATAACAAAGGTAAAAAACCATTAATTTCACATATACCTGTATAATGACCTCTATGACATATCACCTTTGACCTACGTGAACAAAATTCGAATCAGTTCACGTCTCATTATGGTGATGCATACTAGTTCCAATTTTGAAGTTAATGGATCGAATGGTTCTTGAGATATCACGTTAAGGCTAAAACCTGCAATTTCAGAATTGACCTCTATGACCTTTGACCTACATATCCCAAAATCTAACCAGATCGTCTTTCTATATGGTGATACATACTATAGTACCAAGTTTGAAGTTCATACCTCAAATTGTTCTTGAGATATCGCGTTATTAAACAAGGCTAAAACCTGCAATTTCAGAATTGATCTCTATGACCTTTGACCTTTGACCTACATATCCCAAAATTTAACCAGATCGTCTTTCTATGGTGATACATACTAGTACCAAGTTTGAAGTTCATACCTCAACTGCATGGTTCTTGAGTTATCGCGAGAAAGAGGCTAACACCTGAAATTTCAGAAATTGGCCTCTGTGACCTTGACCTTTTACCTACGTACCCCAAAATCTAAGCAGATCGTCTTCCTATGGTGACATACTAGCACCAAGTTTGAAGTTCATACCTCATGTGGTTCTTGAGTTATCGCTAGAACAAGAAAGCGGGACGGACGGACGGACAACCCGAAAACATAATGCCTCCGGCATCACCTTCGGTGGGCGGAGGCATAAAAATGTTTATCACATTTTCATGTGCTTTTTGAGGGTATAACATTATGAAGGGGAGGAGGGAGTTCCTGGTTTCTCTGATTGCTGAATGGATATTGTTCAAAAGATCAGCGGGTTATTTCAACCATTGCTGTGGAAAATAATTCTTAGATTTAGTAGAAACGTTAATCTGACGGCTCATATTGCAACCTTCAGATAAAGTGGGCCCTTTTCGAGAAAGACGTACAGGCTTTTACTTTCTTTTGATTTATGATACATAGTTGCGATTCATAACTGAACTGATATTTATATCATACTTTTCGTTAGCATTTGAAATAAAACTGTTCTTCTGTATCCCCTCATTTTATTTATTTATTTATCTTTATAGAAAACTATTTAAGGAGGCCTAGAAATAATGCAACACCGGAGATCTGCAATTTCAACATCATTGACACAATATCATTAGTTTTTATTTTATTGGGTAGAAAATTCTTTTCCGAGTAAAATGACACCAAGATCATTAATTTCTGGGTATGACGTTTTGATTCCATGGCTATTTTTGTGAGGTAATGTCATGTTCAAAATTTGCTACTTTTGCAACCGTAATAATCCTTAAGTATTGCTTATGACAGCTGTCCAGACAATCTCCGTTTCATTCATGTTATTTTCGTTTTCAAAGTGAGAGCAGTCATGAGTTTGTCATTAAAGCTGACTCTATGAAAAGCCGTCATATCATAGGTAAATTTCTCGCTGCTTCATGCACGACTACGTTTCCAAAAGTACAGCAAAATTTGAAAATTACATTGCTTCACAAAAAATAGCTATAGAATCATAATGCCATCCCCTAGATTGATGATCTTGGTGTCATTCCATTCGGAAAAGAATTATCTACCCAATAAAAAACAACAACTAAAAACAACAACTAATGATATTGTGTCAATGAAGTTGAAATCGCAGATCTCGGGTGTTGCATTCTTTCTGGGCCATCCTGTATAACTGCTCAGTATTTCTCCATTCTGGTATTATGGAACTTCGGAATTACGAACCTTTGTGGTATTCAGCATATTGCAAAATATTGAAAATGTTGAAGGCAGCGAGGTGCATCACTAAAAAAGGGAGGGGGGGGGGATGGGGGGGGGGGGAGGGTGACAACCTTTTCAAAATGTTCTATGATAATCGGAAATTTTTGAATTTTTAGATCCTTGTCAGTTGGTAAAACACCTTCACGTACATGTATGTATCTGATACTCCTGATTACCCCCATTAGCCGCCCCCAGCTTTTTCTCTAATACCGCTTTGAAACCAATTTCCCCGCTGAACTTTCCCTGGGGAAACCTCCACATTTTACGAGCACTAATTCGTTAGGAAACTGGGAAAAGTATAAGAGCACCTTTCACCATTGGCGTAGCCAGGATTTGTTACAAGGTGGGGGGGGGGGGCAAATTTTGTCAACTGTCAAATTCTGCTTGGAGGAAGATCCGGGTATTTTTCTTCTCGCCAGCCCTCCAAAACTCGCTCATTGGGGGGGGGGGGTATCAGATGTTTTCCTCCTTAGTGCTCTCTGACAAGCAAGCAAGCAAAAAAAAAAAAAAAAAAAAAAAAAAAAAAAAAGGTTTTTCGCCGGGTTTGTCAGGTGAGGGGCCTGTAACACAGAGAGATACAATTATTCTTACAATCAATTGTAACTCTTCAGTACATGGTTTGCCATATACTTACGATTGATATCAATCGTAAGTATTAAAATATTGATATCAATCGTAAGATTGATTTATCTCTTTACGTTACAGGCCCCATGTCAGATTCAGGGAGCGGGTTTTGAAAATGAAAGTAGGCGACGTCGATGCGATGATATGGGATTATAGTATGACAGACCGGAAGTAATAATTGATCTCTGACGTATTTCACCGGGAAGCGCGTAAATTCTCCAATTCTCCAAGATACCCGGAAAAGTTACCCGGGGAAGTTTTCCCTTGTTCCTTTCAGCCTTTTCCCCGCCAAATTCTGAACTTACGTGGGGAACTTCCCCGGGGAAGTGCTTGGTTTTAGAGGGATATCTTTCCTTCTCTTCTTTACCTCTGTGTCTCCCCCTTCACCTCTTTGAAATAATACGATGTAACATGTACTATTTAATTTTGTTTTGATCATTATATTTATACTAGGTTTTTTCACACGTATTGAGTTTCTCGTTATCAGTTTGCAAAGTTATTTTGTTACTTCTTTCTAAATTGACACTTTCAGCCTGTGCTGCTGGTCTTATATATATATATATACATATATATATATATATATATATATATATATATATATATATATATATATATATATTTACTAATAAATAGAGAAATAAATTTTGTCCGCCATATGCAAGACATTTTTGTATTTGTTTCCTTTTCAGTTGTTGATAACTTGCCTGTAAGTTGGGTCTGACATCCTGCTTTCAAAACACGACGCCCTGTTTTAAAGGGGTCTGCTACGAAGCACTTGCAATTAAAAGTAACGAAATAAGGTTTAATTTTGTATTGCTACGAAATAAAGAGCATTGACCATTTAAATAAATCAAACCACGCTTTGAATAATGAGATGCATTCACTCTGTTTATTTTCAATAGAAAACAATGAAAAAGGGTACCTTTCAAAACATTCACTCGTAACATACCACGACCAATCGTATGTTAACACATTTTTTTTTATAGAGTGCAGATTGTCTACTATGATATGATCTATAAAAATTAGAATTCATTGTTTCAGATGATTTATTCTGAATAGACTGCACCCCTATACAAAATAGCAGGGTAAAGTACAGTTCAGATAATTCAACATATCCCTCTCAATACAAGTTTCATTACTGAATAGATTTCTTTTTAATGAAGGTTTTACTATACATAGTTCTCAATAACACATGATTAGCACAGACCAAATGAAAGTTACTCTTCGGACAGCTGGAAATTTATCTTTCAAAATGAATGGAGAGATACTCTTGTACCACTACCCCTGGAATATTGATCATCCCCAGGACAACTATCCCTGAAGGAACAACTATAGCCCAATGACAAACAGCCTTGGATAACTCCCCCGGACAAACATCCGTGAGCAACTACCCCACCCCCTCTCCAACAACCAGCCAAGGACAATTATCCCAGACAACCACCTCAGACAACTATAGCCCAATGACAATAAAACCCAGGATAACTACCCCTGGACAACCATCCCTTGAAAACTAACACTGCACAACCTTGGCAGGACAACCATCCCTAGACAACTACTAGTATCCCCTTGGACAATCATCCCTCAAATAAGCACCCCTTAAAAATTCTCCGATTACCCCAATGACAACTACCTTGGGAGAGTAGTAGTCTGATGTAGTCGGGGGGGGGGGGGGGGGGGGGGGGGTTACATGTCGTTTTTGTGTTTCTAGGTGTATAATGTCTTAAGACATAGTTGTCCATGGGGTTATGTTCCTAGATGGTAGTTGTCCCGTAATCAGATGCCCTACATTACAGTCACATCAATTCGGTAATTTGATACATATGTATTCCTATCTTTTTGTTATGGTATCAAACAAACATTTAATATCCAGATACATTCAAACTTCCATTTGTCTGCTTTCTGTCAATTTTATTGGGCTTACAAAACATATGGAAAGTTGGCATTATCATGAAATCTGTCGCAGGTCCATTCACTGCTGTTTATTTCCTCAGTGCTGGTAACAGCATTCCACTCCCATAGTCTTTGTACACAATGCGAGGGCACACGCAGGAAGAGAGGTGTTAGATTTCATGATATTAGGCCAAAAAGTCCCTTACAGAGAAATGAAAATCTGAAAGATTAAATAATAAAAATATTCTGGATTTATATAGTGCCTAATACATATATGATGTCTCTAAGCGATCCCTGGGGAGCATTCCAGCCAGGCGCCTTTTGCAGATGCTCACAATGCTGATCAAACCACAATGACTTTCACATCCTACAAGGTACCCATTTAACACCTGGGTGGAAAGGAGCAATGCAGATAAAATACCTTGCTCAAGGAAATGAGTGCCATGCCAGGGATCAAACCCAGGACATTCACATCTCCAATCAAGTGTTTAAACCACTCAACTACGACACCTCAACAATGACATTCTACAAGGCATGGATCAACTTTCATTTGGATCTCTTTCATTTAATCAATAAATTGCAATTGACACATGTGGGAGGAAAAAAAATGCATAATTAAAAAAATGTGAATAAAATCCTTCATGTCATGTAACGAAATTGAATAAAAGGCACAATCTGTTATCACAATTATTCAATATAATCAAGAATGATTATTTCAGGACCAAATAACAAATTGTAGATATAAAGAAGGCTTCTTTTTCTTATGATAATACACCTACAGCACTCCATTCCAATAAAATTCACCAAAAAAGCACTGCAGTTGGCTTTTACATAAATGTATGTAAATCAATTACTCTGCAAATTCATAAAATAGTCAATTAAAATCTATCATCTATTTGCTATGATACCCCTTGGCCCACGCAGTAAAATGCATACAGATAGAATAAATATGTGAATTGAATACAGAACTTGCAATAGAAAATATTAACGCCTATACAGAGTAACTTAATAAGATTTTATAACAAATTCCAAATAATTTATATTTTCCCTGCAGCTATTTGATACAGTCCTAACAATTACAGAATGTCTCATTTGATGCGACTCTTTATTCTCAAACAGCTTTTTAAGGTAACATGTATGTTTATACAATCTTTTATTATAACCTAAAGCCCAGTTCAGACAAAGCATCATTTTGAATGAGTCTGTACCTGCGCTAATCGAGCATGTGAAGGTAATTAACCTATACACCAGTTATTAAAAGTATTGTTTAAACTGTTCATTTTGTAATCACTTTTTAAATGACATCACTCTTCCATGACACACTGATGCTGTCCTAATGTCAACAAATGACGCCTTGTGTGATCAGGGCTTTACTCAATCATGGCTTATTTGGTTCTCAATTTGCTGTCCGTGAAGAGTGCTAAGAAAAACAGTAGAAGTTCTCCCACTGAACAGGCAGTGAATCATGACTAAAGTGAAACCTGATTAGGCCAGATTATAAAAAGGCAATACTAACCCACAGTACATCAGAATTTTCTAAAGGTCTACCGGTACATGAATCAGCTCTGCCTCCTCATATTAGCACCAATTATTCTTATCTTTCACTCTTACATAGTTTCAGACAAATCAAACCATATATATATCAAATTAACCGATGTGAATATGCAACCCCAAATTGCCCATTTTTTACATGAAAATAGTGATTTTCCTTTTCACTCCACAATGCTAATTTAGAGACTTTAATGATTATTTTCAATAGACCTGTTTACTAATGTATTTCAATTTATGCGTGTTTCTATCCAGAATCCTTAGTTACCAACTATTTAGTGCACCTGCTATGCATAATGACATCTCTATGGATGGAATCCATTTTGCATACATTAGTTGTTGCTATGTCAGGCAAGCCTCTGGTTAGCTTTTAAGTCATCAAGAGAAAGTTTTGTTCAAGAAGTATGCATAAAATTAATAAACAGGTCTATTTAATTGTTCTTACTCATGAAGAGCACAAAACTGCACCAGAGTTGGACTCAAAAGTTTTCTCTGATTTTGCTCTTTATGCTCACACACACACACACACACACACATATGCATATATATATACATATATATATATATATATATATATATATATATATATATATATGTTTATATATATATATATATATATATATATATATATATATATATATATATATATGTTTATATATATATATATATGTATGTATATATATATATATATATGTATGTATATATATATATATGCGTATTTTTAGTTATTCACAGCATTCTGGATCAAAAGATCATGAAAAAAAGTTGACACTGAACTGTTATGATGGATTAACACAGTCTATGAATCAAGGATTTCACGGTTGATACTGCAAACCTTTGAATTAATGCTTAGTTTGTACCTTCTTTACATATGCTTTGATGAAAAACTAAAAATGAATTCATCAGTCACAACTATTAGCATCTCAATGGATGGAAATGACCGGGCAAACATTTATTTTGTCTCTGCTTTAAACAATCCTTTCCATAGGCATCAAAGTATATGGTGATAAAAGTCATCTTGAGTTCTAATAGTGACAAGAAATATCAATTCTCAAAGAATCATATGAAATGTTCAAGACTACAAAGAAATGATATCTTTCAAAGGATTTTGGTAGGCAAAGTACTGTAGCGGAGTAATGAACAAAGAAAGATACATAAACTGAGACAGTAGTCCCACCAGTTAAATATTGTGTGCTCTCATGTGAAAATGTGAGTTGTGCTTTCAGTGAAAATGATTTCCAGCAGGTTTACATTAAGAATGTAATGCATGTAGTCTATGAAACTATCATGAAAAATAATTCAGTATCAATTCAAGTGAATTTTACTTGAAAATGCAACTTCATTTCAAGAACTCATAAGCTTTAAATACAGTAAATATCTGCTTTAATATAATTTTTAATAAGGAAGTGAAAACATGAATACATTCAGCAACTATAACTAGTCTATAATATAAAACATAATTTTGCTTTCATATCTTGATATCACAAATCATCACAAAATCAACACGTCTTTTTTCGATTAAATTATTAAATCTGTTGTACATTATTTATAATCTCCCATTTCAAATATTTGTGGAATAATATCTCACTATGAATACATATTTGACAAATGACACTGACAGCATTTTCTTGCGGCATGGTTAAAAGTTAGTACTGACACACAATCATTGAGAATAGTTTGTAGTTTAAGAAATGAAAAATATTAAGGGTGAAAAATCATCTTCATTAGGCCCATTAACACAACGATTTTACTAACATTGCAATGTTACTGGAAGTTGATTAGCATCTGGTACAGTTACTAAAGAACATTAATCGCATCAGAATGATAATAAAATCTTGATATTTGCACAAAGTATAAATGGGACCAAGGACAATCAATCCACAACAGTAGTTACAGAAGCTGAATTTTCACCCATTTTTTAAAGTACACATCACATAATACAAAAGGCCTTTAGATGCACACAGGAAAAGTTGCATATAATTGTGAGTTATTTCTTTATTTCTTTCTCTTTTTTTTGGGGGGGGGGGTTGTTTTTTGTTTTTGTTTTGTGTCTGGCAGACTGTGGGAGATACATCTCACACAAAAATATCTTGGACATGGCAACTCATTAGCTCAGGAACTGTCTTTTGGCATTCAAAGTGATGATGATGATGATGATGACGACGACGATGATGATGACAATGATGATGGTGATGATGTTGATGATGGTGATGATGATGATGATGATGATGGTGATGGTGATGATGTTGATGTTGATGATGATGATGGTGATGATGATGATGATGATGATGGTGATGATGGTGACGATGATGTTGATGATGATAATAATGTTGATTATGATGATGATGGTGATGATGATAGTACTAGAGGTAATAGCAAAGGGGAGGGGGAAGTGACATTCAATGATGGTGATGATTATGATGATAAACAGAGTGATGATGATGATGATGAGGAGGAACTGTTGTATATTTCAAAGTGTACCAACCACCTGATAGAGAAAGTATAAAATCATCCACAAAGAACTTTACCTGGCATTCTACATGTATAGGTCAAGAGTTTAGGAGTATGAAGGAAAAAAGGATTACATTAACGTGCTCGTGCGGAACTGAACTCTGAGTTGAGTTTGGCATGAGCCCTGATCTTGGTTGTACAGGTGTGTTGAGTAGTCTACTCATCTGTCACTTTTATGCTTAGTGTGTAAGTCTGTAATTAAACTTGCAATATCTCTTTATAGAAGTAAAATTTAAAGCCCAAAGTATAATGACATGGCACCTCTAACATACAGAGAAAAATATCTTTTGGTGATTGGTACCCTTTAATGGAGTTAAAATAGCTTAGTGGTTAACCATTCTCTATACTGGAAGGCAAATTCATGTGCTACATTTAATGTGCAAGTAAAGGCCCTTGTGAATACATATATATTCAAGTTCTTCATTATTAATGCTTTGCAAAATAACAAACATATACATCAAAGTTATACAAATTAGCTGCAAGTTAGTCGATCTAAGTACTGCGTCGGCCACTTCATCAGGATTTCACAAGAAAAAGAAAATGGCAACTACATTTGAATACATAATGTACAAAAGAAAATATATTATACATGACAATAGAAAATTATATAAGGCGGCACAGTCCTCTTTTTAAGATATAATAATAGTTATATTAGCATGTAATTAAAGAAGAATTATAGTTGACAGGAAAAAAATATGTGCTGGTGCTGATATTCTGAATTGAGATAGATCAATAATTAGCTTCTAAAAATTGATATTAATCTTGTGATCTGGTATAATCTCATTTATAAATCATCAACAAAAGAATATTGTCAACTGAGTTGTATGAATTCAACCATTTCCTTATAGCCTTAGAATTCCTTATAGCCTTAGAATAATCTCTTGAAACATTAACCAATATAGAGCACACAATTTGTAATTGTATAATTTCTATCCCCGATTAAATCTGATTGAAATATCAACCCCAGTACTGACAGGTAAAAGGCAAACAGTATGGACAACAAAAGATGTGAATTCACAATTAACAAAAATATCTTTTCCTTAGAGGCAGCAGGAGCTAACTTGAATCTCTTTGCATCAGGCCTGTGAGTGGGGTTTCAAAAAAAGAGCTGAAAAAAGCTGAAACTAGTTTACCTGATCTATTTACTTGTCTTCCGCTTATCTTGCTTGAACAGCCGCCCACTGGCGGCCTGCCCGACACATGCTGCGGTGCGGTCCACAGTTCTCAGGTATATGAATGCAAGCAGTAGCAGCATGAACTTCACTTCGGGCGCGAAGGCAAAACACATAAAGTACATATACGGTACATTGTTTTCCATATTTGGTCGCAAGAGAGCTAGACTCTGTTCGTGCTCGCAGCTGTTTGGCTAAACTCCGTTTCCAGCCGTTTAAAACCATTGAAATAATGCTTGCTGAGAAAATAGCGGGAATAGCACACGGGAAAAAAGTGGAAATAGAGCACAGAAAAAAGCAAAAATTGAAATTGGCGAGAATAATAAAAAAAGCGAATTTCCGCTAAAAAGTGGAGGTCTCACAGGCCTGTTACATAGAGTTACACAGCCTTTTGACTCTAAACAGACAATATCCTTACTAGACAAAGACTGTATGAGATGAAGACTGGTCCTTGTGTCACATGAATCAAAATAATCTTCTGTTCAGAGCCAGAAAGGGGTTAACTTCTATTACTTTGCATAAGGTTAATGTCATTTTGGCTAGAAACAAACAATAAGAGACTGAATGAGATTAAGATGGGTCTTTTGTGTCACATGTGTAAAGGTAGCTGCATCTTTGGCTTTTGCAGAAGTACATAAACAAAACATAATCGCTCTTTGGAGGATGAGGAAAGAGTGCTCTGCAGATTTTTAAAATAAACACAGTCCGCATAATAGAGTCTCATGATATCTTAATGAGGCACTACTCCAGACGTTGGAATGGTCCAAAAAAGAAGGTTTACTTAATATCATCATCATTCTTCCAACTGGTGAAAAGCTCATATTTTTGGTGATTGGTACACTTTTAGGTTTTGGGTGATAAAAGATGACAAATAATGAGCTTTTTCCACAACTCTTTTTTTCCTGGACCTTCGGTCACCGAATTGATGTGATCTGTGTTTTAGTCTGGTTGGTGTCTGTGTCTGGCTCGGCTCAAAACCGTCAGTCTGGCAAATTTGAGACCGGTTCTGGTTCCGAGCTACCACACAATTGGCAACCATATAATGTATTGGTCACTGAATCACTGTTGTACAGATTAATTTTCTACATAAACTGCACATATGGCAACATTTTGAATAGAGATCAAGAAACCATGTAGTGCTATATTCACTGATCCAAGCACTATCACAAAATGAAGTTTGATTTGAAGTAAAACTCCCATCAATCCTTCAAAATCTTGGACAAAGACAAAGGACATCAAATAAATAGAGAATCAGCCTGCTGTCAACATCGACCATGGGCACACTTGGTTATTCTATCTTGCAACAAAGATTAAAGATAAAGCCGAGTTCTGTTTATGTGATGACATTGTCAAAGAAACTGTCTAGAAGCAAACTGGGACATTTTGATCATGTAATACATATGTATACGGGGATGTTATAGAACCATCTAAGTGATAAGAACTTGACTCAATTTTCCTGAAAATCTCATGGACTCCACACATAAATGGGTACATGGGACTACATACACCTGTTATGAATGTTTGGTCCAAAATTTTCAGCTGTTTCTCATCATATTTTTAATATGAGGGCATGTGAATAGAAATACTTCTCAGGGAACATTCAAATATGATATTCTTTCAAACTAACATGAAAAGAATGAGAAAGGTCACAAATTATATTTCATCTTTACCAGAACTATACCTTTTATCTAAACATAGTCAAACATCTAAAACAAATTTTGTTTTGTTTTATTTAGCTTTAAAGGGAAAGTCCACCCTAATATTAAGTTGTTTGGAATAAATACAGAAAAATGAGAGAAACAGATCAGTGAAGGTTTGAGCAAAATCTGATAAAAAACAAAAAGTCATGAATTTTTGAAGTTGCAATCAATTGAACACAAAGTGGCAACTCTGTGATGTATCTTGCAAGCTCCTTTCCCATTTGCTCAGTACAAAAAAATTCATAAATGTTCATTTTCTCAGTTTTTGATGAAGGAATAAATTTGTTTCATACAGGTTTTGTGTAAAAACACATGAGCAATGATTATATCTAACGTGCATGTATGATTGAATAATTTCTGAAGAAAAATTAAAATTAATGATTTTGGGGGTACAGGGCAAATGGGAGAGGAGCTTGCAAGATATGTTGCAGAGTTGCCAATTTGTGTTTCATTGATTATAACTTCTAAAATTCATAACTTTCTTATTTCTTATCATATTTTGCTCAAAACTTCATTGATATGTTTCTTTACTTTTTTTGCTCCTTTTAAAACCAACTTGTAATCTGGATGGACTTTCCCTTTAACCGATTTATCAGTGATATTTCAGAATGAAGTGTAAGTATACTTTATTCACTTGTTGAGATTTATGAATTGCTGTTGAACAGATATTTCTGACAGTGTGTACAGGGTCTATGTCGTTGACTCGTTATCACTACGGAAACTCGCCTGACGCTGTCGCATGGCCAGGGTCAAACACTGGACCCATTGCTCAGCGTTGGTTCCATCCCGTGTCTTGAAGACATACGTCTTCTGGTCCTCCGTGAAGATCTCAAAGGCCTTTGGAATACTGCGGTCACGGCGACGCAACGTCTTGACGCTCTGGACCTTGCTCAGCTCAATGGGTAAGGTCCCTGTCACATGCTGTAGTTTAAAGTCGGAGACGATAGTGTGATTTTAATGCAATGATAATAATACTAATAATAATGTGGAGATTTATACCACATCCTAGCTTTAACTAGAGAACTGACATCAAACTACCATATAATGCACTACAAATTTTATTTTCAATTTTTCTTCAAAGAAAATATTTCTCATAGCTGTGTCATGGATACAATTTTTTATCATATACGTGTCTTGGCATATGCTTCTTCATAGATCTATTACTTCATCAAGAACCAAGAAGACGGATATTTTTGATAATTCTAAGTACAAAACAAATTACACATAAAAATGTCATGACTTTCAAAGACTTTCACATTCCTTACTGGAATTTCCTCAAACTTTCACGGATCTGTTTTTTTTCTTTCTGCCTGCTCCTGACAAAACCAAACTTGATATCAAACCCATCATTACAATTTTTTGCAAAGATGATGTGACTCCACTGAATTTGATTTCTTTTTTCTTACTGATTTGTTTTTGCTGTAGAGTAACCTCTCTCCAGCCAGGGTGAAGTATCGTGTTTTCCACCTTTTGAAGAGTTTCCAGCGAACTTTCTTTTCTTTCAGTTGACCTTCAATGAGGGGTTGGCCTCCTGCTATCAAATCTGAAATAAATCACAATATCATTTAGAGGTGCTTTGTGAGGAATTTCGCCCACACCCAACTCCCCAATTAACCCATAGCAGTAGAGTGTCTTCTTTTAGTGATGTTTTTGTATTATCTTTTAATCCAGAATGCTAGGAATTACACATTATACATGAGTAGAAAGAGTAAAAATTACTGAAATTTTTTAGTCTACTTCCAATGCAGTATATTGTTCCATTCACTAATAAGAGCGATTTAATTGTACTTAATCATTAAAGGAAAGGTTGAGTTCTTGGAAAGGTGAAAACTAATTTGTGAGCTTTCTCATTCCTTTTATGTCAATTTGGATGAACATCATACTGTATAAGCCATAAATTTTGCGGCCATAAATTTTCGCGAATAGGACTAACCAGACTATTTCGCGAGTGGTTGAATTCGCGGTCAGAAAATTCTCAAATCTACAAATAGCGGTGATGATGTACTTTCGCAAAGCGAAGTGGTGAATTTCTGACCAGGAAACAACAAATTCAACCGACTTCTAATGTTGGCAATATTTTGGCGTGTTGTTAAATTTGCGACCCACTCACGATTTTCGCGAAATTCGCGAAAATAAAACCCCCACGAAATATATGGCGTATACGGTAGTAGAAATGTCACCTGATAAGGATTTCTCTTCAAATGCCATTATATTTGAAATATGACGAAAAATAAGTGAAGTGTTCGGGCCGAACATTCATGCCACATCTGTGTGCAATCCCATACACCCATACACCTATTTCTGTGTGTGGTGCATGTGCTTTTGAGTGAGTTTGGGTTGATTTCTTATCATTTTGATGTTTCCAAAACCACGCAGTATACACCATCCTTATTTAGACATAATCAACCTTTCCCAAACACTTCCAGACAGTTTCTTTCACAATGTAATCACATGACCAGAACTCAACTTTCTCTTCAAAGTCTCAAAATTGGCAATGCGGTGGAAATGATATCATCACTAATTTTGTGTACAAATAAGATTTTTTTTTTTTTTAAATTGTGCAATTGTCATTCACATTGGTTCATTTAATAAATTGTCTTCAAACTATGAAGGAGTGGAAAATAATAATTGTTGCCAAGTTGAGGAGGGAAAAGTTTAGACCATAAGAAAAATCTGAACTGCTATGGGTTAGTGAATATACGTATTTCACATGCAGCAAACAAAAAAACAAAAACAAACTGAAGGGACATCATCTCAGTCAAGATATGGATGGCCTACCAGAGCCAGTGATGAGAAACTTCTCTCCCTGTGAGGCACATATCTTTTGAATTCATGTAGTGGTACATGTATGTCCATAACATAAGAATCCCAATGATTTCGCCGGGGGATTCCCCCATGTCAACTCTGACCCCTATCACGCTCCCTTCGTTAGAGCGGTCTCACTAAGAACCGTTCCTCAGGAGCGGTTCTGAGGTGAGTGTGAATGCTAAAGTGGTCCAGGAAGCGTTCTTCTGGAGTGCTCCAGAAGACCACCTCGGGGAGGTGGTCATGAGGAATGGTTCTTAGTTAGACCGCTCTAATGCGCAGTGTGAAAACGAAAGCGATCCTAAAGCGTACTTCAACTGGAAGTGAGTGTGTGTGTTGCGCGGGAAATCTCGTGTGATTTTCCTTGCTTTTCCTATAAGTGCAGGCCATCACTGCATGATAGAATGATGAAAAGAAATAAACATAAGAAAAGATAGAAAGATAAAATGATAGAATGATAAAAACAAAGAAAAACAAAGGAAAACATGGAAAGATAGAACAATAAAATGATAGAAAAACAAAAGAAAACAAGGAAAGATAGAAATAAAAAATGATAGAATGACAAAAACAAAGAAAAACAAAGGAAAACAAGGAAAGATAGAAAGAGAAAATGATAGAATGATAAAAACAAAGAAAAACAAAAGAAAACAAAGATAGAAAGATAAAAAGATCGAATGATAAAAACAAAGAAAAACAAGAGAAAACAGGGAAAGATATGAAGATAAATGCATCAGGCATGCAGTATACGGTTTGAATTCCGCGCGAAAAAATTGACCCGCTGACTTGAGCTGCCATAGCAACAAGACCACTTTGACTCATTGAGCGATTTGAGACATAAAAAATGTGCATAGTGTGAAAGCAATCAAACCGTTCTTCAAGAACCGTTCCTCTAGAGCGGTCCAACTTGGAGTGGTCTAATAGGGAGTGTGAAAGGGGTCTCACTGTAATCTGACTAATCAATCTTAGTTTAGAGACTGTGAAATAGTAACAAAGTAAAAAAACATCCACAGAGTGAGATTTTATTTCCAAAATCAAATTTGTGAATTAGGCCGCCTTTGTGTCTATGCCAATCAGAATATAAAGACAAGAAAATAAGAAGAGGTTAACTCCTTTTCTTTTTTAGAATACTGAATGCTGAAAACTAAAATGTTAGTTTGTTTTTCAACCATCTTCAATTCATGCATAATAACCACTTTAATTTTCACTCTTGAATGTCATATGTTACGTTTAAGGCTTGAAGATGAATTCAGGCTGAGTCAATGGTACAATATAACATTCAGAATATCAGAATCAGGACATAAAAAACAAACAACCACACAAACAAAAATTTTAACAAATCATTTTGAATGCTATAGCTAGCAAGACAATCAAGTGAAATTGTCTGAAGGAAAACAAATTGTAGAAATTTGAGTGTCACAGTGAATTTCTTTGTGAAGTGCATGAGCAGAATAGACCACAGAAATCAATGTACAATGAAAGAAGGCAAATCCTTAAACAAAAAAAATTTTAACACATAAAGTCTGCTTGCTAATCATATCTACATGTAACACAAGAAGTCCAAACCCAGTTTTTTCTAACACATTAAAATAATATTTAGTATGCTTAAAACTTCCCACTAGGTTACACACAGTTGAACCACAGCAGAAGACCAAACCATTTCATAATACCTTCCATATTCATTTCAAATGGAATAGAATCTGATTCCTCAAGCTCCATCATTTTGTCTGCATCCAAATGAAGCAAAAAAGGGGTCTTCATGAATAAAACATTTTGTGATATACATGTACATAAATGTGTGTTGTGTCACATTTTTTGTATCAGTTGCTTCTGTTATATCTTATTTTAAATTAATTAACCCATTGCCTACAGGATCCATTCTGTACTCAGCCTATGGGAATGACAGAATTAGAATTCAAAAGTGATCACAGATAGGAATCATTCACAACATTGCAGTCAACTGCAACTATATCAAAGAACAGATTGGACAACTTCCTTTCCCCATCTCCTCCCAAACAACCACCCTCTAGACTATCTGCCCCAACACAATTACCCCTGCTTCCTTCAGACAGATCCCCAAGGACTACTACCCTTTACACCCTCATTCATCTTCATCCCCTGGTTTAATATGGCTACTTGTCTGATGAAGTTTCAAAGTGAATAAACCATGTCATATATACCATAAAATCATTTCAAATCAAACCGAATCACGGTAAATATAAGGAAGCAGGTATCCCGTGGGAGATGAGCACTCGTTTGGAGGTTGGTAATACAAGGATAGTAGTCTTAGACTCAGGACTGTCAGCTGTTACACAACATATGCACCTGATCACAATCCCTCTCTTAACCCTTACTATACTAGGCTATTTCAAGCTCCTCTCTGACCAGGGGGGGGGGGGGGGGGGGGGGGAGGACGGGGGGAAGGGGGGATCTCAGCTGCGACATGACCGATCGACGCAAAATTTTGGACAGACCTCGAGAATGGCGTAAAGAACACAACTCCACTGCTATTTCATGTAAATCATTATTTTTTCATTTAATATTATAATTAATGCAAATTATATTCATAAATATACATTTCGATTGATAATCAAGTAAAGAAAGGCCTGGGAGATAAAATTTTAATGCAAGAAGTTCTTTTTAAACCTAAAAAACATTATTACATAAGAAAAATTTTGAAAGTTATTTCTATTCTTATGTATTCTACTGTTTTACGAATTTCTTATGTATTTCTCTGTTTTTCAACTTTAACATGAAGAAATGCAGTTTCCTATTCATTATGCCAGAAATTCTCCGTTTTCGGGCTGACATGAGGTCATAAATGGTCACGTGGCTTGGTAACGGTATGACCCATTTTTGTACACTTGGTGTACAAAAATGATGCGCAAGAAAAAAGTCAGAAAGTTGCGTGGCGTGAAATGCAGCTGTTCAAAATGCCTGGCAAAATTTGTCTAGGGGGAGGGGGCCTCCTAGGCTCCCCCCCCCCCCCAAGTAAAGGTAGTGTTAAACTTACCCATTTTATTTGGACTGCTACACAGAAAACATGTCCAGTTACACGTCTTAGCATTGTAGGTGAACATATCATAGTAGCTTGCCCGACAGAGCTGTCTTATCAGGCCCTGCTGTACCTATGATAAATAAATAATGAAATTGGTTTTGAAAATGCATGGACTTCTTGCTCCATCTCTAGATCTTTCTCTTCTCATTTTTTAGCTAAAAAATCTCTACAAAAATTGTTTCCAGTCTGAACATTCAGAGTATTAAAGTTTTGTATGATTATTTGACAAATGAATTTCAATCTCAATATTACCTTTAATGCCCCACAATGTTAAAGGGGAAGTCCGGTCTAAAAATTACTTTGACTTGAACCAACTTATAATTATAGTAGTATGTTTTTGCACTTATACACTAATATAGAGTAAATAATTTTTTGTAAAAATCATGAAAATAGGATTTTTTATACAATTTACATTTAAAAAATGAGTGATTATGGAAATGTAATATTTTGAAAACAATATCAATATTTTATAAGTTAAAGAAATATTTTGTAAATTTTATACTCGCAGAAATATATAACTTGGTTCAAGTTGTGTGAAAATCATATTCTTGGACAAAAATTGAAAATTTGTTTTTTTTAATGAATATAAACAAAATAATTGGTGAGTTGCGTACCAATGGCATCACAAACCCATGATTGAGTTGTCAATTTGTCTAGTGATTTTCACTGTTTCCCTAGTTTTTGATGCCACCAAAAAATTCATAACTTTCTCAGTAGTTGTCCGATTTTCCTCAAATCTTTTTAATCTGTTGGTCTGACTTTTCTGCTTCTATTAAAACCAAGTAATTTTTGGACTGGACTGGACCTCCCCTTTAATATTCCATTGTTTTACTATGGCAAGGTCCTTTGAACTTCTAATAATTGTCCTGTAGGGTTAGCAATTATAACATTTAAAACAAATTGAAGAGAAGACTGAGTTCTGGGAAATGAAAAATAATTTGTGAGCTTTCTTATTCTTCTTGGAAGAAAATCATAGTAGAAATGTAATAGGATAGCTCATGAAATGCCCTCATATTTGAGATATGACAAGAAATAGCTGAAATGTTTGGACCAAACAGTCATGCCACATGTGTGTGTAGTCCCATGTACCCATTTCTGTGGGCAGTGCATCTGCTTTTTCAGCAAATTAGAGTCAATTTAATATCATTTTAATGATTCCAAAACCTCACAGTATACACCAAGTTCTATCTAGACATGATCAACCTTTCCCAATTGCTTTGAGCCAGTTTCTTTTACAATGTAAACACATGACCAGAACTCAACTTTATCTTTAATTGATAAAGATAGTGCTCACCTTAGCTTGAGGAAAATTTTGTGTGATGAGTTTAAGGAATGTCATGTTGCCACCAATTGTCTTCTGTTTCTCCCAGCTTTTCTTCAAGCTCTGCACTGCGTTATCGTCCAGCGATACCGGCGTAGGAGAGGAAGCCTGTCATATAAATAGAGTCTTACAAGGGTAAACATTTATCTTCTTTAATACAGAGAAGAGTATCACAAACCCAGGAAGCCTGTCATATAAATAGAGTCTTACAAGGGTAAACATTCATCTTCTTTAAAACAGTAAAATCATACCTGATTTTGTTATTTGCTAAATAAATTTATGTATCTACCTATGTCCCTCCCTCCGTCCCCTCTCCTTGCCCAGCAACATGTCCTAAACGTTCTCTCTTGCAGCTCGTTAGAGGAAGATGGCGGGCGTGCGCTCGCGCATGTGACTATGGGAAGGCGTCATACGGGGTGGGGCGTGCACGAATGTGACTTCTAGTTTCTCGGTGGTAGCGTAGTTTGGACCAAACTAGCAATAATAGGTAGATACATAAATTTATTTAGCAAATAACAAAATCAGGTATGATTTTACTGATTTACTACAATAAATTAATGTATCTACCTATTATTGCTAGACTAGCACGGATAAAAATCCGGGGTGGCATGTCCCAAGGGAAGAAGACTAACGGGGGTCAACGGCAGAAGATGCCGCCCTCAAAGACGAAGTTGCAAACTGCACTTCTCCTGAAGGAATGTCCTTCAGATAAAAAGAAGTGAAAGAGTTAGGAGACCGCCAAAAAGCGGCCCTCAAGATGTCTTCTAGGGCAATGCCCTGAAAAAGTGCCCAAGAAGTACTAATGCTTCTGGTATCATGCGCTCTAGGTTTGCTATCCGCGAGAAGGGCCTCTGGGCCAGCGGCCTGGATGGCCTCGACAATCCACCTAGAGATGGATTCTCTAGAAGCAGGGGAGTAAGGTTCGCGAGTAATGAGAGAAAGTTGCTCGTCCGAGCGGCAATCTTTGGTTCTGTCTAAGTATCATTTTAGCGCCCTCACCGGACACCAGACTTTGTCCTCCTTGACTGAGGAGAAGTCTGACAGGGGGCTGAGAAACACCTCAACCGATCCGGAGGAAGCCGTCTGGTTTTTGGTTACAAAGGAGGGCTTGGGGATAAGGCGAACACCTTGCCTTTCCCAAGGGATATGACCAGGAGAGGTACAAAGAGCATGAAGAGAGTTTCTTCCTTGCCCTGAAGCTATGGCGATAAGAAAAATGGTCTTGACAGTCACATGATGGAGAGAAGCCTTGCTCATCGGTTCAAAGGGAGGCTTTGATAGCGCGTCCAGAACCTTAGGAAGGCTCCAAGCAGGAGACAGCTTTGGATTTGCTGGTCGTTGTAGGAAAAACGATCTCAGCAACTTAGTCAGGTAATGGGAGCTAGAAACTCCCGAGCCGTCCGGAAAGCCAACATGAATGGCAGCAATGGCAGAGCGGTATCCACGGATAGTGGAAAGAGATCTACCCTTATCAAATAAGGAGATCAGAAAATCTGCAATAGTGCCCACAGAAGCCTCACGGGGTGAAACCCCGAGGTCTTCACACCAAACTGAAAAGGCCTCCAGACAGGAGTTGTAAAGAGATCTAGTGGAATCTCTACGACTCTGGACTATAAACTGAGAGTCCCGAAGCTCTAGCGTCCCGAAGCTCTAGCGTCTCCCCCGATAACGGCCAAGCGGTCAAGTGAAGGACCTCGGGCCGATGATGGAGGATCCCGGACAGAGGCTGGGACACAAGGTCCGGCCTCAGTGGAAGTGGAAACAGCTGTCCCGCCAGGAGGGACAGGAGTAGAGGAAACCAAGGTCTCCTCGGCCAGCGCGGGGCTACTAACAGGACCCACGCTCGATCCTCCTTGATCTTTCTCAGAACCTGAGGGATCAAAGGAAACGGAGGGAAAGCATACCCTCGAAAATGTCCCCAATGGAGAGCGAAGGCATCGAGTGCCCAAGCCTCCGGGTCCCGTACCCGAGAACAGTACCTCGGAAGACGGTGGTTGAGAGTGGTCGCTAACAGATCGATCTCTAGCGGCGCCCAAGTAGCGCGGAGAAGATCGAAAACCTCCTGATGGAGGGACCACTCGGATGGGAGACACTTGCCCCGGGACAGAAAGTCTGCTATAAGATTCTCTTGTCCGGGAATGTAAGAGGCTATCGGGACAATGTTGTTTGTCCGACACCACCTCCATAATTGGGCGGTAAGAGAGTTCAGGGAAACTGAACGAGTTCCCCCCTGACGATTGATGTAGGCAGCAACCGTGGTGTTGTCCGTAAGGATAAGCACGGAGTGCCCCACAATCGTGCGCCTGAATTGGCGGAGCGACATGAATGCCAGCAGCATTTCCAGTACATTGATATGGGGAAGAGTGTGCAGATGAGACCAGTCCCCCGAAATCATCTCGTCCCTACAATGGCCGCCCCAGCCCAGAAGGGACGCATCCGTCGAGATGGATACTGACGGAAGAGGGGTGCGGAGAGGCTTGCCTCGAGCAAGAAATGTCTCGTCTGCCCAGGGGGCGAGAAGACGTCTGATCTCCCTCGGTAATGGAATCCATACTCTGAGGGAGTCTACGCTCGGCGAAAAGAACTTCAAAAGGTGCCACTGGAAGGGCCTCATCAGAAGTCTGCAGTCTGGCAGTACCTCCACTAGACTTGCGAGGTAGCCCAGAAATTGAAGCCAGCGCTTGGCCCGTATCTTGCGAGAAAGACGCAAGGACCGAGCAGCTGACGTAATCGTCCGAATTCTGTCGCGGCTGGGGCGGGCGACCTGATTCGGGATGTCTATCTCCGCACCTAAGTACACTGGGGTACGGGTGGGAGACAGCTCCGACTTCTCCCAGTTGACTATAAATCCTAGCTCCTGAGTAGTCTGGAGCAGGAGGTGCAACTGGTCTCGGAGCACAGGCTCTGAATGTGCTACCAGGAGCCAATCGTCCAGGTAGACAAAGAGTCGGAGACCGCGATTCCTTAGGAAGGCGGCTAGAGCTGACACTACCCGGGTGAAGACACGGGGAGCTGGTCTCAGCCCGAATGGTAGGGCACGAAACCTGAAAGTTTCGCCTTGGAAGGCGAATCCCAATAGATCCCGCGAGCGTGGATGTATCGGGATATGGAAATATGCGTCCTTCAAATCTAGCGAAATCGCCAAATCTGTCCGCTCGATTGCCGGCAGAATGGACGCTAGTGTCTCCATCCGGAAGTGTTCCGGAGGGATAAAGGTGTTGATGACCTTCATATTGAGGATCATCCTCAGCTTCCCCGAGCGTTTTGGGATCACAAAGATCGGGGAGAGACACAGATGTGGGTGGTCTCTCACCTTCTCTATAGCGCCCTTCTCCAGCAGCAATCGTATCTCGGCCGAGATATGCTGCTGATGAAGAGCGGACGAGACTGGCGGGTGGATACGGATGGCGCCGTGCGGGACGGGCTCTGCAAGTTCTATGAAGAAGCCGTCTCGCACGACTGAGAGAATGAAGCCGTCCTCGGTAATTGCTTCCCAAGCGGGAAGGAAATACCGTAGTCGTCCGCCTACCTGGTGATCCACTGCTCGGGGCGCACCCTCAAAAGGCCTGCTTGGGCTTGGCCGGAGCCTTGCCGCGGGCCCTATTACTCCCCTTACCTCTGGGAGAGTCCCTACCTCGAGCAGACTGGGGCTGCTGACCGGTAGGTAACGCCACGCGAGGTGGAGCCGAGCTCACCCGCTGATGGCGTGGGAGGGGGGGCACTGACGTCCTAGCCTTCGGCTTAGGAGGTTGAGCCGGCTGACGTGGACGGAATTGCCTCGACAATTCAGCCGCCTGCTTACGGGAGTCGATCTCGCGCTGAAGAACAGCGGCGAACTGACCCCCAAACAGATGCTCCCCCGACTGGGGAATCCCCGCCAAGAGGGAGGGGATATCCCTCTCCATAACCCCTAAGGACGAGAGAGCAATCTCTCTCCTAGAGTTCGTGGCCTGGACAGCTGCAGCAGTCAGCTGCAACCACAGAGATCCTGTCAAAACAAGCAGGATCTCATCCAAAACCAAGCCGTCAGACTCGGAAACCTGAAGTTCCCGAGACCTGACCCTGAGGCTGATTAAAGAGCCTAGGTAGGCCGTGAGCCGCAGGCCAGATCTGGCGTGGGTCTCAAAGTCACGTGCCTGCCTATCCTTGGCTGTGTAACTCCTACTCTTGAAGTTCACGCTAAGTCTCGCCCCGACATGCCTGATGTCAGGCGAGAATTTCTTCGGTTGGAAAAACCCAAGTGAATCTTGGGGTCGGAAAGCGTATTCCTTGGCAAAGGGACGCTTCCTACCAATTGAAGCCCCAGGCAGCGACGACTGTTCAGCTATGCCCTCATAGGCAGTCTTGAGATCGTCAGTAATGGGTATCCCCGATGAAGGGGCCCTTTGCCTGAAGAGAAGAGAAGCCTGAGCCGAGTCCGGCTGGGCCGGCGGGAAAGTCTCAGGTAAGTATCTCTCCAAAAGAGCCTGCGCGTCAGCTGCCAAACCACGAGGGGGTTGGGGGACCGCACTGGCTTGTGACTCGGAATCAGAGTCAACATCAGGGTCGGCTATGTGGGAAACCTGGCCCCAGGGGGGCGGGTGCATCCACGAGCCGTAAGTCTCCTCACCGGGAGGGGCGCCAAGCGCCGCCGGAGTAGGAGCAGCTCTGACCGGGCAGCTCTGCACCTGCCGGGATCGAGCATGACCCTCGAGGGGCCAATCATGACCGGATAGTATTGATCTGTCATGAGCAAGAGGCTTTTGACAGCCTGGAACCTGTAAATTAAGACCGGATATCGGCAAACCGGGGTCGGATACCGACAAACCGAGACCGGAAACCGGTAACTCGGGGTCGGATCTCGTCGAACCGGAACCGGGTATAACCGGGTCAAGGTTCGAATCACCCAAGTCCACGGACTGGTCAGTGTCCGAGGGGGGGTCCGTGCCACCTGCGGTCGGCTTGGAGGTAGCGGGTAACCACCCGCTCTTCTCCACAACTATCTTCAAAAAACGAAGAAGTTCCGCCTGATCGACCGCCGAAGGAGAAGGGTCTGGCGTCTTGGAAGAGGCCTTGCACTTCTTCCTAGTCGTAGTCATAGGTGTACCCGAGGCAACCTTGGACTTTGACTTAGAGAGAGACTTGGCCGAATGGTGCCCTTTGGACTTCTTGCAAGGGGGGGCAGAGCCCTCCGGCAAAGAAGTCGGCACCTCGGCCGTACCCGAGAGGCCGTGCTTGGCAGGGCGCTCGGATGATCTCTCACGGCTACGCTTGGCCCGTTTAGAACGGGGGGTAGCCGTCTCCGTGGTGACTAGGGCTGAGTCAGGGCTAGCCGAGTCACTAAGAGTATATAGAACACTGGAAGGAGAAGCTCCAGCGTCTTTGCTCAGGTGGGAGCCAGTGGTCGGTGCCCCGACGGCTCCCCCTGAGCGGACATGAGTGCCAGTGGCCGGTAATCCGGCGACATTCACGCCCTGAGATCGGGGGCCAGTGGTCGGTAATCCGACGACCCCCTCGCCGGGACTGCGAGTCCCGACTGTTGTTGTAAAGCCGAGCCCGGCCGCTGCCGGGCTAGCAAACAACGAGGTGCTTGTCCCTGTCCGAGACCCACTGATCGCAGGGGTCCCTAACTTACCTTTCGTCGACAAGCCTGGGAAAATAATCCCTGAACAAGACGACGATTTCACGCCCGTACCCCCGGTAGTTAGTGTACTGCGTATCATCGGAGATGAAACCGTGAAACTAACTTCCGCCGTGTCAGCCTGCACACTGGCGGGGCCGGTACGGGTAACAGGATTCAAAGGATCAGGCGAATTCATACTGATCCTGAAATGATAAGAAATCATTAAAATCAGAACTGATTTTATTATTTGCTAGATAAATCTATGTATCTACCTATTATGCTAGTCTCCGACTACGCAAGCCATTTGAGTACAAAAAGTCACAAATTGTGCATATCCCACCCCCAGGACATCGCCTTCCTCCGTGCACGTCGCAAGACGCGCGCGCACACTCGTCCTCTTAACGAGCAGCCCCAGACACAACCTCGGACATGTTGCTAGGCAAGGAGAGGGGAGGAGGGAGGGACATAGGTAGATACATAGATTTATCTAGCAAATAATAAAATCAGTTCTGATTTTAATGATTTACTACAATAAATCAATGTATCTACCTATTATGCTAGACTAACACCCACTCAAATCGGGTGGCATGTCCCAAGAGGAAGGCTAAAGAGGTCCCAGTGAAGACGTTGCCGTTCTCAACGTCACAGTAGAGAAGATCCTTCACCAGCCAAAAAATCTCTCAGAGAGAAGGAGATGAAAGAAATAGGGGAGCGCCAGTAGACAGCCTTCAGGATGTCTACAAGAGACACACCCTGAAAAGGAGCCCAGGAAGAACTAATGCCCCTAGTGACATGGGCATGGCTTAACTCCCGAAAATAAAGCCTCAGGCTCAGAGGCATGAAAAGCTCCAACAAACCATCTCGAGATAGTCTCACGAGAGGCAGGGGAGAAAGGCTCATGGGTAATGACGAAGAGTTGATCTATCTTAACGGCAAGTCTTAGTCCTATCCACGTACCATATCAAGGCCCTCACGGGGCACCAGACTCTATCCTCGGGAACCGAGGAAAGATCTGTAAAAAGGGGCGAAGAAAAACTCAACCGGATCCGAAGAAGCCGACTGGTTCTTCGCAACAAACGAGGACTAGGAAGGAGTCGAACGCCTCCATTCTCCCACCGGATGTGTCCGGGGGTAAGGCAAAGGGCATGGAGAATAATTCTCCTTTGCCCGGAGGCAATAGCGACCAGAAAAGTGTCTTCACCATCAAGTGATGTAGAGACGCGTTACCCAAAGGAACAAAGGGTGGCTTAGCCAGACAGTCCAAAACCTTGGGTAGACTCCAAGACGGAGTTAACTTAGGCGTTGAGGGACTCTTCAAGAAGAAGGACCGCGTCAACACAGCCAGGAGAGGGGAGTTGGAGACTCCCGAAACCATTAGCAAAACCAGCAAAAATAGCGGCAATAGCTAAACGATAACCACGAATAGCAGAAATCGATCTACCCTTATCAAAAAGGGGAGATCAGAAAATCCGCTGTGAGGCCAACCGGGACCTGACGGGTGAGGCACCAAGGTCTTCACACCGACTAAAAAAAGGCCCCTAACCGAGAAGTGTAGAGGTCTCTCGTGGATTCTCTACAACTCTGCAAAACAAACTCGGCTGCTCGCTCCGAGATTCCCGAGCTTCCCGCATCCTCCCCGATAAAGGCCAGACGGTCAAAAGAAGAGCCGCCGGACAACGGTGGAGGATCCCCGAGAGGGGTTGCATCACCAAGACCTATCTCAACGGAAGAGGAAAGGGTTGGTCGACCAGGAGATTCAGAAGGTCTGGAAACCAAAATCCCCTGGGCCAGTGAGGAGCTATGAGTAATACCCAAGCATGATCCTCTCTGACCTTCCTCAGGACAAGAGGAATTAACTGAAAAGGAGGGAAGGCATACCCTCGCATGGAAGACAACTGCCTCGAGACAGGAAATCCGCAAATAAATTGTCCTGGCCAGGAAATAAGAGGCGACAGGAACAAAGGTCAATGAATGACACCATCTCCACCAATGAGCCACCAAGGCGTTCAGCGTGGAGGACCGGGTGCCGCCTTGACAAAAGATGTAAGCAGCTACAGTGACATTGTCCGTAAGAACGAGCACTGAGCGCCCAACAAGACGACACCTGAAATGATGAAGCGACAGAAGGACTGCCATCGTTTCGAGGACATTGATATGGGGGATGGTACTCAAATGAGACAAGACCCCCGAAGCCATCCTGCCCGCACAAAGACCGCTCCAACCCAACAGGGAGGTGTCTGTCGATAGAGAAATCGATGATAGCGGAGTGCGTAACAGCTTGCCTTGAGCAAGAAGGAACTGTCCGTCCAACGGACAAGCAGAAGTTTGATGTCTCTCAGAAGCGGAAACCAAGCCGCTAAAAAGACTTTGCCCGGACGAAAAACCCTGAGGAGATGCCTATGAAAGGGCCTCATCAGAAGTCTGCAGTCTGGGAGGATATCGACCAGACTGGCTAGATAGCCCAGAAACTGAACTCTGAGGGCTACTCGTGAATCCCGGGCCGACTAGGAAAACGTCTGGATTCTGTCCCGACTGGGACGAGTCAACAGATTCAGAATGTCTATCTCTGCACCCAGGAAAACCGGGACGTGAGTAGGAGACATATCTTTCAGAAACGCGAGGACAAAACGACCGCTAAAGAGAAAAAAGGCTCAGAGGACTTTCTGTCCTGTAAAAAGGACGGAAAGTCCCTCTCCAAGCACTCCAAGTGTGGAGGAGCGCCATCTTACGGCGATGATGCATAAAAACAATAGCCGCGGATGAAAACTGAGCCACTGGAGTCCAGTGAGTGAGAGTTCATCAAACAAACTGGATTCCCATCGGGCAAGCTCAGCTCTTCTGATATGGCCTAAAGGCGAAACAGAGAGCCCAAGAAAGCTGACAGCCTTAAGCCCGACCTGACCAAAATGGCGAGGGCTGTAAGGGACATATCTGAGGCTGACTCCGTTGATAAACCTCAGTAAAACAGAAGCTCAGCTTGAGAAGAGGGATCCATAGAAGGCTTGTCCTTCATCGATTACATCCTCTTCGAATAGGCTTCTTGCTGGGTAACAAAGCCACAGCAACAGAGCCACGCTTCTTAGCAGGAGAGGGCATGGGCTGATTTGAAAAATCAGGCAAACCCAACAGAGCCGACGCGAACACCCCACACTAAAAGGGGTGCGGACTCTGTCACACTCACTCCATCCACAGACTGAAGTGGAAGGTGAGCTAGCCAAATTACCACCAGAAGAGGGCGAGTACTGGGATGTAGGAACAGCCTGCACGCCATAAAAACCCCGGAAACGGTCACACCAGGCGAACGAAGAAACGGGGGAAGTGGTAAGGCAAATTAGGTCACAGTGTGACTGGGAATCAATGATTGTCGAGGGACAAGGATCCGCTTGAGAAGAAAAGACCATGGAAGATTTATTCTTTTGGACATCTTCATCTTAGCCTTAGGCTTCTTGCCTGGTATAACATCACCAGTATAAGAGCCTCGCTACCTAGCACAGGAGGGCACAAGCTAATGCGAAGCATCAGAACCACCCGACCGAGCAGAGACAGACACCCCACACGAGAGGGGGGAGTGGCCACGGTCACACTCACTCCTTCCACAAACGTGGTGGGTGAGGTAGCCAAATCACCACCAAGAGCGGGCTTACACTGAGGAGCAAAGCTCTTATGCCCAAAGAATCCCGGACCAGGTCACACTAGGTGGCCGTATGTCGTTAGGGAGTGGTGAGGCAAAAATGGTCAGGGCTCAGTCTGATAGGAAGACTGGTACGCCCACGGGACCTGGTACTAGTAAAGTATGACCAGAGTCAGGGGTAGGGACAGAACCGAACCAACCACTGACAGAGGGCCAACCTCAGACGCCGAGCTAGGTGTAGGAGTAAGACTCCAACCCTGCTCCTCAGCAAAGGCCCTCATTAAGCTCAAAGGCTCTGCCTGAGAAGATGAGTCCATCGAAGATTATCCTTCTTAGACTTCTTCTTGGCCTGAGGCATCTTGCTGGGTATAACATCACCAGCATAGAACCTGATGGGAAGACAAATCTCGGGATGCCACTCTGTCAAACTCCCCTTAGAAGTCCTCCGTAAGGGGGATGCCAGGGAGAAGACCCTGCTGTCTGAACAGCAACAAAGCCGGATTTTGGCCAGGCAAAGCTTGACAAAGAGACTCCGGCAAAAACCTTTCAAGCAGGGCTTTAGCATCAGAGGCTAATACCTGCAAGGCCTGCGGCACCACCGCGGCCTGTGAATTAGACAAAGTCACAGTCGAAACTTGCGACACAGAGTCACTATCGGGCTCAGACTGAAAAGAAGACTGGTATGCCCACAGGTCCAACAGAGTCTCCTTCCAAGGCCGGTACCAAGTGCGGCCGGCGGGGAGAGGGAGGAGCCACAACAGATACCGAAGCCGGTATGATGTGACCAGGGTCGGGGTTATGGACAGAAGCCGAACCATCTACCGACCGGGGGCCAGACTCAGACGCTGAGCTAGGTGTGGAAGTAAGACTCCAGCCCTGCTGCTCAGCATAGGGCCTCATCAGGCTCCAAAGCTCTGCCTGAGAAAACGAGTCCTTCGAGGTTTAATCCTTCTTAGACTTCTTCTTCTTGGCCTTAGGCTTCTTGCCAGGAATAGCATCACCAGCAGTCAAGCCTCGCTTCCAAGCATGGGAGGACACAGGCTGATGCCAAACATCAGAGCCTCCTGGCTGAATGGAAGCAGGCACCCCACATGAGAGGGGTGCAGCCTCGGTCATACTCACACCATGCACAAGTGTGACGGGTGAGATAGACGGCTCACCAACGGGAGCGGGCGAATACAGGGCGGCAGAGCCCATACGCCCGCAAGCCCCGGACCCGGTCACACCAGGTGGCCGAGAGGTTGTGGGGAGTGGTGAGGCAGAAGTGGACAGGTTGTGACTGTGGCCTGGCGACTGACGGGAGACAGCGCTTGGGACCACCCGCCCCGTCAGCCGTGCCCTACGAGAGAAGGAAGGCTGGGGCGGTTTGCTGCAAAGCAGCCCCGTTAAGGTGTGACTGTACAGCTGTCCCCCCATCGAAACGGGGAGAGGCAGATGGGCAGACTCAGCGGGTTTTCGCTTCACCGGGTGGCCGAGAGGTCGTGGGATCGGTGAGGCAGAAATGGTCAGGTTGTGACCGTGGCCCGGCGACTGTCGGGAGACAGCGCTTGGGACCACCGCCCCGCCAGCCGTGCCCTACGAGAGGAGGAAGGCTGGGGCGGACTGCTGCTAAGCAGCCCCGTTGATGTGTGACTGCACAGCTGTCCCCCCGTCGAAACGGGGAGAGGCAGATGGGCAGACTCATGATCAGCGGGATTCCGCTTCACCGTCACTATGGCAGTAGACATAGAGGTTTTGAGAGCAGAAGACTGTCCGGAGACAGTGCCGGTACACGCCTGAGTGGAGCTCCCTATGGCAGTAGACATAGAGGAGGCAGCACAGACGGGAGGTCTAGTGACCTTACCAGCAAGCGCCCAACTCGCAATCCCTAAACCAGTAGGAGAAGTGGAATTTAGAAGGGCGCTATCCTTACCTGTAGCTGTCCGCGCTGATCTGCCCGGCACAAAAGTACCAGGCAGGGCAGACAACTTATCCGAGCGGGCGCTCGGAGTACCTTTCTTATCGGAACCGACAAAAACGACCCCCCGAAGGAGTGGACGAGTGAAATCCGCCGAAACAACCGCTGTTGAAACGGAAGAAAGGGGAGGAGAGGAGCCCACGGGCCGCCAGGGCCTAGACACCTCAACCTCGGAAAACATAACAGCAGTAAGGAAAAAACAAAACACAATACTGTGAAAAACAACAAACACAATACTGTGAACTCCAAACCACAAACAACGTTCAACAAGAGATATGCACTAACAAACAACACACCCCAAAAGGCACGCGGGCGGAGCCACCCAAACAATACACCGAAATAAGTTTGTGGGGCAAGGCTACGTAAAGAGGAAAAATGCTCGAAGAAATTAATCTAAAATTTCTTCCAACAAAAATAACGTGACTTAAAGGAGCCGTTCAAATGTTACTGAAAAACAAAAGAACGGGAAATAGGAACACAAAATGCGTCCAAAACGCGCCAAATAGAGTAAAAAACTCTAGTTTTTAGAAGCGCAAAAACACTTAGCTGCAGACTCATAGGCTGCGAGTAAGAAAGAGGACGAGTGTGCGCGCGCGTCTTGCGACGTGCACGGAGGAAGGCGATGTCCTGGGGGTGGGATATGCACAATTTGTGACTTTTTGTACTCGAATGGCTTGCGTAGTCGGAGACTAGCATAATAGGTAGATACATTGATTTATTGTAGTAAATAAGAGACAAGAATGTAAGGGTGTAAATAAATAATTAGCACGTAGTATTTCTAAAGAAAATACAAGTACAACTAAAAGCGTTACCTACGAAGGGAACAAAAAACAACACCCCGGGGGCTATGCACGAACAGCCAACAAGGGAAAACCCTAACGAAAGTAAACAAAGCGCTAAGCAGCGGATTGCTAGCCCAGCGAACGTGCGTAAAGCTATGTCGCCGGGAGGAACGAAAGGGGAAGAAAGGCGAGACAGAAATTGAACTAATTTCCTGTCTAACAAAAAAAAGTGACTGGGAAGTCCGTTCCACCAAATTAATAAGGATTAAAAGGAGAACGGAATTATTTGTCAAGCAGTATCAAAAAGCGCAAATTAGAGAAGAATCTCAAATTTTGGCGCAGTGACCTATCTTGATGTGTTTATTCTACGGAAGCGAGAATGAAAAGAGGAAGATGGCGGGCGTGCGCTCGCGCATGTGACTATGGGAAGGCGTCATACGGGGGTGGGGCGTGCGCGAATGTGACTTTTAGTTTCTCGGTGGTAGCGTAGTTTGGACCAAACTAGCAATAATAGGTAGATACATTAATTTATTGTAGTAAATCAGAGAAGATTGAGTTCAGGTAAAGGTGAAAAGAACATTGGTGAGATTTCTCTTTTTTTCCCCCAAGTGAAAGAATATCATAGAAGCAATGAAAAGCAATGCTTCAGAAGTGCTCTTGTATAATATATAAATAAATAAGAAAAAGTTAACAACTTTGCACCAAAAGCTATCTAAGGGACAAGTGAGGATTAATGCCTTACCACAGGCTGGGCACATGCACATTGACTTGATTTATTGAGCCCAATCCTTTTAAACCTCTACTATCACACCTCTGAAATGCATTTCTAGCCAAAATCTGATCATATTTGGATTTTAAAGTGAGCAGTAGCCTTAACAATACACACAGGGTAGCAGCATAAAGATTTAAGAACTCAATTGTGAATATTCTTACCTGGAGATGTAGGTATTTGAGATGTATCCATGGTAATATTTGTTTGGTTTCCATGGTGAATGGCATGGTGCTGTAGAGACAATGTTGTTCCTTTAATGAGCAGTAAAAGTTCAGCCTCCCTACTGGTCTGTTCCTCATATCCTCTGACATTTTCATACAGGAGAAAAAGGAGGGGGGGGGGGAGGAAGAGAAAAAAAAAATTATTGAAAACAAAATTAGGCAGATGAATAAGAGTATTGGCAAAAGTCAGAGGTAACTTTCATTTCTATATCGTCTTTTTGGAGCAAGAAGGGCTTTAACCTATATGCTTCAACAGAGAGTTAACACCCTTCTGGCTTGAAACAGACAATATCATCTAGTGAGAGCTAGGAGAGCTTAAAATCAAGTAATCTTTCATAGAGCTAATGTCTTTTAGGCTCTCAGCAGATGATATCATGAAAATGGGGGAAAAAAATCTTTGAAAGTACATTGTGAAACAGTGAACCAGAAATTATAATAAAAAGGCATTCAGGTCTGTAACTTTTCTTGCTATACCTAGTTAGAAGTATGACATCCAAAATATTGTTTTTGAATGGCTGATTTCTTGTGATACTAAAAATTAGAGTAGGCATTGTATGGTCTCAGATGATCATCATTAAGGTTGGAGGTATAATACCAATCTCTGATAGTTTATACAATGTGACAATATTAGTTGATTGTATGTCATATTCTATTGCAACAATTTCTCTGAAGTCAACTTCCCATACTGACCAAATTCCCAATTTGAAGTCAGGATTACACACTATAAGTAACTCTACTCCTAAACCTAATCTAAAACCCTATGGTGACACAATCCCTACGCCTACATAGATGAAATTTAGCCTGGAGCAAATGTCATTTTAATAAATGTGGGGTCACCATATCACTATATCCTCTTTTGAGAGCCAAACGGGCATTAACTCTAAGTTAAAGTATCAGTTAACACCCTTCTGGCTCCAAACAGATGATATGTAGAGAAAAGTGGATGTGTTGGATCAGTACTATCCTAACACCCCTGTGAAAAGTGGATGTGTTGGATCAGATCCTAATGCCTCTGTGAAAAGTGGATGTGTTGGATCAATACTATCCTAATACCCCTGTGAAAAGTGGATGTGTTGGATCAGTACTATCCTATTAACCCTGTGAAAAGTGGATGTGTTGGATCAGTACTATCCTAATACCTCTGTGAAAAGTGGATGTGTTGGATCAATACTATCCTAATACCCCTGTGAAAAGTGGATGTGTTGGATCAGTACTATCCTAATACCCCTTTGAAAAGTGGATGTGTTGGATCAGTACTATCCTATTAACCCTGTGAAAAGTGGATGTGTTGGATCAGTACTATCCTAATACCTCTGTGAAAAGTGGATGTGTTGGATCAATACTATCCTAATACCCCTGTGAAAAGTGGATGTGTTGGATCAGTTCTATCCTAATACCTCTGTGAAAAGTGGATGTGTTGGATCAGTACTATCCTAATACCTCTGTGAAAAGTGGATGTGTTGGATCAGTACTATCCTAATACCTCTGTGAAAAGTGGATGTGTTGGATCAGTACTATCCTAATACCCCTGTCGCACTAAACAACAATAGACTGAACAAAAAAAGGTAATTTCCCTGAATAGCTTTAGGTTTGATCATTATCGATATATGTGACAGTGGAATGAGAAGAGTTGAGCATATTTTCTCAGTCACCTGAGAGCCCTGTATTCTGAACTCCACTTTAACTTAAACACCAGTGTCAGATAAACCAGAGTTTAATTAAAACTGACTTAAACTGCAAGTCTAGTTTAAATTTCTAAATTTCTCTACAAAGTAAACCACACTAGCCTGGAGTTTAAGTTAAACTGGAGCTCAGAATGTGATTTTTAAAAACTCTGGTTTAAAGGGAAGATTTGGACTGGATTTAAACCACATTCAGTCCATGGTTTAAGTTAAACCATAGTTCAGAATATGGGCCAATGTGTCTGCACAAAACTTTCACTACTGCACTTGCAACATATGATATAGAAACATGTGTCTGTTGGTAAATGACTGACCTTGCACTGTGCATTCCTCAGGAATTGGAATTCTGTCTTTGATAGAATCCATATAGCTGCTCATTTCTCTCTGCCTTTTGAACAAGTACTGCTGCAAGCTGCTATCTCTATTACTCCCACTGCTTGTAATTGACATTCCAACGCTCAACCGAGCCCCATCGTTGATGCCCGGTGAGTTCTGCAATGTTGATTGTGAGTGCGTTGTTGTGCTAGAAGGTGAAACTCTCCCATGTAGGGATGTTGCACATGTAGGTGTGGAATTCCCGTTTGCTTCCACATGAGTTTTTAGGGAGGATGAAGGGGGAGATGTCGGTGATGTTGCACTTTCATTCTCGGGGGACGTTGTTAAAGAGACGTGCAGATTTAGGCTCCCTTTGCTGGCTCGGTGCTGCCTGTTGTTGATCTTGCGTTCAAATTCTGACTTCCTCGTCGGTGACGTCGTGGTCTGTTTGTGCGCCCCAGACTTCAACACGGTGCTGCTCACACCCGATTGCACACTCCCCTTGCTCTCGCTCCTCCCAGCCATCTCAAGAACACCCAGGCTGTTAGAGTTGACTCGTCCAACACCAAGAGGTGTGTGGTGGAGATGCAAGGCTTGTTCTGAATATGCATGCCCTGGGTGTCGCAGGGGCTGCAAGGAACTTTGCATGTCGCTGCGTGTGTGAGGGCGCCCTTGGGCTTTGCGGTATAATTTCTTCCTCTCTTCAGACATCTGGCTGATGTTAGTAGTGCTAAATGGTTTGTTGTCTTGGGATAGATGCCTTGGCTCAATCATACTCACTGGTCTGTGCAGCACATGCTCACTGAAAAAGATGGAAGATATACCAAGATGTAAACAAGTGAAACGCATGAAAATATCGAATGATAATCAATGAGCTATGTCTGCTGGACCTGTTGTTGATATTAAAGGGATCGAAAAGTTGCCAATCGTGTTTTAGAGTTTGGCCCAGCTCGGGTGATATTCAGGAATCTCCGTACATCTTCGGTAAGCGTGCACGCAATTGCAGTGATATGGCGACCTTGCCCGGGTAAAAATATTCGACCGAAGAAAGACGAACTGAACAACACAACTAAAAAACTACCCCACCCTCGACGGCAATTTTGTTCGCTGCTCCAAAATTGTTATGCACGGCCTTGCAATAGGGACAAGCAATGAAATTGAATGTACATGGATATCGAGCGGTGGCTCCCTTTAAAGGGACCGAAAAGTTGCCAATTGTGGTGTTTTGGAGCTTGGCCTGGCTTGCGTAATATTCAGGAATTTCAATACATCTTCGGTAAATAAGCACGCAATTGCAGTGATACGCATTCGAATGAAGAAAGATGAACTGAACAACCCAACTGACAAACTACCCCACCTTCGACGGCAATTTTGTTTGCTGCTCCAAGATTGTTGTTATGCATGGCCTTGCAATAGGGGCAAGCAAATGAAATTGAACGTACATGGATATCGAGCGGTGGCTCCCTTTAAAGTCTAAATGAATAGGGCAGCTGTCTGTGACTCTGCGTTACCCTGTTCTTGTAGTATGGAGCCTGCACTTTTAAATGTGTTGAACAGATGCACGGTACCAAATTGATGATGCTACCACTGCCCTCTCTCCAGTTATCTCACCAAATCGTGCACCCTCACACAACTTTTCAATCATTCCCTTTTCTGCTCTTTCATTATCCCCATTGAAAACAATCTCCCCATCCACAATTGAGAAGCCTCAACCATACACTTTTAGGACACTTCTCAAAACTTATCTAATTGTGATGACTGTAATGAAATATCATATCAACATCAAGAATGAAGACAAGTATTCAGCAAGGTTACCATAATCTTCTCGACAAAATTTATCACTCCTGACATTTTGTCCAAAAAACAGGGCAGTTATCTACTGACTCTAATAATCAATAAAATGTTTTGAATGATGAATTTTGTCGAGAGGATTATTAAGTTAGCAAATGACTGCCTGGTATTTAAAGGCAAAAGGGTTCTGAAAATAACCAAACTAACATAGCACTAGATTTTACCTGCCCTTCGTGTCCCTCTGTAGCTGCTGGACAATCATACGAGCTGCTGTTGAGTTACTCTGGCTCTGCATACCGATCTGTTCTATGTACGGACCCAGGATCCCTTTGTGCCGGTCCCCAATGCTCTTGATCTCTATCAGGATGGCAGGTAATGCAGTCTGATCCACGCAGGCCAGTTCCTGGACCAGGAACTCGATGCAGGCCTCGCCAGCCTCCTACAGAAGTGATAATGGTATGACAGTGATACTGTCCCTTTTCAAACAACTATTGTTAGTTTTTAACCTAATCCTATCATTCACTTTCAATTCAATTCATTCATTTAATAAAATCACATTAGCATATTATACAGTCAGGCTTCTCGGCAGAAAACTGTTTACACAAGATTCAAAGTGAAAGAAATATGGCTTTGCAGAGTCCAAGGGGGTGATCTGAGAGGACCAAAGCAATTCTGCAGGTTGAAAGTATGCATTGACATATCTATTGGTTCATATTGAGTGAAATAAGGTCTTACAGGAAGACCAAAACAACTTTGAAGGTTGAAAGCATGCACAGACATACTTGTCGCTACCCTTGTTGGGGAGGACCTACACTTGGTTTTTACTTTCAGAAATTCCCCACACTTGGTATCAGCACCAAGGATGTTATGTACAGCAAGAATGCTGAGTACATATACATCAAGATATTTGTAGGGTCCTGTACCCAGTGTTGCCAATGGCTTCACGTAGTTGTGTGGACCCATAATATAAATGATCAGGGTTACAGTCAGCTTATTGCAGGGTGGCATTTGGTGACAATTTTAATGCTTTGTTTTCTCCCATACCATTTCAATTTTGAGAAAAGTTTAACACAAAAGATAAGAAGTTTGGACTCTTGCGTGGTGGGCTCTATTGCTCAAATCTATTTTAATGGTGAGTTCTACTACCAACTGCCACCATGAAGAGTATCTAGTGCCCAAATCTATTTTAATGGTGAGTTCTACTACCAACCGCCACCATGAGTATCTAGTGCTCAAATCTATTTTAATGGTGAGTTCTACTACCAACCGCCACCAAGAGTATCTAGTGCCCAAATCTATTTTAATCGCGAGTTCTACTACCAACCCCCACCATGAGTATCTAGTGCCCAAATCTATTTTAATGGTGAGTTCTACTACCAACCGCCACCATGAGTATCTAGTGCCCAAATCTATTTTAATCGCGAGTTCTACTACCAACCACCACCATGAAGAGTATCTAGTGCCCAAATCTATTTTAATGGTGAGTTCTACTACCAACCACCACCATGAAGAGTATCTAGTGCCCAAATCTATTTTAATGGTGAGTTCTACTACCAACCACCACCATGAAGAGTATCTAGTGCCCAAATCTATTTTAATGGTGAGTTCTACTACCAACCCCCACCATGAGTATCTAGTGCCCAAATCTATTTTAATGGTGAGTTCTACTACCAACCGCCACCATGAGTATCCAGTGCCCAAATCTATTTTAATGGTGAGTTCTACTACCAACCACCACCATGAAGAGTATCTAGTGCCCAAATCTATTTTAATGGTGAGTTCTACTACCAACCGCCACCATGAGTATCTAGTGCCCAAATCTATTTTAATGGTGAGTTCTACTACCAACCACCACCATGAAGAGTATCTAGTGCCCAAATCTATTTTAATGGTGAGTTCTACTACCAACCACCACCATGAGTATCTATAACTCTGTGAGACGATCATAACAAAACGCTGAAGGTTCATGGATGTGATATTTGTCTCAGTGTATCCTGACAATGCACAGACCTAGTGTGGTAATGAGCACGTATTTTGTGAATACAATTTGAGTCTTGGAATTATTAAATTAGCACGGATAGAAATATATGCACAGAGTATGTCAGTAATTTTTAAAGCCCAGTTCAGTGGTTTGTGGTGTAGAATCATGCATTTCCCATTTTCAACGATCTCTCCATATATATTTCTTTAAAAGATTTTTTTCCTGCATGTTGCTATAGAAAACAGCAATGAGGGAGTTTCATTTTGTCATGTGGTGACATCAGTAAAGAAAAAGAAGCATTTTAATACAAACTTACAGGACTCAATCTTCCGACAGCACCAAAGATTTTGCCAGCCATAGAGAGTAAGCCAGGCTGTCTCCTGATCCCGGCCTGCAGCTGGGCTAGGCAGAGTGTGAATGGCACTGGGTCAATGGATGCGATGTCGACCAGGGCTGAGAGTACTGTCTGGGAAGTTGTAGGATTGTTCAAGTTGGCTACCAGGACAGGCACATAATTCTTCAGGATCTAGGTCAGGAGATTAAATTGGAGAGTCGTTTTGAGAGGGGATATACAGTATATACAAACTTGTACACATGTACCTGTTTTTATTTAATTTTCTCTCTCTCTCTCTCTCTCTCTTTCTTTCTGTCTTTGCTCCTCTCTCTCTCTATCCTCTATCCATACCAATTATCATACATGTATCTAAGTTGAATTATTTGCATCACAAGATTCTAATGTCTGTCCTCATATTTTCAATAATAATCCCTTTTCTCCTCCTGTATGTCTACCTCTCTCTCTCTTTTTTCTCTCTCCCTCTATCTCTCTGTTAATTACTTGCTTTGTACGATTCTCATACACTGTGCCTACACATATTTTTTCAGTAATAATCTCTCTTCTACTTTTTTTCTCTTTCTCTATGTCTTCTTCACTTTCTTTCTCTCTACCTTCCTATGAAATCTTTCAATTAAATGCTTAAAATGCTACAAAATCTAACAGGGCTTAAATTTTGACTAACTTTAGGTTTCCTTTTAGCCATGAGTGCCATGAGTTGCAAAATGTTAGACTTCTCGTTTTCATCGCAGTCTTGTAAAATGGAGACCAGGTCTGGAAGACAGTCCTCAATAGGACCAGGATCTTCAGTGTAGATCTGGGGCAGGATGCGGGTTAGAGATCTGTTGCCTGGAAAACAGGACAGAAAAAAGCAGTGATTTCATTGCAACATGCATAATTACTTTATTAACAACAATACAGATTAGATCCCCCCTCAAAAAAAAAAAAAAATTATAACCAGTCTTATGATAAGATTAATGAATATACAAACTGTACAACAAACACACTGAATATCAAACACCTCAAAATTTTCTATTAAATAAGTTTCTCTTCAGTCTTCAAATAGATTTTCAAAATACAAGGGAACCCCTCACCCCTATGTATCTGGGATGGTACATGCAATATTCTTCCTGACAATGCTGTTACAAAACAGTAAAAATCACTGGAAGTGAAGTCCAGAAAAGATTTTTATCCATTTTTCTTATCCATTTTTCTTATCCAACCAATAATATTTTTCATATTTTGAATTCTTTACACCTTTGGCAAAATATTAATCTACATTCGCCACACTCCACCCAGGTGAAGTAAATGGGTATCCAGTAGGAAGAAATTCCTTGAATGTTGAAACGCCTTATCAGTTACTCGGCTAAAGCCAGTGCAATAATATGATTGCACGGCCCCCAGGGAGAACAGTTCATAATACTGATGAGGCTACCCAGGGTAAACAAGACTTTTATTATTATTATTATTATTATTATTATTATTATTATTATTATTATTATAATTATTATTATAATTGTTATAATTATTATTATTATTAATATTATTATTATCATTATCATTATTATTATTATTATTATTATTATTATTACCCACGCCGATGAAATCGGCAGGGTTATGTAAAGGGTTCCGTATGTTTGTATGTTTGTTTGTTTGTTTGTTTGTTTGTGTACAAGATAACTAGAGAACGGGTGAATGGATTTGCACCAAATTTTCAGGGATTGTTTGGATAGTGACAGGAAAGAATCGATTAAATTTTGGTGATGATTGGTTGATCCCTGCAAATTCTGTGTGACCTTCTAGTTTTGACTTTATAGTATAGTATATGTAAAGATCACCGTTTCGCACGTATAAGTACGAAGCGGTACGAAGCAAGTCGAGGTGCGATAGCTTAACACTGGTAATGGCGTCAGCACCATTCTCAACGAAGAAAAAATTTTTTTTTAACTACTGAATTATTAGTCTAGAATATCGTAAAATTGCCCGAGTAGTCCGGTGATTCTAAAAGAAATCCTTATTTGATCTAGAGACCGGTAAGAAACTTCACAGAAATGGATAGTATTGACAGGAACAGTAAGTTTAGATTTAATTTCTCTCGAGTTTCTCACTTGCAGTAGAAAATGCTGCGGTAGCTAATGCAGCTGCACGTCCGATCCAGCGTGTAGCTAATGCAGCTACACGCCGGATCGGACGGCCCAGCGCGTACATGGCAAACGCCCAAATTTCGGGCATCGGCTCAGATTAGCCGTGAAGTTTCATTACTTTTGTATTGTGATTGTTGATTTAGAACTCATCATAGTTAATAATGTGGATTCTATGGGTCTTTTACTACGGAATATCGAACATCATATTTATCAAATCTATCTGGAAAAAAACTAGGTAGGATTTTTTATTCACTCATTCCGCCCCTTTAAAAGCAAAGGTAGTTCCTAATTTCCGTGTGCTCTAGATTGAACGTTGGACTAAATGTTGGCCTAGATTTAATTTCAGACCTATATGAACATACTACCTCATAACACCTGTAAAATTACACTTCGAATGATGCCTACTGACTTTATTTCTCACGGCTAATCCCCAAAATTTCCCATATCTAGCATACAAGTAGCAACACCAGCACCAACACCGAACGTGAAATGAAAATTTCTTAATCCCTAGGGTATAGTGTTAGTGAACGGAATTTTGTACATGAAATTAAACACTGGATGCCGAGCTCGGTTCAGCAGACAACATCTGACAAAAATTAAACACCGGCAACCGGAACTACGTCAGAAAATCAGAGGTCTACACCTAACACCGACTGATTTTTTTCTCATTTCATAGTCGGTGTTAGATCATGATTTCGCGGCAAAATAAACACTAGCCACAAACACCAGCACCGAGCGTGAAATCACCCAATGTAGATTTCAGTTTTGACCCCATAGTATAGTATTGCAACTACTCTGTAGCACCGCCAAGGCGTGGGTCTGCCGCCTTTGATGGCCCCTCTAGTTATTACCCACGCCGATGAAATTGGCAGGGTTATGTAAAGGGTTCCGTATGTTTGTTTGTTTGTTTGTGGTTTGTTTGTTTGTTTGTTTGTTTGTTTGTTTGTTTGTTTGTGTACAAGATAACTAGAGAACGGGTGAACGGATTTGCACCATATTTTCAGGGATTGTTTGGATAGTGACAGGAAAGAATCAATTAAATTTTGGTGATGATTGGTTAATCCCTGCAAATTCTGTGTGACCTTCTAGTCTTCTTCGTTGAGAATGGTGCTGATGCCATATTACCAGTGTTAAGCTATCGATGCGCTTTGTTGGGATATCGGTATCGGCTCCTTAAATCTGAACAGCGCGCGGTACGTGCGAAACGGTGAACCATAGCCATGAACTATAGAGTCACACTGGTAATGGCGTCAGCACCATTCTCAACGAAGAAGAAAAAAATGTTTTTAACTACTGAATTATTAGTCTAGAATATCGTAAAATTGCCCGAGTAGTCCGGTGATTCTAAAAGCAATCCTTATTTGATCTAGAGACCGGTAAGAAACTTCACAGAAATGGATAGTATTGATAGGAACAGTAAGTTTAGATTTAATTTCTCTCGAGTTTCTCACTTGCAGCAGAAAATGCTGCGGTAGCTAAATACAGCTAGACGCCGGATCGGACGGCCCAGCGCGTACATGCCACACGGCCAAATTTCGGGCATCGGCTCAGATTAGCCGTGAACTTTCATTACTTTTGCATTGTGATTGTTGATTTAGAACTCATCCTAGTTAATAATGTGGATTCTTATGGTCTTTTACTACGGAATATCGAACATCATATTTATCAAATCTATCTGGAAAAAAAACTAGGTAGGATTTTTTATTCACTCATTCCACCCCTTTAAAAAGCAAAGGTAGATCTAGTTCCTTTCCGTGTGCTCTAGATCGAACGTTGGACTAAATGTTGGCCTAGATTTAATTTCAGACCTATATGAACTACGTCAGAAAATCAGAGGTCAACACCTAACACCGACTGATTTTTTTCTCATTTCATAGTCGGTGTTAGATCATGATTTCGCGGCAAAATAACCACAAACAACACCGAGCGTGAAATCACCCAATGTAGATTTCAGTTTTGACCCCACAGTATAGTATTGCAACTACTCTGTAGCACCGCCAAGGTGTGGGTCTGCCGTCTTTGACGGCCCCTCTAGTTATTATTATTGTTATTATTATTATAAAGTAGACTTACATAACAATGTTATATGTCATGGAACATTGCCGCATTATAGAAGATAGATTATTACCTACCTTGAGTAATACTTTGTATGATAGCCCTGCAGTGTTCAGCAAGGAGATGAGCATTCTCTATGGCAGCCAAGGCAAGATAGCTAGACACGTTCCTGATCAGATCACGGTTCCCATGCCGCAGAAAGCGTATCGCTACAGGCAGAGCAAGTTCCATTACATTCCGCTTATCATAATTTTGCTGGAATAGAATTGAGAATACAGGGTTATTTTTCTGCTTGATATGTAGCACTATAAGAGCCTTGTCTTAGAAAGACTAATCTGAATCGATTGAAAGTCCTCCAAGCTCTTAAGTACACATTTGTAACTGATATAAAAAATTTGAGATCGATTTAAATCAATCCCTGCTCTTTAAATGATAAGACCCAAAAAGAGTTATCAGTCAATGGATATTTATTGACTAATAGTTCTTTCTTCATTTCTTTTTATAATATAAATGACTTTTTTTTTTCTTACCATAAACAAGCAGCTCATGATGTCCGATGCAATTTTGGCATGAGGCGGATCCTCATCTCTTGTAGTCAGCCTGAGGTTATGATGAAGACAAGACTGCCAGAGAGATACCAAGGCTTCAACATGCTCTTCAATAGAACCAGTATCCCTAGCAACAAAATAATAATATTTATAACAATGATGATCATGATGATGTTGATGATGATGATGTCGATGATGATGATAATAATAATGATAATAATTATATAATACTGGATAGCCTTGAGGGGGATATCGCAATATAGTGCCCGCAGCGGATCATATTGCCCCGAGTCGAAGTTGAGGGAAATATGGTTCTTTAATGGGCAATATTTATGATATATTCCTCAAAAATAGAGGCAGCCAATATTATTATTATTATCTATATTAGGTATATGCCTATTTTTGTAGCTATTACAAACAAGTCTGTTTGCCTGTCAGTCCTTATATATTCAGGTTATTCATATCAGACATGTAATCTGAGCCGAGCAATTATGAAGTAAATTGTTACTGCACCTATCCATTGTTTAGGTCTTTGTACGTTTAAACGCGTACCCAATATACTGAGCATAGTAGGGACTATTTAAGACAAGACAAATATTGGATATATTTATTGTGGTCCTTGTACACACTATCAATCAGAAAATTGGTTGATTTTCCAAAAGAAGCAGGAAATATTGCCCTCTGTCATCGAGAGGAGGCAAAATATGCGTTTTTGATTGCACAGCTCAAAGGCCTGACATAAATAATAATACATATTATTAACCATATCAGACATCTGAGCAATGCAATTTTTACATTTTATTACCCAGCTTTGACAAGCCAACAAAATTGCGGGCTGATAATTGTTTATTGCCCGGTTTTGAAAGTCAATGGGATTATGCGTGTTAAATAGCGGGCAATAAACTATTTTTACAACATTTTTGAGTTCGCTCTAGCTGTCTGATTCTGTTTATAATAATGACATGGACTGGCTACTTTCGGGGGATAAAACATTAATTACCCTCACTAGAATCGTAATGCCCGAGTCGAATGTTGTATCCTCCTCAAGGCCAGTCCATATTATATTATAATTAATAGCACTAGTACATATACTAGCCCTTGTATTTTTTCTTTTTCATCCATCTTTACATTTTGACTACATGTATATTATGATTTCTTTTTTAATGGGCTAGACAGGCTAGACCATAAACATTCACTACTTACCTGATTGCCGTCGTAACTCTTGTGATACAAATCTCCACAACGGCCTGGTCATTGTCGCTCCTCACGTAATTCTCTGAGGACGCTATCTCCTGAATGCAGTAGAGGGCAGCAGACAGGTCATGGACGATGTCAGAGTCTGGTACGGAGAAGAGATCTCCGGCGCGAGACAGGTCTCGTCGGGACAGCACTTGGCTGAATAGTTCGTGCATTATAGCATAGTTTGTCAATCAATGTGGTTTCTTATTCAAGGTGCTTTTGAAAGGACACATCAGGTGTAAGGCAGAATCTTTAACAAAAGAATCTAAAAAGAGTTCACATTCTGGCAATGAGCTTCCTTATACATGCAGTAATCTGAATATGACTCCCGTCTCTGCTAAATCTTCAGGAATCTGGCAAAAGAAAAGTAGAGGAGGAATGCTATTTATTGTGTTGCTCCTTTTCATGCCAAACTTCAAGACTGATCATTCTCCTGAAGACAATCAAAATGTCAAGAACTAAACAAGATGAATGAGACTGCGTCTCCTATATGCCTCCACCTAAATTCAGTTGATGGCTCAAACTGTTCTTGAAATATTGTGATAACCAGAATAAAAAGCCTCTAATTACATTACATGTTAACTGACCTTTTGACATTTGACCTTACACCTCATAACCCAAAAGTCTGATCACTTTATCTCCTCCTAGTCATGAATACAAAATAATTGAGATATGGTGATAAGAAAGGTAAAAAACAGTAATTTCACATACACCTGTATAAATGACCTCTATGACCTGTCACCTTTGACATACGTGAACAAAAATCTAATCAGTTCGTCTCATTATGGTGATGCATACTAGTTCCAAGTTTGAAGTTAATGGATCAAATGGTTCTTGAGATATCACATTAAGGCTAAAACCTGCAATTTCAGAATTGACCTCTATGACCTTTGATCTACGTATCCCAAAATCTTCCTATGGTGATACATGTACATACTAGCACTAAGTTTGAAGTTCATACCTCTAATGGTTCTTGAGTTATCGCTACAACAAGGCTAACACCTGAAATTTCAGAAATTAGCCTGTGACCTTGACCTTTGACCTATGTACACCAAATCTAATCAGATTGTCTTCCTGTGGTGATACATACTAGCCTTAAGTTTGAAGAACTCATGTGGTTCTTGAGTTATCACTAGAACGAGAAAGCGGGACGAACGGACGAACAAGAAAACATAATGCCTCCAGCACCACCTTCGGTGGGTGGAGGCATAAAAAAATCTTTACAGAGCTAAGCTTAGAGCTCTGAGCAGAGCTCACCTGCCCTTTTCATGGCTCTTATAAGGATATATATATATCAGATTTTACTGAGCTAAAAACTATCAAAAACAAGGACAAACGGTCCAAAGGCCGATATCTGTCTGGTGTACAAATTAAAATTGTATACATGTACAAATGAAGATCACATAGTAAATGTACTGTAAATAAAAGTAATGAATTACAGAAAATAAAATAGCTATAACGTGTGACAATAATTAAGTTACTCCCAAGTAGTTAAGTTGTTTTGGGGAAAAGAAAAATAGCAGAAGGAGGAAAAAAGGAGAGAAGGAGAGAGAGAAAGAAAGGGAGGAGAAAAGAACACAAGCTAGGGAGAAGGGGAGTAACTATGAAGCTCCATTAAGAAAAAGAATAAATACAAATACAACTATAAAGTACTTACTATTGGAACTAAGCACATACTGAAATTTGATGTGGAAAATGTGGCACCTTACATATATACACATAGGATGTTCTTACTGACTCACTACTGTCATTACCTGCCCCCTGTGCCATAAAACAATTTTGAACTTTGAATTACGGCAAGGTAGTAGGCATAAATGTCACTTTGAAAGAATACATGATCCATAAAACTTGAACCTACAGACAGTGATTGAGTTACAAAAATATCATTCAGCTTTGGTAGAAAAAGAATAAGAATTTTTTGCTTATATTCTTCTTATTATCATTAGTCAGGCACAAAGTCAAGGATTGCATTACTTTCATGTATATGTACCTCATTTTCCTTACATGTAGGCTTGATAACCTGTAATAATAGTAAAAATAGAACAAAATTTTACACTGGCATCAATATTGAATTGAAAATATTGTTGTATGTTCTGAATAAATTACTGATACTACATGTAGGTCAAACAGTAAAAAATCAGCTTTTTGCGAACTTTAAACGAAGCTGGAAAGAAAACAAAAAATATTACTCCTCAATTTGTTTTACATGATGTAGAAAAAATGTTGACGTACATGTACATGTATAAACTAACCAAATTTCATCTCCAGATTACGTGATGCTCAAGGCAAAATTCAAAGTTAATTCAAAGTTAAAGCAAAGATCAAGAGGTCATTGAACTTTCAGATGTGGAAAATGATGGCAGATTTAGATACCAACAAAATTGACCTAGTAATTACAGAGATACGGTCATTTAAAAATTTCAAAATTACGCCTATAAATTCCATCATCTCCACATCTCTTGCCAGCTTCTCAAGAAGGATGAAAAAAACATGTCCCTTCATCTTAAAAGTAATATGGTTTAAAAAACTTCCCCACCCTCCAATGGGTCTATTCTCTCCCTTTCTTCTGTTTCTTCATGAATATTTCTCTTTTCCATACTTCTTTTATGTTGCACCTTCATTCTCCCCCCTTTTTTCCCCTTCTTTCTTTTTTCCCTCCAATCAAGCTCAGCGGTCTAGAAATGTTATTTTTTGCACTTATTTTGTATGTAGTTATTTCCTTGTTATATATTATGCAAATACACTGTACTGTAGCACATGTTTTGCAGAGTTTGGTAAAAAAACTGATTTGACTTAGGTAAAATTTGACTAATACGACTTTGAGTTATGCAAGGTCAACTGTACTTCTAAGAATTGGTGTAACAGATCTATATGTTAATACTTTGTGTAGATCCATGGTGCTATTTGCTATTTGACAAAAAGCAATGCGACAGATTGTAGAGAATGAACGCTGAGAACCCTTGTAGGTAAGGCTAACTCATAAACAACCGCCAAGCTGTGTTAACAACAGGTAAACAACGAGGTAGAAATCGATGAACCAATCGCTCCTTGCACTATTACGAACACTGAGGGCTCCCTTCATCATATCATGAAAAAATTAGAAAATAGACGCACTGACCAAGTTCCGATAGGAGATTTCGCCAGAAGTTCTCCTAAATTTCAGGAAACCCACTCCAAAGGTAACCAAACAAACTGATTAATTTTAATCATACCGTATAAATGTTTTAACATACTTCATACTAGTGCTGGTATCGACATGCTTGATGTCGACACTGCTGTCAACATACGAAGGGTTTTTAACGTTGCCCACATGTCGACATGCATGCTCTGATGTCAACATAAAAGGGGTCTTATTCATACGTCACAGTCACACACTAGAAAAGTGAAGCTTACCTGAAAAGTTATAGATACAATCATCAACAAAAATAAACACGATTAGAAGGCAATTCATCAGCACAAATTCAACGACAATCGATCGCGGCATGCAGTGCTACATATTTAGGGCTCTCAAGTTGAGGGCTCTGCAGTGCTAGATGCATGCGTAGTCAGCTCATGGACTGCTTATGCGCATAAGGACAACTCGCGCACATGGACAACTCGCGCACAGAGCTTGCTCAGCCGTACACAGATTTCAATACATGGGACACTGTTGTAATATTTTTCTGTGATATCAGTCTTGGCGATTTGACACCGAGATCCTTTTTTTCTGACACAACTCTAAGCAGAAAATTCAGCTCAAGTAAATACCGTACGGTTGTAGAAAAATGAACAATTTACGGATTCATGCCATGCATGAAGTCCACGCATGGCATATAATCAGTGGACTTCGCGATCGCACCATCGCGCTCGCACTCGCGTGGGATATAGACGCACTCAACTCTACATAGAGTTCAGTGGAGAAGCATGCAGTGACGCACAACGCGTAGTTGTATGAACGAAATAACTAAATACGTCCACATTACAGACTCCTACCTAGACTAGTGCCGACTCGGGGCAGTTGCATCATCGTTTCTCATGCAAATAACAATTGACGGACTACATGTGCAAGGTAAGAAAAATCTCATCCGTCCTGCCGAAACTGTGTAGATATAATCTTTTTTGGTCTTGCGATTGCTAATTAAATGACCAGAACCACCTTAGCAAACACCGAGGGTGGTTCGCAAGGTTCATCATGCGTGGGAATGGGTGATTGTGAGGCATAGTAAATTAGTATTTCTGTGTTTACACCTGCCTCCAAGAGCCATAATGGCATGGGCTCTAAAGCTCTGTGGCCAGTACCAGATTGATAAGCCACAGAGCTCGTACAGCTATAGTACTGACACAGTGACAGGCGGCATGTCCTATTTTTACTTTTTTTATATAGATCTAGTCTAGATCTAGACCTCTAGACCCTATTTTTGAATTTTGTAAATTAAACAGATTATCATAAGACCTAAGCTCTACCATGTCTACTATTTAAGCAATCAGTTCAACTTACCAATTTGACTGAATAATCCGTTTAAACATGTTAAAGCTCAGGCTTTGCACAGCAGATCAAACGGCCCGCTTCTGTCTCGAACTCGAAGTCTAACAAAAGAAAAGTGAAGACCCTCGAGCCGACCCTACCAAAATAAGAGGCTAACAAACGAGAGACAGAATTTTCGGTCTATATCTTCCCTAGAATAGAGTCTAGGTATCCCTAGATAGGTAATAAAAAAGATTTGTCATTGGCACGCAAAATTAACTTTCACTTGAGTTTTAGCTGCCATGTTCAGTTTCAAATTCAAGACCATCATTGATGAAGACACTTGCCTCAGGCTCAGGCTTAGACCGATGGGATCTGTCTCTTCCTCGGAGAACTTCTCTTTTTCATTACTGACGAGAACTGACCAACAAACGTCAGTAATGAAAAAGAGAAGTTCTCCGAGGAAGAGACAGATCCCATCGGTCTAGCTCAGGCTCAGCTCTCTGCTTCTGTCTCACTCACACGTTCATGACGTTCAGTCAGAAAGTTAAGCCAATAAGGCAATAATATTAATATTAAACAGAATTCAGAACTCACCATGATCATGATGATTATTACCGTGATCCAGATATTCAGAATAGTCTAGGGTCTAACTTGTTAATTGGTATTCGACGAAGTCGACCCTCATATCACGAAATATGAGAAATTCGTGTACAAAAGTTACAAATACAGCTAGCTCTGCGCCCTACCTCTAAGATTAAGATCCTTCGCACGTAAATTACTATAAGGCATAAAGCATTCGTCACCAAGTAGTATTTCCTCCTCAACGCACAATATCAACGCTTTATAGCGTTATTCTAAACCCAACAGAAGTGTAATAGATTAATGAAACCCACTCAGACCCCGCCCTCTATAAACATGGCACAATAATTTCCTCAAGTTTCAACCACTTCAAAACAATATTACTGTAGACAACAACTGATGTTGATTTATAGATTGACTGATGAGTTTTCTGATTGTTGACAGAATGAACATACACGAACGTTATTCGTTTATGTTCAGTCCATACACGAATGTTATTGCTCAGTAAAGTGGTAGTAGAGCAGTGGCCTCGTAACTGGGAGGACCCGGGTTTATTGAAACCAAGTGGATGCGATAAACGGTACGCCCTTTCGTAAAGCATTAATTCTTATTTATTACCAAGTCCCTCGGAGGAGACGGAGAGGACTCAAAGCTGTCAGTCCCCAGGTTACTTACTTACAAGCATACACATGCTTGAATTCTTAGCAGTCAGGCAAAATAAACCATCAACCTTTTCTTTACCTGTGGGCATGAATGATGGATATAATCTTCAAGTATTAGTCCGGCAGATTGGTGAAATAATTGTGCACTTTTTAATCAAAAGCATGAAATTTGGCATGTTATTGTATGTAGAGTTTTTGGTGCCGAATAATCCTGGATATGGGGCCAACAAAAATTCGGGCCCTCTTAAGGTCTTTTCCCTTCAAAGTTGATTTAATCAAATCTAGTTTGAGATAATGAAATATTATGTAATATTTCATGGCCTCTAAAATCAGACAAATGCTTTAGGTGCCCATTCAAATACTGAAGGGACATCCTATATAGGCCTTTGTCACAATATTATAACCAAGTCACTGAGTTTTTGGATATAAGTAAAATGCTTCTAATTTTGATCATGTGGAGCAGGTACCCATGGTGACCAAAAAAGGCCCCAAAAGGCCCAAAATAATATATCAGCAACATAATTTTAAAAAATCTTTGTTTCTAAAATGGTATTGCAAGGATATAAAAGGCTCACTTTAGCAGGCCATATATAGACCACATCGGATGGCCCATTCGAGACAACTGAATTTGATTAATTCCCTCACAGAAGTTGGCCAAATTCAGCAAATTCAACTGATAGCTGCCAAAGTGTTAAAATGCATATTTGCAAGTAACTTGAGTTTGGGCTTTTTATAAAGCAAAGCTATTTGCACTCTAGTTATTATACTAGGCAGAATAGTGGGGTCACTTCATTTCATCAAGATGGCCGTCACATTCAAAATGGCCTCCGTTAGATGTGACTTGGTATTTTAAAGTTTACGTTGTATCTGGAAGCTTATAACTTGGTATAAAAGTGTAGAATTTAGTATTGATATCCTGGAAATTTCTATACAGAAAATATCAATCTAACATTTAAAACATGTTTCTCTCTGAAGAGTTATGCATGAAAAATATACATAAATATCCTAATGAAAATAAAATACTCTTTTTTTACACACAAATGTTAGTATGCCAAAATAAACCTATAATCAGATGTAAAACAAGTAAGTGATAAAACTTCACTATCCTCTTTTTTCATCTTTGTGGCCATATTGAAAAAAGACAAAACTGATATGTCCTATACGAAACATCCTATAGACATATAAGATTTATAAAGATGCCAATTCATATCTGTATTCTTTATAAACATCTGCAACACCTATATATCACAGGGCAATCCAAACTTTTTGTATAAGTTGATTTGTGTAAAATCAGAAAAAGGATCGATAATGATGAAAGTTTGAAAGAAATCGGACCAATAATAAGAAAGTTATTCATGTTTGAGAAATGAGATCATGAATTGAATGGCAAATTGGCAGTTGGATCAGTCGATTGTGAGGTATTGACGGTCAACTCTCGATTCTGTCCTACACCATTAATTAATTTTCCTTTTTCTCATAAGCCCCCTTTCCCTCGGGCACTTCTAAAAATATATTTTAGTAATATTTTTTGAAAAATTGATAGTTTAGTCATTGAGTGTGTTGGGAAAAATGGGAGTGTTCTCCGCCGCTACATCACAGTGACATTACCGGAAGGTGGCCAATTTGAAATTCCCATTTGTTGGGATTACAACTTTCATATTGCTTGTCCGATTTTGTTCAAACTTTAAACAAGCTACTTCCCAGATTTTTCTGCTTTCTTAAGCCCCTTTCACAATTGGTCTGCGACCGTTTGCGACCATTTGGTCGCACGACAGGCTGCAACAGGCTTCAATCGCCATCGATCTCATCAGGTCGCAGAAAGGCATTCACAAATGCAACAGCGGTCGTAAAACAAAAGCGACTAGAAGAGACCGTTGCACGAGTAAGTCGCATTTGCTCGCATATGCTCGTGCGAGTGGTCTTGCGTTCACATGCGAGTGTTGCACGAGTGATTGCGAGTGGCTTGACGCCAATCACAATAGTCGCACGATCGATTGCATGGTCGTGCGAGTGGATGTGAGACCATGCGATCGCTCGTGCGATTGAATGAGACCGGTGCAAGTGGTCGTGAGATTATTCGTGCGAGTGGCATGGGGTATAAAAACCCCTTCGACAATTGACCGATAGTCAGTTTCAAGTTGGCCTTCTTAATAGTCAAGATGCCAAAGAAGAAAGTTACAAAGAAGAGAAAGTTGTTAGAGGAGGGCCCTGTTGCAGAGGATCATCTCCATAGTCCCCCTATATCTACCCCCGAGGAATAGTCGCATACAGTCTCATACAGTCGTGCAACGGTAGTACAACGTTGTAAGATGTGCTGCGATCGGTCGTGCAACAGTCTCATGGTCTTAGCACAATCGCACCCATTCGCAAGACTGGTCGCTATAGGTCGCTAGCGCACGTGCGAGTGTTGCACGACCTCCAGCCCACCCACTGCGACTATTGAGTCGTGCGAACTCTCGCATCTAATCGTGCAACGTTGTGCAACACTCATACGAGAATCGCACGACTGGTCGTACGACCTAATGCGAGTGAATCGATCGCATCTGGTCGTGTCTGGATTTTGAGCATGTTCAAAGTTCAGATGCGACCAGTCACGACCGCCTCAGGTTCGTGCGACCGCCTGCAACGACTGCGAGTGGTCGCAAGACACCAAGCGATCGGTCGTGCAACACCCCGAAAAATCTGTTGCAGGCGGTCGCAAACTGGTCGCAGACCAATTGTGAAAGGGGCTTTACAGAGCAACTTGCCATTAAGGTCGGACGTCCCTTTATAAGATTGCTGAAATTACCCACTATTTAAAATTTTCAGCATTATAAGATACACCTTTACCTTGGTTTCATTGTGTCTCAACCAAATACACCATTGTAACTCGCTTATGTCTATTTTAGGCAAAAAAGTTCCACCATCCATAATTTTCTACATATTGTATAAGATATAAGCATCAAGACACTGCATAATTAATGCAAATAACCACACCTTGAAACAGACCAGTGGTCTATATGACGGCCATCTTAATGAAAGGAAGTGACGCTACACTAGGTATTCCGCTTATAAAACATATCACCTTGCCAATAGTTATACTTTAAACTATAAAGCCCAAACTCAAAGTTATATGCATATTCAAACACTTCGGGGGCCGTTTGAACCCTCTTGTGAGGGAAAGAATTGTCTTTGATGGACCATCAGTGGGTCAATGTGATTCCTAAAGTGTGATTTTTATATTACCCTGATTTCCGAATTAATGTCTACCATTTAAAATTTAAACCAAATATATTCTAATAATCTTATTTTGCAGATAGATTATTTGGGAATTTATAGGCCCTTTTTGGGCACCTGTGCATGGCACCTATGTTGTTGATTTCAAAGACGTAATGTTGACTGATCACAATACATGTATTATATTCAACATATCAGTGACTTTATAATATTCTAATATATAGGATGGCCCTTTATCTGAAAAATGGGCACCTAAAGCATTTGTCTGATTTTAATAGAGGCCGGGAATTAAATACTACATGATATTTCATTATAACAAACAAAATTTGATGATATCAAATTTCAAGGGGAAAGACCCTGAGAGGGCCCTTAAAAAAAGAAAAGAAATGGGCACAACGGGCCTCAGGGCCCGAAATTTTGTTGGCCCCATATCCAGAATTATTCGGCATAAGAAATTCTACCTACATGCCAAATTTCATACTTTTATGAAAAAGTGCACATTTCCATCGATTTTCTTCACCGATCTGCTGGACTATATTTCCCTGCCTGTAATATTTACTTCGATCTTTTTCTATTTCATACATGCCATGTCAATTTTCATTGTTTATAGAATTTCTTTCAGTAATCTAAATAAGGCTTTCGTTAGGGCTACATCCCAATGAATTCATCCACTAATTAAACTCTATAGCGGCCTTTTTGGCATTTTCTACCCGTGTATAATTTTTCAATACTGCATGTACGGATTCTTGTTCCCGTAGCGTACAAGAGTAGTGCCTTTGTTCCAGAACCAGGAATTTTATCCCCCCCCCCCAAAAAAAAAGAAAAAAAAAAAGAAAAGAAAAAAGAAAAGAAAAGAAAAAAAAAAACACCCAAAACGCATTTCCTAATTTTTTTTTGGAATTCCAGGCAATTAGTTATACTGTATAGCATGGTATTTTTCACAAAGGGTGGGCAATCAGCATACTCACTGAGCATGACAGAATCCTCATTTATGACACAATGAAGTTCATTCCAGAAAAGCATTGTAAAATCAATTATTTGGACAAATATCTGATAGCCTAGCGGATCATGCATATACTGCCAGTGATGTAATATTAAATGCCTATACACCATGGGTTACTTCGTCTGGAAGTGCACCCCCCCCCCCCCCCTGACAATAAACAAACAAAACGAAAAAAAAAAAAAAAAAAAGAAAGAAAAGGAAAGTAAGAAAAATACAAACAGAAAGAGAAAATGCGAGAGGCCGAGGAAGGAATGGAGGGAGGGAAAGATAATAGTGGGGGAGAGAAAGAGAGAGAGAGAGAGAGAGGGGGGGGGGGGAGGGAGAGAGAGAGAGGGGGGGGGGGGGGAGGGAGAGAGGGGGGGGGGGGGAGAAGAGAGGGTATTAGGACACTATTCGACAACATGATAATGTTAAAGAGGGAGAAAGAGACTTTAAAAACCAAAATGATATAAGGAAGAGAAAGAGAGGATAAAGGATGATAGAAGATAAAAGATGAAGAAAAAACAAGAAAAAGAAGAGAGGGAGAGGGAAGGGAAAGGAAGAGAGAGAGAGAGAGAGGAGAGGAGGGAGGGAGGGAAATAGAGAGGGTAGGAGGAAGCAAAAAAAAAAGGGGGGGGGGAGTGATGCAGTGAGACAGAGAGAGAGATCATAAAAGCAAGAAAGATAGGTATAATGAAGAGAATGGAGATATTATTTTAGAAGAGTGAAAGAAGGAAGATTGGAAATATTAAAGGCCTATATCCTACAGGGGTCTGGATAATGATCAGTTTGTGGGCATGATAATTAAGTCATAATAATTTTAACTAGTATTACTTTTGCTGCAACTTTCTAAGATATATATATAAATATAAATATATTGTCTGCATGGAGCCAGAAGGGCATTAACATTTTGGAAATGTTAGATCACTCAGTACAGGCACTCCACTATATAGGATGTGTTTTCTCTCCCGTTTTATTTACTTTGCTTATTATAGCAATTTCTTATGCTCGGATGTTTCATCTTTTCATGTAGTAAAGTATGCAGATGATACTTGTATTATTGGCTTGTTCACCAGCAATGATGAGGTTGATTATACATTTGTATGTTGTTGCTTGTTGTCATGTACATTACTATGAAATATTTTATATTTATTTATCATTTGTTGGGAGCAAGAGGGATGCTAACTCTGTGTTAAAGAATAAGAGGTAATTAATGCCCTTCTGGTTCTATAGCTTATTTTCAATATTTTCATATAGTTTGTTTTTCTATCTTTCCACTCCTCTAACACAAGACACTGGCCCAAACTAATAAGATTATACATGTACTAGAGACATTACTGAGGTGTGTGTTTTTTGAAATTTAATAGCATCGCTCATATCAATTATGTTTACATTATCGCACAGTAATATATGAATTGACATTAGTTTATAATATACTGATCATATCTCAACTGAACATTTTAAAGTAGTTTAACACAAAATGATCATATATTTTCATACTGTTAAAAAATATTACACGTATAAGAAACTGCATAAATTCAATGATCTTGGAACAAACATGGTGCCAGGATAACCTAGTATAACATGATTTCATCACATTCCAAATATCATATTGTGCATCATATAGATCTACATGTACAATTACCAGTGTTTTAGTCAAGGCCCAAAGCCCCCTCAAGGCCAAGGCCAAGGCCAAGGCTTTGACCATCAAGGCCCAAACCCTCAAGGCCAAGGCCAAGGTTTTGACCATCAAGGCCAATGCTAAGGCCAAGGCATTAATAAACAAGAGGGGGGGGGGGGGGGGGTGGGGGGGGGGGGGGTTCAGTATAAAACAAAACAAAACCTTTTTGGAAAAGGGGGCATCTATAAAGACCTGGTGGAAATTTTTTTTTTATTTTCATAACCCTCTTTATGACCTACTTTTTATACCTGTATGTATTGTTATCTTCACTGACATAAATAGCTGGTAATTAACAGGTTATACTTTTTTGTGAGCAAGTGAAGAGAGCTAACTAATTAAGAGTAAATTAATTTTTCTCTAGTGGTGTATCTTGAGATTATGACACTCAGAGCAAACAATGAAATTGTCTGCATCATTAATATTATTATTATTATTTATATGATGATGATGATGATGATGATGATGATGATTACTACTATTATCATTATCATCAGCATCATCATTATTCCATCATACTAATCTAAAAATTTGTAAGACATGAATTCATTTCCCAAGTCTATTACTATATTTTGATTACCTAAGTCTTGTATTAGCTACACTATATAGTGTTACTGGACAAAATAACCAAGATATTAAAACAAAATTTACTTGCAAACATAGCAAAGTTCCATATGCCTTGAAAATGTCTTGAATTTTCAAGGCTAATGCATGCTAGAGGCCAAGGCATCCAAGTCCAAGGCAGCGGCATTGAAAAAAAAAAAAAAAAAAACTGCCCTTAAGCTGCCTTAAGGCCAAGGCCGAGCATCAAGGCACTACAACACTGACAATTACTTTCATACAGTCTTAAAATACAACTCAGTTATGAACAGCTTCATAGGCATGCCAATCATTTGTTAGCTAAACTGAAATGCTTATACATGTATTTGTGGAATGATTACATATTGCATATTACACAAATATATGTGTACAGATATATACATGGCAATTTTACATCATCGATAATATCATTAAAATGTACTGAAAACAAAGTGTTCACTTTTAGAGATCATAACAAGATCATTACAAATATACAAGAACAATGATTTTGGTGGTATGCTTAACAAATAATGCCGACAGTAAATACACATGAACATATGAAGTGAAGAAATATTAATTTTCAAATACCCTCATAATCACTAGTCCCTCAGGAGACCATATTAGATGGGGCAATTAAATCCATTCATTAGTAAGGGAGAACAGTTCATTAAAAAAAGCATCACTAAGCACCACAATCCCCCAAACTTCCAAGTTGGTAACTGTGTTCTGAATCATAATGAAATTTTATTCCTTCTATACACCATAGCCAATTTTTATTAATATTAAATGACCCAATCACGATAATTTATATAAGTTTCTGGACATGTAAAACACATTTTACTTTTAACATGTCCAACTGTTTAACAAGTGAATGAGTAAATTACGCAATGCGTAATAAATGTCCCCGCCGGAAGTGCAGATCTGTGGAAATTAACTAGCCTGAACCTTAAAACTTCAGTGAAAAACTTTAGTGAATAAAATAATAATGTTACTGCATGCAAAAGAAGAGAATACCAACAATGCATGTATACAACTGAAATATAAAACATGAAAACATTATGAACCTTCAGCCATTTTGAATAAATTTGCATAAATTTGCATGAATAATGAATTTCAAAATTCTGTGTAGAAGTTTGGAAGCCCCCACCCAGCCCTATCAGATAAAACAATCGAAATAAAAATCCGATGTGAAATAGAGAAGTAGCATTTTTCGTCAATTTTGAATAAATTTGCATAAATTTGTATAATTAATGAATTTCAAAATTCTGTGTAGAAGTTTGGAAGCCCCCACCCAGCCCTATCAGATAAAACAATCGGAATCAAAATCCGATGTGAAATAGAGAAGTAGCATTTTTCGTCAATTTTGAATAAATTTGCATAAATTTGCATAATTAATGAATTTCAAAATTCTGTGTAGAAGTTTGGAAGCCCCCACCCAGCCCTATCAGATAAAACAATCGGAATCAAAATCCGATGTGAAATAGAGGAGAAGTAGCATTTTTCGTCAATTTTGAATAAATTTGCATAAATTTGCATAATTATTGAATTTCAAAATTCTGTGTAGAAGTTTGGAGCCCCCACCCAGCCCTATCAGATAAAACAATCGGAATCAAAATCCGATGTGAAATAGAGGAGAAGTAGCATTTTTCGTCGATTTTGAATAAACTTGCATAAATTTGCATAATTAATGAATTTCAAAATTCTGTGTAGAAGTTTGGAAGCCCCCACCCAGCCCTATCAGATAAAACAATCGGAATCAAAATCGGCCAAGAAATGACGGAGAAGTAGCATTTTCTAACATTTGAGCACACACGGACAGACGGACGGACGGACGGACACACACACACACACACACACGCACACACGTACGGAGCCCGTTTCATAGTCCCCTCGCGAACTTCGTTCGGCGGGACAAAAAAAGATATCAGTGAGGTCAATATTTGTGCTTCATGTAATTATGTGCCAAGGGCCCTCTTGCATAAAAAGTTGCGATTAAACGCAAGTCATAAAATTAAACGCAAGTCACAAATATGCGATCCTGATTGGTTGAAAATCGAGTTGCGTTTAATCGCAACTTTTTATGCAAGAGGGCCCATATCTATGAAAAAAACTTCATTGTTATGATATAGTTTTTATTGTTTTTATTTTATATCATGCACTACAGTATTGTAATAATATGATTGAAAACAATGAATAAAATCTCAATCTAAATCCGAATTTGAATGGCAGATCAGGAATAGAAGAACATTTTATCCATGGGGGGGGGGGGGGGGATGAGTACATTATGTTTAATGTTTTACCTTCAAAGACCTCAATGATAAAACATGCCCCCTGGAACTGTCACTGATAGCTAGTCTTATGTGAGTGAGTATTAATTATCATAAATAATGATTGAGGCAAAATATCAAAATATTGAATAGAAGTTTTGTGCATCCAACTAACTTTGTCAGATTCTGTGTAGAACTTTTGAATACTCAATCTTGCCCTATCAGACTAGACTTATTGATAAATAAGGGAGAAAAGACATTATTAGTAAATTTTAAATACATTTTCGTAAGTTGTCATAATAAATGCTTTTGCATCAGGCCGGAAAAAATGTCAAAATTCAGTGTATCTCACTTAGCTCTACCAGATAAAACAAACAGAACAAAAATCAATCAATAAATTACGGAGAAGCATCATTAAATTTCATTTGAATAAATATGCATAATAATAATAATAATTTCTTATTAAGCACTTTTACAGAAAACTGAAAAGAGCACTATTAACAAATGAAATTAAATAACTATCAACAAATTGCTATCAATAATATGCTATCAGGTATCAGCAAAGAAAGAGAATTTCAGACTTTTTACCTTGTCTTAAAAACCCCCCAAATCATTCAAGTTACTTTTCAAATACTTGAACTCCTGCAACCTCTTCTTCACTAGTATACCCTTTACAATTAGATTGTCTTTTACTTTCCCTTTGTATACAATGTATTTATCCCCTAATCAACATTCTTACTGTTATCAATTGGTTTGTCCCATTTAACATTCCACTGGTTGGTATACTCCTCAATCACTCTCCTTTGTAAGTTTTTAATCTCATTCCTTTTCTGTTTGTAATTTATCTGATTAAGTTCACTTGATGTCAAACTTCAACACTATATATAAACATTTCATGCTCACTTATGTTTTAGTTCCTGAAGATGATCTGAAATAAAAGGTCGAAAATTTGAAACTCATCATGACTCTGATCGGAGTATTATTTCTAGCATTATACATTCATTCAAGTTAGCTGGAAGGTTTTAAGGTGTAACATTCTGAGGGCATTATTTGAATTTTCATACTTGTTTAAAAAGATATTATGACAACCTACAAGTACTACTCTGAGAGTAAGAGATTTCACTCCAGTCAGTATTTAAGAAAGCAAATAACATAGTACATGTAATTGTTACCTTCAACATAAAGTGAACATGAAAAGAATATACAAGTAACTGTGGAAGTAGAGACAATAAGTAGAGGCAATAACATTTTTTTTTTACTTATAATTCTCCCATGTTACGACAAAATCGTTTCTTGTACTAAAGACAAAAAATTATGTATATAAATATAAATGAAAATATAAATGATTTGAAATCCACTATAGGAGATTTACATCAGGTCCAAAGAGATAAAAATACAGTTGACTAATCATACTTTTGTCACTTAAAGGGCAATTCAACCTTTGTAATAATTTGATTGTGTGAAAGAAGAAAATAAAGAGAAACAGAATTATGAAAGTGCAAAAGAACTGGAGAAAAAAACAATAAGAAAGTTATGAACGACTGAAAAATGAGATCACTAAATCTATGTGAATCTCAAATTGGCAAATTGGTGAATCAATTATGATCTCTTTGCTACACACGAAAATATCATTGAATTACAGTTTTCTCCTATGCACCTTTTCCCTTGGGGTAGTACTAAAAAAATATAAATAGCATTATTGTTATAGGTCCTCCAAAAGAAAATAAAAAAGATCTTACTGAGTGATACATTTGGAAAAAAATTGATATTTTTGTAATACTAAAATGTTGTTTTACAATTTTGAGAATGATTATTTTACGCATTTACAATTTTATCATATTCTTATTGTTCATCATTGTATTTATCTTGCCCGCTAACCATGACTACAGTATGTGTGACAGGTGACAGTGAATTTTTACATTAAATAAAATGACAATGCCAATAAACCCAATGAAAAGAAATTTCAATGTACTGCTATAAGATTTTTACTAAGAGAGGAGGCTTTTGGGTTCTAGGCGGAGAGGATAAGTGTTTTTCCTTCTCGTCTTGTTATTATGTTGCTTTGAGTTTATCACCATATTGAACTATACTTTATCCAGAAATACCATGATTTTGCCAGTGAATTCCAGTGCTTGTTATAAGTTGTCCTCATTGAATTTTATAATGATTAAGGATGGATATGTAAATGAAGAGAATGACCAGACGTGTGACTTGTGATCGTTCTGTTTGCTGATGTCAAACGTCAACTGGTAGCTGAGTCTTTGTGATAAGTTGGCCTCAAAATCATTAATGTTTCATGAGGACGGATGTCGACGTTGTCACGGTCATCACCAGGAAACTCTTGAACTGACAGTTGCGATATAAGATCATCGGGCCCCAATGCCCCGCCCCCCCCCCCGACTGCTTAGATAAGTATCACTGCCAGCTTAACTTATATCTTTATCCACATTCATAAAACGAATTGGCTAATTAGAATTAATAGAAGGAAATATGCATTGCAAATGTTCAACATTTTTTGTGAGAAACCCATTTTACTGAAAGAATCTGTTTTTTTAGAAGCAGAAATAAATATCCGAAATGGATTTCATTAGAGAACATGAATTTGGTTGTCTTATAGTTTATTGTTAAGGAGTACCGATTTGAGGAAAGTCAAGGTTGTAACAGTTGTAGCAAATGGAAGAGGTGTCTGCCTCTATATCACAGTGATGTTACCGATCTGGTCAATTTGAAAATCCGATACGTGCAGTGATTACAACTTTAAAAAAAATCATAACTTTCTTATTGCTTGTCCAATCTTGTTCAAACCTTCACCAATCTCTTCTCTGATTTTTTTGCTTTCTTTCATAACAACTTGCCATGAAGGCTGAATTTCCCTTTAACCCTAAAAAGACTGGGCTATTTCAGAGGTTTTCAAGACTGGGGGGGGGGGGGGGGGGGGGGCATCATGGTCCCCCATAAAATCTCGGCTATAGTTTATGATGTAATGTACAAGAATGCATAGTTAAATGCATAAAAATTACATTTTTAAAATTAATGCTAATTAATTATGCAAATATGGAAATTTTGATGTATTTCATTGAATTTTTCGGATTGTTTTGTCAGTATGGACCTCCAATGCATTATCTGTGAAATATGTGAAAAAAAGGTATTTGGCATGTAGTTGTAACTAGCACATCAATGATGTGGCGCTCATCCGGCATCCAGCAAAGAAATTCACGCAATTTGTACTTTGAACTGAGTTGAGACTGTAATTTCAAAATTCTGTGAAGAAGTTCAATGAACCTCATGAAAGTCTTTAAGATGGAACAAAAAAAAATCAAAATCGGTCAATAAATGAGGAAGAAGAAGCAATTTTTTTATTTTTTAAAATAAATTTCACATAAATTAGCATAAATTTTCACATAAATTAGCATAAATAATTTTCTACACAAAAATTCAAAATTCTGTGAAGAAATTCAATGAACCTCATGAAAGTCTTTAAGATGGAACAAAAAAAATCAAAATCGGTCAATAAATGAGGAAGAAGAAGCAATTTTCGTGATTTTTAATTAATTTTGCATAAATTAGCATAAATAATTTTCTAGACAAAATTTCAAAATTCTGTGTAGAAGTTCAATGAACCTCGTGAAAGTCTTTCAGATGGAACAAAAAAAAATCAAAATTGGTCAATAAATGAAGGAGAAGAAGCGATTTTTGCGATTTTCGAAAAATGCGCATAAATTAGCATATTTAATGAGTTTCAAAATTCTGTGAAAAAGTTTCGAATCCCCCACCTAGTGCTATCATATAAAGCAAACGGAATTAAAATCGGGTAAGAAATGGCGAAGAAGAAGCATTTTGAAATTGTGGACGGACGGGACGAAGGACGGACGGACGGACGGACGATGGACGACGGACGCCTCGCCATGGCATAAGCTCATCTGCCCATTCGGGCCGGATGAGCTAAAAATTACAAAATTAATTTATGCAAATTTTATGCATAAATTAATTAAGTTTTCTTATATATTTCTTTATATTTCTTATGTTGATTGTTTTCTTTCTTTCATTTTCATTGTTTTGTAATTTGTTACACTTAGAAAAGTTAATTTCACCTTCAGTTCAGGTTTTAATTGTTCAAGATATAGACTAAGCAGTTAAAAGATGCAGCACATCAGAATCCTCCCAAATCAAGACTCTATAGAAAATAGTCATGAAGTCGCAGGGCGAGATCTTCAAAACTCTGAAAGTAATCGCAAAATTTGCGGAAGGGGGGAGGGCATGAAGACCGTACTGCATTACACAACACGTCCGCTTATTAAACTATAAAGTGATGATTTCACTGGATCATATTCTACAAAACAAGTTAAACCAGACATTGGTTTGTTAAACCAGACATTGGTTTAATCTGTCTAAGCTGGGATAAATAAAGAGACAACAAAGACCTCAATGATGGTTACTATAGCTACGTTCATATGGGACGTGTAGTTTCGAAACATTAAGCGAAACTTTAAGTTAACAAAACAACGGATCACTAAAGGTGGGTTTTCACGGGGCACGCAAACGATTCGCAAAGGATGCAAATATTTTAAAAATGGCAAAATCCAACACTCAGAGAATTTTTTCTCCGAATGTTTTGTGAAAATGGAGCTGTAAACCATTCTTGCGCAGTTTGTGCATAGTTCTCACAATGTATGTGCGAATGTCGTGTGTAGAGTTGCAGAACTATGGCCAGTCCTGACTGAGTTGACAGCTGTCTTGAGTTGATTGGCCTCTTCGTGAATAGTGCTCTTTATGTAGGCTAGACGTCACGTGGTGCCAATTTGCTGGCAAACATGCGGCAAACGTGCGCCAAACGTTTGTGAGAACTTCGCACGAACTCTGCCCAGTTGGACTTTGCCATTTTTTCCACATTTGCATCCTTTGAGGGTTCACACAGGCCCGATGCAATGATGCTCATTGGTCTGAGACTACAAGTTGAGCATTAGTCATTTAAGTTGAGCATTAGTCATTTAACATGAGCAGAGAGATCATCGTTAACAATGAGACTGCTGAGCTTAAAATTTTTTCTGTCCACAAGGTTTGTAACTATGAGGAAGACTGCCTGCTGCTCATGGTTTCGGCCTTAGTTTGTGGTTCTGGAAATACAAGTAAATTTAAAGTTTTGAAACTATAAGTAAAAATTAAAGTTTAGCTCCCTTTATGTGAACCTGACTTTTGCTGAACTCCATTCTGACCCAGCACAGGATTAAATCTTTAAATAGTAGTATACAGGCCATTGTGATTATATACCCTTAATGTAAAACCACAAACTTGACATTAAACATTGGTACATCTGTAACGAATTAGAAAATTCCGCAAAGTGCTAATATTCAGTATAACTGGAATTCACTCATTTTGCAGCACAAAACTTGTGCAAATCTGGATTATTCGCAAAATTCACAAAGGTTCATGCATGCAAAAATTTTACAGTATTCAGATGTATTGCTAAGTGTTATAAACAACTCCCACAACATGGTTACTTGAAAAATGAATTCCTATTAAGGGCTGGTCACATTTGTGCGATAACAATAACGATAACTAGAGTTTTCAATTAAAGGTACACACATACTACTGGTATATGGTGTGTATGTGTGAGTATGCTCGTGACTGTTAATAGCAGGGTAGCTCTAGGGTGTACCTTGAATGAAAAATCTCGTTATTGTTATGTGTGACCAGCCCTTTAGAGTGTCAATGTACCTACATGCATAAAGACAAGCAAAACTTTTAGTTCTTGATATATGTTACAAGGGTCCTTGCTATAGAATAGAATTCTCTCAATTCTATAGGACTGAGACATGGACCAGCAGTACCTGAAGGAAATTGGTTAAAGACACTATTAGACTATCCTCCAGATCCTGTAGGCAATCGGTTAAAGACACTAGTAGACTATCCTCTAGATCCTGTAGGCAAGTGGCTAAAGGCACTAGCAGACTATCCTCCAGATCCTGTAGGCAATTGGCTAAAGGCATTAGTAGACTATCCTGTAGATCCTGTAGGCAATTGGTTGAAGGCATTAGTAGACTATCCTGTAGATCCTGTAGGCAATTGGTTGAAGGCATTAGTAGACTATCCTGTAGATCTCAATCATGGAGAATGAATAGCTTGTGTATCATCCTCACCTTCCTCACCATATGCTGTTTGAAATGAAAGAAGGAATAAAACAATTACACACAGTGATTGCAAAATCATGTAAGTAATCACACATCATTGCTGAGATACAAAATAAAAACAAATCATCCTTCGGTGATCATGGTTTCATAGCTGCTGTGCGATGTTTATGGAACTAGTTACTTCTTAACATCCCTTCCAGAAACACTTTGGATTCTTTTAAGTCAAAACTTAAAGGAGGTTCTTTTTTCTAAAGCATACAGTAAAATGCAATTCAACACAAATTTGTACTATATTCTTCAGTTCATTTTTTCCCTACCTTTTTGCTTCTCTCGGAATAGTTCAATTAGAAGAATCGCGCAATGCAACTATGTTGTATTGTTATATTATACAGCAAGGTCCAAGGTTAACATTCTGTCTGTTGGTGACTGGTAATCCGACATGTTCTGGTGACATTTCGTTTGGGGTTTATTTAATCAAAGATGTAGGATTAAGGTGGAAATGAAGTATTTGATTTGATTTAGGGTTAGCATTGGGTATGGAGTTAAGCTATGAATTCAGTCAGTATTATAAAATGACTGCACAGCAACTGTCACTGAAGCATGTGTCATGCAACTTGGCCATGATCTTGATCTAAGGAATTAGAGGTGGCTTACAAGTAAATGTTTCAAACCTGTTGTAATTTCATCAAGTGAGAGCGTCAGCTTTGATAACACTATAAGGGATCTTTAACAACAACAACAAAAATAAATGCAGTTTAATTTAGTGGGAGGGGTGTCCTCCAAAATATGACCATTTACATTGTGATAATACATCTGCAAATTTGAATATTTCTCAAATATTCTTTCTTTGAAATATCAATCACACACCTTTCTCTTTGAGACCCTTTCCAAAGTTTGAATAGACTTTGGACATACAGAGGACCACAGCTACTCTGACGAGTAGACCAAGAACTGCACAGACTATGATTGCATAGTTCAGGAGCTGTAAGCTAGAGTCAAGGTGCAAGCTGGAGTTAAAATCCTTGGCGACCTAGAGGTAGAGGAACAAGCCAATGAAATTATAGTGATTATAAAATAGTAATGATGATGATGATGATTGTTTGTTTTTATTTCTGAAATCTGATAAAAATACACAAAAATATATTTACAATGATAGAGACACATGCATATAAATAACAATTCAAATCGGAGGAAAGCCCAATTCAGCAATGTTTATAGAACATTACTGTTCTTCCTTGGGGTCCTTTACAATAAATAATAAATATACATAGAGCAGAACAGAGACAATAGATAATCAAAAATAAAAAAAATAAAAAAATTACAACATACAAAATACAAAAATAGAACAAAACAAAATGGAAATAGCACACACACGCATACATGCAAACACACACACACAAAAAAAAAAAAAAAAAATGGTTATAATGCGAAAGTTTATTTAGAGTTTAAGGAAGAGTGTTAAAAAAAAATACTATTTATTAGGGTACAAAAGGATCTTAATGAGGTTGCATTTCAGATGTCTTCAGATGATGATGATGGTGATGATGATGATGGTGGTGATGATGATGATAATGATGGTGATAATGATGAAAGATGATAACTGCAGTTACTAATATTCCTGATAGAAATGAAAAGAACAATTCAGAAAAAAGGAAGAGAATGAGAGAAAGGTAAAGGAACAGAGAAAGGAATAGAAATAGAGATAAGAGAAGGAAGAATTATAAGATAGGAGAGGAAGAGAAAGGGGAAGAAAGAGCGAGAGAGAGAAAAAAAGGAGATAGGACAAGAAAAAAAGAGAATGAAGAGATAAAGGGTAATAAGAGAAAAAAGAACACAGATAACAGAAGAGTAATAATAATAATAGGTAAAGCTTGGATAGCGCTTATATAGCATAGCTATCTCTAGGCGCTTCACATGTATACAATTCGTACAAATTCAAACATAGAAATTCACAAAGTATATTATACAATTAAAAAAAATGTGATAATGTGAGTTACAATGATCATGAGGAAAACACCCTTTTTAAACTGTACCCCACTTGGCCACTATACAAGTGGGGTGAAAGTTGACTAGATTTTATGGCTGCATAAATGGTGGTGTAACTGCTTATCAGAGAGAGAGAGTGCACTTAATCTCCAGTGTAAACAAAAGTTTGCCAGCCCTACAGTGACAACCTCGAATAGAGCTGGCACCATATTTACTAGTCTTAATTCGCAGTCTTATATGGGTTGAGATTTGCATGTATTGTGTATTGCTGGGGTAGGCCTATAGGTTAGCTGTTAAAAGGCATAGGCCTATTCATTTCCAAATATCTACTAGCAGTTCGATTTTTAAACACGAAAGTAAACACATGTAAATATAATATTGATAAAATAAAATGTATAAGAAATGAATGATCTGACGAAAAAGAGCTTTCAATATCCTCTTTTTCTTTCGTTTTGATCGCTCTGCTTGGTGATCTCAACATTTCTGTTCATTGTCTTGCGTTTTTATTAGTTTGGTTTTTGTTGTTTTTTTCTTATGTGTGTTTATTTTGTTTTGTTTTTGTTTTTTTATTTATTTATTTATTTATTTTTATTTATTATTATTATTTTTTTTTTTAGGGGGGGGTCTTCTTACTAAATAGTAGTAAGGTTGGTCTAAGCACATTCCTTTCTTATTTTCTTCTCTTCAACAATCTTCATTGGATCAGTATACAAGCCATATGTATACAATTTTTTGTACATGTATATGCTTCAAGTAGTAGCATATAGGTCTATAAATCCAAACCACGCTGACTAGAGATGCAAACTTTTATGCATATGCTCTGAAAAAAAATATCCAGTCGCAAATGTTATTCAGATTGATTTGTACATATTTTAATGTATTTTGTTCTACACAGAGAATATAACCAAACAACAGTCCTTCCATGATTACATTTACGTTGTTGTTGTAATTGCTATATTGTTCTTGATTTGAAACATTTATGGATACTTTGGTGGCATGGTGTGATTCAACTAATACATGTTTGTCCTTATTGATATGTGAATGGTAAATGATTGCTGTAAAAGTTGAAAGGGAAATGAATGACGTGAGAAGGGGGACAACCGAGAACTTGAGTTCCTGACTGATACGAGTTGTCAGTGGCATTATGGCATTCTCTCTTTCTTTGGCCCTCAGGTCACAGATCAGGCATACCTATTTGGCTGCCGGACAAAAAAGGAGCCTGTGCAGATCGAAAATCTTGCATATACATTGCATGTTTTGTTTTGTTTTGTTTTTTATTTGAAATATTAATTTATTAATTAATCATGGTGAGAAATGTGTCGTGAGTAAGGGAACAACGAAATGCTCTTTCATTTTCATTGATTTGAATACTTTTTCACTGATCTTATAGTCCTTGATTATATAATTCTGTAATAAATTTGGCAATCATCATCTATACTCTAGGAGCCTACTCTACGCTATATGGTATTTATCAAAATTGATGCACGCATACTACAAGAAGAACAATCTTTCAACTACTCCAGCTTGAATTCTTTCGATTCTTCCTATCATTATGAAATGAGCGGTAACGATCGGGTTAGTTGTACATAAAACTGAGTTGGTCATGTTGTTTGACTTTGATACACTTCTTACTACCATCTCTACGGGCTGATAGTATTTATAATCCAAGAATCATTCGCAAAATTAAGGAATGACTTATAATTATGTCGTACTCTTTTCATCATGTATCAATTTAATAACATGATGAGAAATGTGTCGCCAGTGAGGGAACAACGAAACGCTCTTTCGTTTTCAATGATTTAAATACCTTTTCATTAATCTTTTAGTCCTCTATTATTATAATTCCATGAATAATAAATTTGGCAGTCATCGTCTATACTATAGGCCATTTATAGGGTATCTCGTATTTCTCAAAATTACTGATCACACATAAACTCCATACTACAAGAAGAACAATCATTCACCTACTCCAGTATGAATTCGTACTGTTCTTCCTTGCTATTTGATTATGAAACCATCACAAAACTCAATTAATCTGTACGACGAACGTGGATGAAAGCGGTCTATAACACCAGACTGCAAAGTGGGGTATTGGAGGCTGGACCGCACCGAAAATTCAATTCTCCATTTAAAAGTCGGGAAATTCCGGCAGGAATAGTCGTTGTTACAGGCGGTAAAACATCTCCACTACACAGAATGCCAAGTTGTTCGCTCCGCGACTCGGAGTCCGACACACTTATCCGTTAATGGTGTCATGTTGTTTGACACACTTCTCACTACCATCTCTCCGTTCTTATAGTATTGATTAATAAGCCAAGAATTCTTTGCAAAAGGAATATCGTATAATTATGTCATCCTCTTTTCATCATGTATCAATTCAATAATTATCATGACGAGAAATGTGTTGCCATTAAGGGAACAGCGAAACACTCTTTCATTTTCAATACCTTTTCATTGATCTCAAGATAGTCCTTGATTGTATAATTCTATAATAAATTTGACAATCGTCGTCCATACTCTAGAGGCCTAATATAGGCTATCTCGTATTTCTCAAAATTACTGATCATGGATAAACATGCATGAAAAAAAAAATAAAAACGAAACAAAAAACAACGAAGAGATTTCTGAATCATGTACATAATTATAATGATTTTTAATTGGGAACATGCTATTTACAAGCTCCGCATCTCTGCCAGTTCTCTTTCGTTACCTTTTCGATTATTATCATCAAGAAATAATTGAAATGTTTGTAAACCTCTCTCTGTTATAACATTTATTTTAGAAAACAATATGTACAACCAAGTTCATATGCGTTATGTTTGAATGATGAGTTTCTTCTACAATGTAAATACTTTATATGATTTATGAATTGGTATCGAAAAATAAATGGATCTTGAAATCTTGAAATGAATCTGGAACCCCCTCACTACAAGAAGAACAATCATTCACCTCCTCCAGTTTGAATTCTTACTGTTCTTCCTTGCTATTTGATTATGAAACCATCACAAAACTCAATTAATCTGTACGACGAACGTGGATGAAAGCGGTCTATAACACCAGACTGCAAAGTGGGGTATTGGAGGCTGGACCGCACCGAAAATTCAATTCTCCATTTAAAAGTCGGGAAATTCCGGCAGGAATAGTCGTTGTTACAGGCGGTAAAACATCTCCACTACACAGAATGCCAAGTTGTTCGCTCCGCGACTCGGAGTCCGACACACTTATCCGTCAATGGTGTCATGTTGTTTGACACACTTCTCGTACCATCTCTCCGTTCTTATAGTATTGATTAATAAGCCAAGAATTCTTTGCAAAAGGAATATCGTATAATTATGTCATCCTCCTTCCATCATGTATCAATTCAATAATTATCATGACGAGAAATGTGTTGCCATTAAGGGAACAGCGAAACACTCTTTCATTTTCAATACCTTTTCATTGATCTCAAGATAGTCCTTGATTGTATAATTCTATAATAAATTTGACAATCGTCGTCCATACTCTAGAGGCCTAATATAGGCTATCTCGTATTTCTCAAAATTACTGATCATGGATAAACATGCATGAAAAAAAAAATAAAAACGAAACAAAAAACAACGAAGAGATTTCTGAATCATGTACATAATTATAATGATTTTTAATTGGGAACATGCTATTTACAAGCTCCGCATCTCTGCCAGTTCTCTTTCGTTACCTTTTCGATTATTATCATCAAGAAATAATTGAAATGTTTGTTAACCTCTCTCTGTTATAACATTTATTTTAGAAAACAATATGTACAACCAAGTTCATATGCGTTATGTTTGAATGATGAGTTTCTTCTACAATGTAAATACTTTATATGATTTATGAATTGGTATCGAAAAATAAATGGATCTTGAAATCTTGAAATGAATCTGGAACCCCCTCACTACAAGAAGAACAATCATTCACCTCCTCCAGTTTGAATTCTTACTGTTCTTCCTTGCTATTTGATTATGAAACCATCACAAAACTCAATTAATCTGTACGACGAACGTGGATGAAAGCGGTCTATAACACCAGACTGCAAAGTGGGGTATTGGAGGCTGGACCGCACCGAAAATTCAATTCTCCATTTAAAAGTCGGGAAATTCCGGCAGGAATAGTCGTTGTTTCAGGCGGTAAAACATCTCCACTACAAAGAATGCCAAGTTGTTCGCTCCGCGACTCGGAGTCCGACACACTTATCCGTCAATGGTGTCATGTTGTTTGACACACTTCTCGTACCATCTCTCCGTTCTTATAGTATTGATTAATAAGCCAAGAATTCTTTGCAAAAGGAATATCGTATAATTATGTCATCCTCCTTCCATCATGTATCAATTCAATAATTATCATGACGAGAAATGTGTTGCCATTAAGGGAACAGCGAAACACTCTTTCATTTTCAATACCTTTTCATTGATCTCAAGATAGTCCTTGATTGTATAATTCTATAATAAATTTGACAATCGTCGTCCATACTCTAGTAGAGGCCTACTATAGGCTATCTCGTATTTCTCAAAATTGCTGATCATGAATAAACATGCATGAAAAAAATAAAATAAAAACAAAACAAAAAACAACGAAGAGATTTCTGAATCATGTACATAATTATAATGATTTTTAATTGGGAACATGCTATTTACAAGCTCCGCTTCTCTGCCAGTTCCCTTTCGTTACCTTTTCGATCATTATCATCAAGAAATAATTGAAATGTTTGTAAACCTCTCTCTGTTATAACATTTATTTTAGAAAACAATATGTACAACCAAGTTCATATGCGTTATGTTTGAATGATGAGTTTCTTCTACAATGTAAATACTTTATATGATTTATGAATTGGTATCGAAAAATAAATGGATCTTGAAATCTTGAAATGAATCTGGAACCCCCTCACTACAAGAAGAACAATCATTCACCTACTCCAGTTTGAATTCTCACTGTTCTTCCTTGCTATTTGATTATGAAACCATCACAAAACTCAATTAATCTGTACAACGAAATGAAAGCGGTCTATAACACCAGACTGCAAAGTGGGGTATTGGAGGCTGGACCGCGCCGAAAATTCAATTCTCCATTTAAAAGTCGGGAAATTCCGGCAGGAATAGTCGTTGTTACAGGCGGTTATTTTTCATCCAGCCGAGCTCCACGGCCACCAGCTCAGCTGGTACAGTAGTTTCTCGTGTATACGTTACGTATGTATCATACGGCCTACCGGTTAGTCTGCAAACATAGACTCCTATTTGACACTTGAACAAAATTTATTGTGTCTGAGTTAAGCCTGAACTAGCGTTACAATGGTTGCCTCAGCAGAAGCAGCTACAGAATTAGGGCCTATGTAATATTCAGTCTTCAGATAAAATAGTTCAGACCACATGTTATGCGTTATGACTGACAAATGTTTGTGTCTGCGTTAGCAAACTACGGCCTGCTGGCCGGCCGGATCTGATATAAAACGAACTTGGATCTCTTCTAAAGCTCATGCTATAGTCTAGCTCTACGCCGAGCGAGGACCGCACGTATTTTGCTACTCCATATATGCGATGCTCACGTCTCGATCTCCCTGAACACCGATATCGTCGTCGACTTCGTGTTAAAGCCCGAAGATTGGCTCTTCTTTCCGGACATTTACATTTTCTTCCACTGAGTAATATGTATTGTGACATTGTGTCATATGCAGGATTATCATTACTTTACATGTATAGGGGTATATGGTCCTGGTGTTTTTTCCTACCGGTACATGTTAAATTGTAGGATTATTAATTAAATGAACTGAAATGCACTAGGTACAATACACAAAATAGGGAGGAGCCAGAATTGTGTGTGTCTGCTGCTTGAGTTTATACCTGACTGGTATACATGTATCTCAGGCTTAGCCTACATATAATTAACAAACATTCATTTATATGAGGTTTGAATGTATCTCATTAAATACCAGGGTGCATGCAGGGCAGGTGTATGCAGGAACAAAGGTATGAAGACACACAAATACACGAATGCACAGACAGTCTTGATATCCGACAATGAAGGGAGGTCTCATTTACCTCGGCTTAGCCTGACGTGACCATGTTGAAAAAAAAAAAATCTTGACTTTTTTTATATCACCAAACCCAATCAACAGTGAGAGATCCAATAAGGCAGGGGGCTCCCCTTTTGATTAAAATACATTATTCACAAAAGTGGATAGCTCATTTGCTTCCTTAATCCCTGCCCACCCTGTACCCATTGCAAAAATCCAGAATCTGTCATTGATCAATGAAATACTTCAGGATTATATGACGAAATAAAGAGCTGTTTGTCTGGTAATGATGTAATGTGTGAGAAATTGCCTTAAAACCAACTTTAATCATTAATAACGGCTTTAGCCCGATCAAAATCATTACAATCCCATAATTTTATGCATATATATATCCCTGTGTGTTATTTTCAATATGTTCGCTATGTAATTCTTTAATAAAGGACATGCTACTAGTCTCAAAAATCTTAAAGTTCCCCCCTTCACTATGATTTTTCAGAAGTACTAGATATTTCTTTCATGATAATCTCCTACTCATTGATGATAATGATAATGATAATAATGATGGTAATGATAGTAATGATAAACATTTTTATTGCAACTTTTAACAGTCCATCCACATGAAGAAATCCCTATACATAAAAGAAACTGAACTACCTGTGCTTGTCTTTTATAGCCACCCATGACTTCTTACTTGCTAAAATAAAATACAAGTGATTCTCACACTGTGCCATTTTACTAGACACAATGAGTTTTATGTCTGCACTACTCCAGTTGTCTCTTTTGGGGGGCAGGAATTAACACAGGTTTCAATGGAGTCAGCTCTTTACGTATAAGGTCTGCAATGAGAAGACTATAAACCTCAACTGAGTATCAGATTCCACGGTGCAAGAAGCACTCAGCAGGTGGTAATCCCTTTATCAGTAGACAGTGTTGTGATTGACCACTGCCTGTCTCCCAATCAGGTCTTGGAAAAGTGGTGAACTGGTGAGGTGATCTTAAATGAGATGTTTTCCTAATGATATCTAAATTAAAACAATACAAATTATCAAATAATTATTTTATTAGGTTTAACAAGAATCACGAGATAAAATTATAACTTTATATCTGTGTATTAATTATGTTTACAGTGAACATGTGACAATACTAGTCTATTGAGAAGTAAAAAGGTGATGCTTAAGTGCAGACTTAACCCTTTCAAGACACTTGACCACATTTTGTGGTTTGGCTCAATAACTTTTGATTCAGAGCTCTAAAAAATATACCAGATGCACGAGTAGAAAGAGCAAAAATTTCTGCACACACTATATCCATTTTTGTTGCATGATCATATTGCGTTTGATGCCAGAAATTTTAAAAACGAAAATAAGCTTTAAAATCCTTAAATTGGCAACACAATGAGGGGTTCAAAATCATTTTTTTAAATCAAAATTGGCAATTTTTAAAACTTTTCGACAAAATTCCTAACCATGTATATTGTTTTCAAAGACATTACACCTTATTAGAACCATGTAGCAATAAAAGATAAATATTATTGTTGCCAATTTGAAGAACAAAATGTGATAAATTTAGTGCTTAAATAATTCCTGTCCTGAAAGGGTTAAATGAGTCAACTATCGGCTTGGTCGTGAGGTGCAGTGGTAAAGCATTCCATAGTTTGGAGGCAGTGAAGGCAAAAGACCATGAGCCATAGTACTGTGTGCGTGCAGAGGGGACTTGAAGAAGAAGTTGATTTTGCGAGCTAGGTGTGCGACGTGGATTATACCATTGAATAAGTTCAGAAATGTATGTAGGTGAAAGTCTGTGCAGAGCCTTCTAAGTGATGAGAAGTATCTTAAACTCAATTCTCTTGACAACCAGAAGCCAATGGAGTGTGTGTAGAAGGGTCGTCGTAGGTGCTGTGCGTCTGCTGCGTGCAGTGATACGTGCTGAGATATTCTGAATTCTCTGGAGCCGGGATATGTCCTTTTGGGGAATGTTACAGAGAAGGGAGTTGAAATTATCCAGACGGGATGTGACAAATGCGTGTGTGAGGATGATGGTGGACTTGTCATCAAGATATCTGCGGATGAGGCCAATGTTGCTGGCAGCTGCCATTGCTAGCTGGCAAGTCTCCTTGACATGCGACCTCATGGTCATATGTGTGGCCATCATGGCACTGAGGTTCTTAGTTTCCTGCGAGGGGGATATTTCCGTTTCTCCAACTGTAATCGCAATGGGTGGAATGGGGTATGTCGCGAACTTGGAAACAAAATGAAGAACTTCAGTCTTCGAGTCGTTGAGGGCCAACATATTTCTGGTGGACCAAGAGCGGATGTCTCTCACACATGCATTTATCCTGGAGATAGCTGTATCATGATAGACAAATAGATTTGAACATCGTGGGCATACATCATGACATGAAGTCCATGGGATTTTATGATGTGATGGATAGGGGTTGTGTACAGAATGAAGAGGAGGGGCCCGATCACGGACCCGTGGCACTCCACAGCTGTCCTGGATGGTGCGCGAAGCCGAGTTCAAAACTGAGACAATGTGACTTCGATCAGTAAGGTAGGATTTGATCCACTTGAGAACTGTACCAGAGATACCGAACTGAAGAGATAGTCTATTAATGAGAGTCATATGGTCTATCGTGTCGAAGGCCGACGAAAAATCGATGAGGACGATGATTACCTCATCCTGTCGATCAAATACCTGCATAATATCATTATGCACTCTCACGGTTGCAGTCTCTACACTGTGACCTTTTCTGTAGGCACTTTGGGATGAAGCGTGAAGTGTGTGGATTTCCAGGTATTCCTGAAGTTGCAGGATGACTGCTCTCTCAAGTACCTTGCTGATATAGCTTAAGTTAGATATTGGGCGGAAGTTGTGGAAATCGGTGCTAGATAGCGTGGACTTTTTCAGTCTAGGTGTCATCATTGAACGCTTAATGGAGGTAGGAACATGTCCAGATTGGGGGCTAAGGTTAATTATCTTCGTGATGACCGGTGACAGTACTGAAGAACACCTTTTTAAGAGACGAGTTGGCATTGGGCACAAGGAACATGACGAAGAGTTTGACTGTCTGATGATGTTGATTATTTCGTCTTTCAGCATTGGATGAAACTCAGAGCATGTAGCTGGCATTGAAATATGAGGAGATGGGACATGTCGTCAATAATGCTGACATTGAGTTTCTCCTGAATGCATTCAATCTTGGTCCGGAAAAAAACCGCAAAACTACTACTAATAATAATTCAATATTTAATAGCGCCTAAAAATTTCTCTAAGCGCTTGCCAAAACTATTGACAAGTTCTTTAGAGCTAGCATGTTCAGGGAAACCTGGAGGATCAGACACATGGGTAAGAGAGTCAACAACCCTGAAGAGTTGTTTTGGATCTACATCGCTGATTTTGTTCTGAAACAGAGCTGCCAACATTTGATTTTTCAAATCAGGGAGATTTATGCAAGCGCAGCGAGTCGTTTTTACCGAGCGAGCGAGCGAGGTCTTGCGGGTGGGGTCCAGGGGTCCGCCTTAGGGCCCCTGGTGGGGGTGCAGGGGGCAGCGCCCCTGCGAGCTCCTGGTTCTAAGCCTCTTTGACACCCTTTTAGAGCACCTTGTTTTAATGATATCTGAATATTGTGACAGTAAATTATTAGTATTTATGCAAAGCAATACAATATACACAGGCACGGTAATCATCAAAATGCAGTAATTTCTTCACAGAATGTCTGTCATCCATGTTTGTTTACATTCAATTATCAAACCTCAGTCAAAAGCAGCTTGTACATCATATGTAAAAGGAATATTATATTCAACAACATAGTAGAAACCCATACATCATAATAAAAATAAGTTCTAGACAGAAACAGACCTTTTACGCTGCTTTCTGGTCATTTCCCAACACACTCGAAACGCTTTGCATGGGACTACTATTTTCAAAATCTGACGTTTCTGGGTCATTTTTGGGGGAAAGAATCACTTGAAATGCTCATAGAAGTATCTGAGTATCAGGGCTCATTATTGGATGAAGAAATTTCAGCACTGAAAATGAAACAATAAGGCTTCCGTTTTGTATCATAATAAATTTTCTAAAGTGGCTTCGCCCGGGGGCTTCGCACACGAATGCAAGCGCCGACAATCAAACTCAATGAGCTAGCTGCAAGCGGCCAGCGACCGAACATGAACAGTAGTGTTCGAGCTGGCCGCACGCGTAGTTCATGGCCTATGCTGCTATTGCATGTAGAGCTAGCGGCGTGGCCACGGGGTGAACAGTGCCAGAGATATGCTAGCTAGCAACATTGCTTGGGCATGCTCGCGGGACGGGGAGAGCGTATTTCCTAGTTTTTGAAGGGGCAATGACGCTAGTAGTAGTAGCGACATCGCTTGTGCATGCTCGCGATCGCGGGACAGGGAGAGCGTTAATTTGTAAGTTTTTGAAGGGGCAATGACGGAAGTTTATAACATTCAAAAAATGTAAGAATCCGGGAGATTTTGAGTATGTGTCGGGAGATCGGTAGATGGGTTAATTTTCCGGGAGTCTCCCGGCAAATCCGGGAGGGTTGGCAGCTCTGCTGAAAGTGTGATTCTTTAACGGAGACCAGCATGGCATTGTATGTCTTATTTATTTATTTATTTTATTTATTTATTGGTCTTTTTTCAGTAGGGTAGCTCCATCAATGATTAAACACTGTTTTCCTTGGAGGCCCTACAACAAAAATACATGTAATACAATCATACAGATATAAACAATACTTGAACAAACAAATTAATTACATACACTTTTGGTAGTTTTACAAAGGACCAACTGAAGAATTTGAACACTGCGACTTGTACAAATCCTTTTTGATATGCAGATGGTTTTTTTTTTTGCTCTCCTCTCGAGGCGACGTCGTTCTTGTTTGGCCTTCCAGAGATCTTCAGTATACCACAGGGTATTTTGGCATATCGTGAAATGTTTTTCCTTGACAGGGGCATGCTTGTCAAGGATATGTTCAAGGTCGAGACTGTAATTTGCACAAAGGTCCTCCAGACTAGAAGTAGCAGGCAATGTCTGGAGAAGGTTGGACCAAACAATATCATCCAAAAAGGGATCAATGTCAATTTTATGGATAGCATAGCACCGTACAGTCTCTCGCTGAGGAGGCAGAGGCTTTAGATGAAGATCACACTGTATGGCGTAGTGGTCAGAAGGCAATGTCTGACAGGTGGAGACAGTAAGCTACATATAGATAATGTAGAGGAAATAAACAGATGAGAAAAAATACAGACACAAAAGGAAAAGGAGAAAAACATAGAAAGCAGAAAAGAAAGAAGAAGAGAAACAAGAAGAATAGAAAGAAAATAAGAAAATGGAGAAAGAATAAGAGAAATGAAAAGAGAAACGAGGACAAGAGCAAAAGTAAAATGAGAAGGGAAAAAAAAAGAGAAGAAAAAGAGAAGGACATGACAAATAATAATAATAATAATACCTGCATTTATATGGCGCCTTTCCAGTTAGTAACTGATCAAAGCGCTTTACAGTGTATTATTACCCCGGTCATTGGATCCAGTTACGATTCTGCACTTATAGTGCACATTCTCCACTCCACTAGGGAGCATTCCAGTCTGGCGACCATTTCCCAGGTGCACATATACTATTCCAGTCACAATGACATTCGCATCCTACCGGGTACCCACCACTTAACACCTGGGTGGAGAGTGGCAAATGTAGATTAATGCCTCGCCAAAGGACATTAGTGTCGCGGCGGGACTCGAACCGCGAACCATGTGATCCACAGTCCGGTGACGTATCCACTAGACCACGACACCTCTACAAAGAGAATAAAGAAAGAGAAAAATTCTTTTTCATATATTTAAACGGAGCATATTTTACTCCTAACTGATCTACTTTCTACTCACCATGACTATCTTGTAGATGATATATGCTGGCTCAAAAATGCTTGTAGCAAAAAATATCCAGGTGAGATGCTTGTTTTCATATCTAATCTATAATGAAAGAAACCAATGGACACATGCTTGAGTGAAGCAGTAACAGTTCTTCATATAAATACTGTAATTTCTATTTTGATGTTATCTCTACTGAAATTTTTTTCGGTGGTTTTAAGATAATTCAAGAGTAATTTGTCATCATTTGAAATAAAATAAAATAAAATACTAAATCATAAATCATACTGATAAAACAGAAAAGTATGTTATCAGATTTATTGTGTTCATACTTACTGACACACATGTAATATTAAATAAAGCAATATTTTCCTTGTATTGTGTAATATTGCAACAATTATACCTCCAAACTACATGCATCTGCAATTATTGGCCATAATAAAAAATCCTGATTATACTGTATTATGCCCCATCAAATATTCAATCTATATAACAATTAAATAAAAGGCACTGACTGAATCTCCAAATAACCTTAGAAAAAAAATGTAACTCAAGAAGCGAGAGAAGGAGAAAGAGAAAGAGAGAGAGAGAGGGAGAGAGGGAGGGGAGAGGGAAAGAAAGTGGGTTAGGGTTAGGGAAAGGAGGGGGTAAGAGAAACAGTGCCCTGAGACATAAACATGAATAAATTACGGGGGAACATATCTTACTGATAAGAATCCAATGAACGCCCATATCACTCCGTATGCAACACCAAAACCAATGATGAGCTTTTCAAATAGAGAGACTGACACAAGATCATCCAGGATAAGAATAACTATGCTGACCTAGAATAAATAATAATATGTACAGTTGTAAAAAGGAAATTATATAAATACTTTTCACTTGGGAAGGGACTGTTGTATTTGAGGGTACCAGATTGCAATATCCTCTCCATTACTCTTGTTTGTCTCTTTGTCTCTTTTTATACCAAGTTTAAAAAAATCAACCATTTGTAGAAGAACCATAAGGGGTTGATATTCCTCCCCTCTGGGCCTTAATTCTTACATGCACAGTATATCTCTTTATACCAAGTTTAAACAATCAATCACATGTAAGAAAGTCATGTGACATTTTGTGGCAGGGATCTACTGGTAATGCCACATTTATCATATCTGGGGGAGGGGGGGGGGGAGGGGGTGTGTGTGTATGTGTGTAATTGGGTTTTTACAGACGTGTATCAATCAGACACGATTATTTACGTCTGGGGACCGACCTTTAACGTCACCATCCGAAAGACGTGACTCAGTTTCGAACCTGGGTCCGCTGAATCAGTTTATAACTTCCACTGTTAGCTGGATTACAGGCGCACGCCACAACGCCCAGAGGGATTAATAATACTTCATATAAGTGTGCTACATGAATGCCTTCACAATGTACAGTACAATGAAGAGATCACACACTGAATCAGTAAGTACAGTTTATAGTACCACCATATTTCTGAATGTCACTGATCCTTTTCTCATTAATCACACACACATACATGTAGCTTAGAACTATCATATTGGTTTTTGTGTTGAGTAATAGGGAGAGAATTTAACAAAGTGCTGGTACATTTGCTGAGTACAAATATAAATCAAAATTTACTTCCTTAGTCCTTACTTGTTTCACGACTTTCACCACATGTATGTACTGTACATATTTTACAGCTATGTATGTACATGCCTGCATTTTCATTTGCTGTACCACAAAAACAGTGTATCATATTTCTATACTTCATTATAGTACTATTCAAAAATTTGACATATTTACATTGTTCAGATTAGTAGTTGAATAATTTATCAACTTGTCCTAGAACATTAACATCCCTAAAGACCAAAACAATATGATCAGCATGTGTAAGAGGGAAAAAAATGTAATTTTTAAGAAGATTAAAAAGAATTCTCTACATGTATATATCATATATATCATAACTAAAGAAAAAAATCTCAAAAGAATTCAATTGTGTTTCCCACAAGCTTTTGGACTGATTTTCAACAAACAATATATTTAAGGGATACCTTTAATGTGTTTCTATAACTTACATGTATATCAAAAGTACAGTCCAGTCCTTATTTTAAGTCAGTATAGACCATTTAATTGAATTTTCAACGATTATTGCAGTACTTGCCTCGAGCTGTAGATCAAATTTCAGTAGAGATTCACACAGAAACATGTACTGACACATATCTACAAGAGAGAGAGAGAGAGAGAGAGAGAGAGAGAGAAAATATAGAAATTTAAGGTGATATTTGTGATGTTTTTTAATCTTAAGAATGTTAAACCTATCAGAACAGGGTTTTAGGGTGTGTTATATTTTGCTGGAGGGGAGGGGGGGGGGGGTACAACTAAAAAAATATCCTAAATAATAAAGTAATGCTTTCCTTCTTAATGTTTGCATAAATTTGTTTTTTAAAGAGCATGCATACAGTGGTCAAAACTAAATTAAAATCATAACAGGATACATGTGACAGGAAAAGCAATAACCTTGTTCCAAACACAGGAAGAAGAAAAAAAAAATGAATTTGGAAAAAGTTTGATTTTCAGGTTACAGCTATTACCCAGTATAAACGTAGAATGCAGGATGGTAAAATGTATGAAGTATGGTACAACAACCCTTCAACAAACAAAAAAAGAAAAAGAAGAAGTTGAGGCTCTTAGCATATATAAGGTGAATACAGCATAATGCATGTCCCTTCTTCCTATACAGTGTGTATCAAAAAAAAGTACACACTTTGAAAATACCCTCCAAAACCATGATTTCACAACATTGATATGAATTTTTCTTAAACAATTATGAGTGAGGGTCTGTTCCATCGGATGACACTATGAGTATTGAAAATATTTTACGCTTGAGTGAGTACTTGCTACTTTTGTAAAACTCAAAGTGCGTTTCAAGCAGTAACTGTGTGTTCTCTGTTATACCCCCATCTCAGGAGAAGGCGATTCCACTGCGATCCTCAAAAATCAACAAAGCGTGGTGGATCGTGGCTTGAGCTTTTTCAATCTTCTCCGTTGTATCTTATTCTGAAGCATCAATGATCGCCATCATCTTCCTTGTCACCACAAAATTTTGAACATGTTTGTTCAAAACTTCCGTAGCGAGAGCGCAGAGGTCACAAAGCGCGCCACAATCGTCTCAAGAGCATCTTAAAAATTGCATATCTGTAGCTCTAAAGTATCAGCAATGCCTAAAGCGGCTCCTCTCGCTTGTGCTTTTTATTATTATTATTATTAAGTATTTGTGCCTGGGAGCGAACTGAATCACTGTTACCCTTAGGTCTCTCCTCCCGATAAACAGATTTGTACTGATTTTTTTTTTTCCTGGGCCTACAAGAATGAGCTACACCAGCTTCATCACATGCTGGATACGCCACTGCCCCAACTACCGCCACCATCATTGCAGGTGGTGTCTTTCCAACATAAATCATCTGCATCAATACTCTTTTTGGCCTGAAGAGTGCTGTAAATAATAACATGAGTACCCTAACATTTATATATTTCATTCTTCAAATTTCTTATTCCTCTCAAAAGTTACAAGAGCCCTTAAACAACATCTTGTATGACGAATAAGAATTTAGAAGAAAGGCAAATTTAGTGATCTGAAAGAAATGTTTTAAAGGAAAATGAGACCCTGGGGAAAAATCAAGTTTAATGAAAAGGAAGGATAGAGAGAAGCAATTTGAAAAAAAGTTCCGTCAAAATTGGTTATCCTCAAATTGGCAATGTTGCTTCAAAGTGACAGGTTTAGTAGTACAACCCTCCATATGTTTTGTACACAAAATTTCATATTTTCCCCATTATCTCTCAAAGTGCAGCTTGTCTCCTTCTTAGCTCAAGATGTATCATGGGAAAATGTATTTGACACAACATATGTTGAGTTCACAAAAAGACAAGCAGCATCTTTAGAAATAATGGGGAAAATATGAAATGCTATGAAATGCTCTTTCCTGTGATACCAAATATGGCATATAAAGACACACAAAAAAGGCAAGTCAATAGCAAAGAAATTCATGTCAGTACATGCCATTTTAGGACATTTTCTTCAGTACAATTCTACAGAAAGCCGATGTGCCATGGTATACTATGCGTAGTGTGGAAGCCACATGGCTGGAGCCTATGGAAAGGCATTTGGCATGTGATTTTATCCTTCTGCCTTTCCCTATGTAATTCTTTGTTTTCATCCTTCTGTCACCTTTTCTTTCTATGCTTTACCATGTTGTCATTGTTCTATCGTCTTCGCTGTCTACCTTTCCGCATGTTATGTTCAATACCACACATGTACCCCGATGTGCTGCGCGTGGTTTACTGTGCTTCATTGTGTGGAAGCCACGTAGACCGGAGCCTGTGGAAAGCCATTTGGGTCAGGGCGTTCACCATGGCATGTGATTTTATGTCATGTAATCCTTCTGCTATCTTGTCTTTCTATCTTTCTTTTACCATATTTTCATCATTCTATTATCTTCTATTTTTACCTTTCCTTGTGTTACTCTTTGTGTTCAGCATTCCGATAATCTCTCATTTCACAGGATGCCCTTTTTTGTCTCCCATCTTATCTTTGTATATCTTTTTATACATGTTTTAAAAATTGTTTTCTGCTTCTCTCATCTTATCTTATGTCATGTTTTACCATGCATATCTTTATTTTTCACATGTCAACTTCTCAACAAAATAGAAGACATGGACGTCACTGCACGCACATCGTTCTGATACGATTGCAGTTCTTTTTTTTTTTTTCATTGCCTTGAAAGTGGAAAATAAATTAAAGTTCAAGTTCAATTTAGTTTGCAAATGATGGTCAACTACTCGACATACTAGAACAGCATCTTTAGTTTGATATAACATAATCAATAAGCAGGTTACAAAATTCAGCGAAAGAATTGTACTTGGTATTTAATTCACATAATATGTAACTCACAATATTATTAAATAGGCAATCTATTGACAATATTATTGTCACTATGTATTGTACTGAGACTGTTCTATCTTCGTTGATGCATTATGCACTCTGACTGTGGATTTTGTCTTATGACCCATAAGATATTCTGAATTATGTTGTTTTTCACTTTACTAAAATAATTTTATTATAAGGATGGTTTAATTAAATAATTATGATAATGCTGCTCATCACTTTTCTTTTCTACTCATCTATTAAAGGGATACTTTGGTGGGCCTGCATGGGCGATTTCCGATGAGAGAGGAAGAGCTTCGTGTCACTTTCGATGCAAGGACTTCCATCACACGTGCTAAAACATGTGATTCATATTGGATCATCTCTGAGATAGTTCGGTGAACACTGGCTTGTGTTTTAAATTTCGCGCGATGGGAAAGTAATCAAACATATGGAAAAGTAATTACAGAGCCAGCTCTCTGGTAGAGCTTGGGGGGTAGTTACGTAATCGTGGCGACAATGCGTCGCGGCAGGGCATTGCAGAAGCGATGTCTAGACTAATCAACCAGAAGTAAACCGTTTTTATTATTTGGAAATATTTCAGCATTACACTAAACTTGTTTGGGTGAACGAGGTTACGACCAGTTACAAGACTAAGGGCCTGGGCCAAAGTATTCGCCTAGCTCCAGTTTGGTCAACTTCGTACCGTCCGATCATTTATGGCATTAGTCCGACGGCCTCGCACAACGGGTGTGCTATGTGTACAAGTAAACAAGCCTTTTGCAAATTCCGCACGATTTCATTTCCCCATGAGTTCTCATTAGACAGGCCCTTTAAATTTCTTCAGAAATGGTAATATGTTTGCTGTATGCCTCTTATTAATGATCATGTTAGGTAGCTTAGCGAAACGTCGTGGCGCGTAAGAAGCGGGAAAAACGCATATGACAAATTTGCTCAAAATCATAATTTTATTCTATAAAGGCATACTCAAAATATTACAATGTTGAATTAGTATTCAAATATTTTGAACAATTTTAAGCAAAATAATATGAAAATTTTTATTCAGATATATGTCTGATTCTAATTTTATAAGCACATACCAAACTTGCAGTTTTCCTCTATGCGTCTTTCCCGCGTTCTTACATGCCACGACGTTTCGCTAAGCTACCTTAATTAATATATATAAATTGACCGAGCTTATCGTGCTTCTTAAGGATTTGCAATGCTTAATAGGAATTTCTCTTCAATATTATTTTCATTTTATTCATACCCTGTTTCATACTGTGTGCAAGGTTATGTTTACCTCCATTTTAGTTAATTAGTTAATGTATCAATAGACTACCTAATAACCTCTTTCGGTAGCGCTAAAGTTTTACTTCATAACTCAGCTTATCTCTTGCCCTTCCTCTTGATGTTTTTTTCTCGGTTTGATCCTTATCCAATATGAAGATTGATTTGATCTTCCTTATTTCATTTCCATTATAAAATAAATATATTTGATACAATCTTTGTTGATGATTTGGTATATAACAACATTCTATTGTGCTAATATTTTATACCATTCTATTGTGTTACTCCTTCTTTTCTACATGTTATTCTATTTGATACTGTTTTATTTGTATTTATTGATCCCCAAGGAGTATTGCAAGTCGGAATTTGGGACCCTTAGGGTTTTGGTGATTCAGTTTGCCTGCCCCATTCATGGCAACTTGTCAGTACACTTGGGGGATCGATTATATTTTATTTATTTTCAACCTTCCTGTATTGTATTTTGTTCTTCCTTGTAATTACACATGTATGTACTTTGATTTGCCGAATAAAATAATAATAATACATGTAATTCAGGGGGTAGTTATCTGGGGGAGGGGGTAGTTGTCCAGTGATGATAGTCGATGGGAAAGTTTGTAGACTGACAAACAAAAAGTCATTTAAGGAAAATGAAACCCTGGGGAAAAATCATTTTTAATGAAAAGAGAGGATAGAGAGAAGCAATTAAAAAAAAAGTTCCATCAAAATCAGTTACGAAATGAGAAAGTTATGAAAGTTTGAAAAGTCTCAATTTACTTTCTATGGCGATCCCCAAATTGGCAATGTTGCTTCAAAGTGACAGGTAGAGTAGGACAACTCTCCATGTGTTTTCTACACAAAATTTCATATTTTCTCCATTATCACTAAAGATGCTGCTTGTCTTTTTGTGAACTGAACATATGTTGTGTCAAATACATTTCTCCATGATATATCTTGAGTTGAGGAGGAGACAAGTTGCACCTTGAGAAATAATGGGGAAAATATGAAATTTTGTGTACAAAACATATGGAGAGTTGTCCTACTACACCTGTCATTTTGAAGCAACATTGCCAATTTGAGGGTCACCATAGAAAGTAAAGTGACACTTTTCAAACTTTCATAACTTTCTCATTTCTTAACCGATTTTGATGGAACTTTTTTTAAATTTGCTTCTCTATGATTTTTCCCCAGGTTTCATTCTCCTTTTAGAGTGACTTCATTTCTTTTGCATTCTATTGTTTTTCAACCATATTTCTTGCTTTTTTTTGTCTGTTACTAGAGTTTTTTTTTTCTAAATCAAAATTCAGATAGAAAAGAGATAATTAAAGAACAAGAAATTACAAATTCTTTTTTATCTACAAAGGAAAAAAAAATCAATATGGGCCATTCCACGGTTACTCACGTTACATTTGGAGAGGTTTTGAGTTACATCTTAAGCTCCTGTTCTCTTACTACAGGTGTTAGGTAAATGAGTTTAGATACAACAATGCACACATATAAGAGTACCTAAATACAGTATCAAAACTTCAGAAGAAGAAACATATTTTCTGCTAACCCTGCACTGTTAAAACATGTATTAAAAAATTACAGATTAAAAAAATGTTGATTAACTCTTTGCCCTGTGCATTACGAAACCCACAGCTGCTGGATTATTTTAAAGGGTAATGTGATGAACCAGTATGGGGGTTTTACTCTTCAATTACTTTTTACTGGTGCTTTTTATGGGAAAATAATGTACAGCAAAGTTGTAGAGTCTTTACTTTCTAATGATATATAACTTCTATTATTTTGCACATATAGTAAGATATACTGGCATAAATGTTAGGATGACAAATTCTAACAGGGCTCTCAGATTCCCCAATAGACATCCCTTTCCATAATATTTCGCGACAGAAAAATGCATTAAAAAATTCGAAAAAAGCGAATGTAAGCAAATATCGAAAACGCGATGGAACGAAAGCTCTGTGTGTGTGTACAATGCATTGATACACAGGAATAAAGCACGAGTGCGCCCATTCAATTGTATTAGCGCTTCATCTTTTGTCCGTGATTTCTGTCGACGATCGTCGACAGAAGCATGAGCCCAGAAGTGACAATGGTCGACAATAGCGGGCTATGTGTTAAAAATCGTTCAACATTGGTTATGAAATGAGTGCTGGTTAAAAATGACTTTCAATCTTGCATGGGTTAAAAATATTGTTGATTAAAATTTTTGTTTTTAATCTTGTTGGTTACATTGTAACCAACATTGATTAAAAACAGTGTTCTCGGCTTTCCCGGCAAAATGATTGTGCTAACTGTTTATCAAATCTTACCAAATCTTTACCAAATCTTCCTCGACAATTAGTTTGGTCGGTCGTATTGCTTAATTTTGGCAGGTAAGATGAAAATTTGTACTAACATTTCAAGAAAATTACTGTAACTATCCAGCAGGCACTTCGATTTCATGATTTGACGATTATTTCAATGAAAAAAAATAGAATTACCTCGCTGAGCCGATTTTCCCCTGTACTGTACTGTCGATTCAAATGACTCAATTGCACCGTATACAAATTTTCATCTTACCTGTCGACATTAAGCGATGCGACCAACCAAACTAATGGGCGAGGAAGATTTTGGTTAGTTTTACCTGGAGCTCCCACCCAACAGCGGTGGTGGTGGAGCTCCCTGGAGTTAGGTTGACTGGAACATGTATTTCATGATGGCCATTTGAAAAATAAAAAATGGCTGCGATGTGCTATTATAAGCCTCATTATGTCACCAATGGTTTTATCGACCCAGAAAACGGAGGGTTAGCATATTTTACTAAGTTCCTAGATTGACCAGAAGAAGAGATAAGGCAAAATATAAACTACACATTTGCTATTTTGAAAATCCAAAATGGCTTTATATCTGAGGAAGCGTTGGAAGTAGAAGTCTAGTGATGTCACCATTTGTCCTCCTCCCCCCCCCCCCAGAAAAGTAGGATTAGCACATTTCATTAGGTTTATAAAGAAGCCTAGAGCCGAGACAAGGCAAATTATGTATTTCATGGCTGCCATTTTGAAAATCTAAAATGGCAACCATGCTGGTGTATGTGCAAATGCCAACATCAATTTTTGGATTACCCATGCTCTAACAATTCCAAAAATGTATAGTTATGCTAATTTCCAAAATTTTTAAACAAAAATACATAGTAAGCCTGACTAATACAATGGTTCCCTAAATTTGTCAATATTAAGGATAAAGTTGACTTCTGGTCATCTGATTACATTGTGAAAGAAACTGCCTCAAAGCAATTGCGAACTTTATCATGTCTACATAAGAATTGGTGTACATTATACTGTGAGGTTTTGGAACCCTAAAATGGATAAGAAATTGACCTAATCTCGCTGAAAAGCACATGCACTGCACACAGAAATGGGACTGCACTCACATGTTTCATGAATGTTCAGCCCGAACACTTCAGCTATTTCTCGTCATATTTCAAATATGAGGGCATTCAAAGAGCAATCCTTTAGTTTTCAGGTTACCTTTCTACTATGTTCTTCTTCCAAACTGACATAAAAGGAATGAGAAAGCTCACAAATTATTTTTCAAATTTCCCAGAACTAAACCTTCTCTTTAATGTAAGAGCTCTTAGAATGTTGAATGTTAATATAGTATGATAATGATGCCCTTTATGTGCACAGCAAAAACGCTGTTTAAAATTTCGCTGTTTAAAATTGTGTTGTTTAAATTTTAAACAACGTTGTTTAAAAAACGGACCCTGTATTTTAAACAACTGCTGTTTAAGACATCAATGATATTGTAGAAAAATCTTTTAAACAACGTTGTTTAAAAAGATTGAAAATTTGCGCTAGACGGTTTCCTTCTCCGCCAAACACGGCCGGGCTTCATCATGGCGGATGACTTTGTGGTTGACATGTTGCAGAAGTTCCAAATGCCGGAGCTGATTGATACATTCAGAGGTAAGCATTTAGACTAAATATATTGTAATCTGATCGAGTTTATACTCAAGACATATTTGTGCTGCCATGACATCTATATGATATCTAGATCTAAGCCACAGTCACATAATTAATTATGATTTAGACCTGCAACTTTGCAAGTCGCCCTTCCAGCGTAGCACAGCAAAGTTCAGTTCAAGCTGCACACAGTGAACGTGCGCGTGGGTCCGGTATACTGTGTGCAAATAACTTAAACTGCGCTGCGCGGCTGCAAAGTTCCAGGTCTACATAATTTATTTTGTGGATGTGGTCTAGATCTAGACATCATGTAGATGTCACCGCAACACAAATATGTCTTGAGTATAAACTCCATCAGATTACAATATATTTAGTCTAAATGCTTACCTCTAAATGTATCAATCAGCTCTGGCATTTGGAACTTATTTGTGTACAACAGCCTTAAACAACCGTGTATGTTTAAACACATTCTGTAGGCCCTAATGTTTGAAAAAATTATTTTGAACAATTAACTTTGAATGTATTTTTTAAACAACAGTTGTGCAAAAAGTTTTAAACAGCTTACATGTAATTTAAACAACCTAGATGTTTTAAACAATTTTTTTTAAACAACAAATATTTTAAACAACAGTTGTGAAAAAGTTTTAAACAACTGTGTGTGTTTAAACAACTTAATTTAAACAACCTAGTTGTTTAAAAGCCGTTGTTTAAAAAAATTGTTTAAAATTTTAAACAACAGGCTGTTTGAAGTTTAAACAACCGTAGTTGTTTACCATTTTAAACAACAGTTGTTAGAGTGACCGGCTTAAACAGTGTTGTTTAAAACTTTTGAAGAGTTGTTTAAAATATTTTTTACTGTGTAAACAATAATAATAATCATAAATTTCATTCATAAAGTGCCTTTTCATAAGATACAAACCACATGTAACAGATAAACAAAGAAAGAAAACAGTATCATACGAATAGCTTTATGTAAATACAAACAAAGAGAAATATTTTTAAAAAGGAAAATTAGAAGAGATGTGTTTTCAGACACTTTTTAAACAATGTGAGATTTTTGCAATTCTTTAATGCAGAAGGCAGGGAGTTCCAGATTTTAGGGGCGATAATTGAAAAAGCCCTGTATCCAGCAATTTGTATCTTTAGCTAAACAGTCAAGTGCTTTAGAAATATGACTAATGTCATTATTACCACATACTTGTATTCAACTTGTCCATTCTGGCAAACAAGTCATTTCATAATTTACAGGGCTGTCAACTTTGGGGAACTGCTTGGAGGGGGATTCGTATTTTTTGTTTTCACCAGCCCTCCAAAAGTTGCTCAGTAAGGGGGGGGGGGGGGGGGGGGGTGGCGACGATTTTTTACACGTTTGACAGGAGGTTTTTCAGTAAAGCAGGAGATTTATATGTTTGCCGTGAGAGTGGGAGGAAAGTCTGGTGGGACGGTGGGAGAATGAGCGAGGTGACGTGAGACTCCCGCCAAAAGCGGGAGAGTTGACAGCCCTGTATTTATGACAGAAAGGCATTTGATTCAAAACAACATCATGAAATAAGAGAGAACTGAAACTGACCTTGCAATTCAATATTAGCTCCCACTGTTCTAAAGATGAGATTTCTGGAATCGTAATATTTGTATGCTATGTAGAGTGCCATCACGCCTAACACAGGGCCTGCCACACAAATCAGGATCAAACGGGCCTGCAAACAACAGTCAATACAATTAGTGGAGAGGCATAGTGATCAAATATACAATTGTGCATTTCATGATAAAAGCACCAAATTTGGCACACCGGTACATATATGTAAAATATGCAAATTTCAGAGATGCCAACCTTTTGACACAAAAAAACAGACTGGCTACCTTAAAAAATCAGATTTTCATGAAAAGAATGTGACATGCATTATTAGCACAGCCTATCATAAAAATAAGGACCCCCTAAGTGTTCACAGATATCTAATGAAAAATGCTGAATCAAAAGAAAAACAAAGTCTCTAAAAAAGAGACATTTCAAAAATAAAATGTGTGAAAAAAAAAAAATAATCAAGGCTATTACAGGGCTCCACACAAACTTTTTTTCCAAGCAGGGACCTGCCCAACCCCAAGATTTTAATATTTTTGAAATTTTGGGGATCCAGGGAAAAAAAGAAAAGAAAATGAAATCAGAATTATAAAAGGAACAGCATATTTAACAGCAGTCTACTATTGATCCTGTTGATGGGCCTAATTGTAATCTGAAATGAGTCACTTATGTTCAATCTACAAAGTAAAAAAAAAAAAAAAAAAAAAAAAAAAAAAAAAAAAAAAAAAAAAAAAAAAAAAAAAGGGGGTAAAGTGGCTCTGTCATGTTTAGTATTATTGTGGGTGTGGGTGTGGGCGTAGGTGTGTGTGTATGTGAGTGTAAGGTTGGGCTTGCATTGATGATATCAATGTGCTCGAAGGAGTAAGACGTGTTTTTGAGGCCTCTCTCATCTTAATTACGTAACACGTAGAAGCATGGCTAATTACACGAGTAAGGGAGGAAAGTCAAACACAACGAAACAAGCTAGATTGGCTACGCCGCCCAGCCCGGACACTAGTCTGTTACCATCGATCAGGATACTCCTCGACAATTAATGGGAGAAATTTGATGGGAGACTGAACACTTTGCAAGAGACTTTTGGCCAGCGATTGAAGAAAATAGAAGAGACGATAGATGATCTAAAGGACAGTGTTGAATTCCAAAGTCATGATGCTCAGGATGTGAAGGCGAAGGAGGAAGTTATAGAAGAGAACTTAAGATCAAAGGAAAAGCTGCTACAAAATGAAATTGACAAGCTAAGCACCTACGTTGCAAGGGAGAATTTGATCTACAGTGGGATTCAAGAGAAGCCAGGTGAAGATGTTAAGCAAGTTCTTCGGGACTTACACGTAAACTTACTTAAAATCCCTACCGCGCTGGCGGACAGTTTTCAGGGAATGCTGAAGCACTTAGAGGGAGACCACGAGCTATTAAGGCCCGCTTCGTTAAATACACGGACAGAGTGTTAGTACAAAAACATGCCAAGAACTTAAAAGGGACAAATATGTACGTATTGGAAGATTTGCCGAAGAGAATTAGAGAGGCGCGGCAACCCCAAATCGCAGCTTTAAAAGTTGCTAGACGCATGGGAAAGTTGGCTTTCTTCTCACGGGCAGACCCAGCAAAGCTCTTCATAAATAATGTCTACATGCCCCCAAATCAACAGGAAGCATTTGTTCGAAACTTCGAAAACCAACGAGGAAAGGGCGAAGAAGCGAGAAAGAAATCACCTAACACGAGGATCCCGACAACGATGGCAGGAGCTGCTCCAGCAACCACAGGAGGAGCAACTCCGGCAACCATAGCGGGAGCCACGGCGACAGTCACAGCAGCCATACCGAGTTTTACGGAGGGAGCCGCAGCGGCTGCCACTGGTGGAGAGGTGGTGGGAGATACAGCTGGAGCTGCAGAGCACAATTTAATGGTATTGTGAATAACAACAAAATCATAATGTATAATAGTTGAATCCAGAGCAGTTTTTCGCAACTTGATTTAAGCGCAGAGATTGGAGAAAGCATGGTTGAAGAAAGTATCTGTATGAAATTTTGTCACCATCCATCATCCATGGAAGTGACAAGTGTTTTGTTGAATTTTGTTTCGTCTGTTGGAGCCGGGATGCTCATATGAAGTTTTGAAATTCTGTCACAAGTTATCATCAACCATGGAAGTGACAAGTGTTTTGTTGAATTTTGTTTCGTCTATTGGATCCGGGATGCTCATATGAAATTTTGAAATTTTGTCACAAGTTATCATCAACCATGGAAGTGACAAGTGTTTTGTTGAATTTGTTTCGTCTGTTGGATCCGGGATGCTCAAATCATTGTATATATTAACGTGAAATAACGATTTAGTGGTTTTTCTTTTCTTTTTTTTCTTTCTTCTTCACGCAAATGATAATATGAAGCGTTTTTTTTTTCCTTGTAAATGTTCAATGAGTGGAATTCATTTTACCATTTTGATGAGGTAATACAATCAGCATTAGCTTGAAGGAAGGAAGGAATGCAACTTTAACTGCTAGAGTGTACTGCTGCTGAATGAGGAAATGATAAATAATATTCATCTTAAAGAACTGTAAAAACACCAACAGACGAGGTACTGTCATATTTCTTTCTCTCTCTAACTTCTGTTGACAAAATAATACAAAGCTAGCAAAGATCAATATATAAACTGAAATATGTTTTAAAAAAAAAGCTCATGTAATTGCAAGAGATTCTGCAGTAAAGTCATAACTAACAATGACTTGATGGATGCAAAATTTTTGATTTCTTAGGTAACTATAAGATGCTTATATGTCTTGTAACAAAACAAAAAAAACCACACTAGATTAATTTTGAACCCATGTTATGTTTTAGAAATGCTCGTGCCAAGAGGTGAAAAGAAAAAAAAAATCAAAAAGGATGCATGAATCATGTTTCCAAATTGGTAATTTAATTTAGGAGTAGTCAGAAAAATATTTTGTTTCCTCGTATTTCCTTATATTGAAATTCACGTGCTTATATTCTTCATTATGTTTGTTTTCACGAATGATATAGAATTTGCAGTGCCATTAATTTATGAAATTAAGATTGGGAAAGAAAATTCATAGTTCTTCAACCCAGTTCATAGTAAAAGAGGGTTCACAATCCTTTCAAGTTATATGCAATGTGTTTATTGAATGGTGGAAGAAGTAATTTTGAAGTCAGATAAGATACAAGGAAATTGATTATCTGTTTACACCAGTGTAGGAGTTGCATTTTTTTTAAAGGGAGTAATGTTGAGATTATGTGCAAAGGTCAGCCTACTTATGTCAAAGAATCGGTGGAAAACAAACTTTTTGTTGGTTTCCTCTTCTCTAAAGTCTAGCTCCTGTTCATGTTGAAAAGTATGCTCGATGAAATACGCTCCAAGTTGGCGCCTGAACAGCGTTATGTCAAGTTGATTATGAGAAAACAGAATTTTTTTTCCCACCATATCGATTTTTTGTTGTTGTTAAAGATATATATAAGGAAAGCATATTTTAAATGATATGATAAATATTTCATCATGTTGTTATGTTTCCTGGGTTTAAAGACTAGGAAGGAAATGCATTTTGCAATTAAGAATTTGGCATTGATTTGTCCTTTAAACTGTTTAGCCATGCTGAGAGAAACAAGAAATAATAGAACTGATGAATAAACTTGTGAACCTGAAAACGATAACGGAGTTATAAAAATGGAGAATAGAAATGCCTCTCTAAATAATGAGGAAAATGTTCCTGAATGAAGAATGCTTAAATGTAGGGAGAGGTTGGTATTCTCTTTGTTCCCATAACTGATCTTATACAGGAATGCCTTACTAAAAAGAGAGGTTTTTGAAGAATGAAGAGCTATTAAATCCTGGGAAGAGGTCAGTACTCTCTGCTCCCATGAAAGATTATTATTCAAAAATTAGGGAGGTCAGGGAGGTAAAATGAAAACGTTTAAGTCACATTATAATCTATTGTATGTATATCTAAAGATTGTAGTCCTAATGACATTCCACAGAATGGTTATCCCGGTGAAATTATGTAACTGAAAATATGCACTCACTCATGTTTATAAGGGTTTTTGTCTGACACCATGCATGTGAATAGCATATACAAAGCACCGTCAGGGGCAGTCATTTTACTTGACGCGACAAAAGACATTTTCCAAGAGTTTCATGACTGTCAGTGCCGTCAATTGATGATAAATATTTAAGAGGTTCACATGTCTACGAAAAAAATGTAAAGATGTACCTTTATAAATTTTGTAAGGATGGGAGAAGGAGGATAGCTTTGAGGTATTCTTTTAAAACTTATCTTTTTTTTTTTTTTTTTTTTCCCAAATGTTTCATGATTGCTTAGTGTTGTCAATGACAAATATTCAAAGGGCCCTTTTGTCTACGAAATATTAAGAGAAAGAATACACTTTTACGAATTCGGCAATAGTGTGCACTAATGTGATGCGCAGAATGGTTATCCCGATTGAATTACGTAACTGAAAATATGCACCATTCATATTTATAAGGGGTCCTTGTCTGACACCCTGCAAATGAATAGCATTATACATAGTATCGTCAGGAACAGTCGTTTTATTTCAGGGGACAAGATTCTTCTTCCCCTATAGTTTTAGGATTCCTAAGTGTTGAAATGAATGTAAAGACCTTTTTGTCAAGATAGGAGACAAATTTATATGATGTAAGACCCTGGATTGGGCGAGGTAATTAGCTATTCAGTAGTCATGGCTATAGGGTTAGGATTAGCTATGATTGGTCCGCGGAGGCTGGGTGGCGAGAGTTCATGTTTTGTTTGATGACCTCGTCACTGGCTTCTCGTGGTCGCCAGAGCTTTGAATCGGGATAACGTAATTATTTCTTCTGTAGTCACGACGCTGCACGTTTTCTTGGCTCTGATTGGCCCGGAAAAGCTGGGAGGCGAGAGTATATTGTTTGAGACCTCGTCACCGGCTTCTTGTGGTCACCAACGTAGCTGGTCAATGCGGGGGTGGTTTGAATGGTCTGGCGACGGCAGGAGGGCGAGCCGTGCTTTTAAACAAGACTCGTTCCCAGCTGGTCTTCGGCCATCTTCAGAGGATCGAGAACATAGGGAAATTGTATTTAAATCATATATAGGGTTCACCCTTCTCTTCTGCACAAACGCAAATGAGAAGATTTACTTCCTTTGACGAGTAGATATCGAAGTATTTTAAGCATAAGGACATTGCAAAGACTTTATTTATTTATTTTTATTTTTATTTTTTAAAAATTAGTTTTAGGAATGCTTTAAAGAGGAAATTGCATTCATACAGTTATTCATATTATATGCAACAAAAATCAATGTAATTCTCTCATATTTAAGCCTCTATATTCTGAATTCTTACTACTATCAAATTATTGGAAGGTATATAGGCTACATATTTTGCCTATAGCAGGCATGCAAATGCTCTCTTACTCACACTCACCCAATTTTAATTCAATGTGACAGGATTTGACCCAACTATTTATCTTTTATATCTGTCTTTTTTGTTTTGTTTGGTTTTTTTCCTCGAAGTATAATGGTGTATTATCTTTTGCACGTAAGTAGACAAACTTTTGGGTCCTCTTTAAGAAAAGTAGATTAATATTTTGAGTTTAAAAGCCATAGAATAAGTGATGGGAGGGGCCTCGAAATTTTCGAAATTTGCATTTGTGTTTGGAGATGATGAAAAGTCTTTCTTCTTTGGTTTTTTTTGTAGGGGTAGTGTATGGGAGGATGAGTGTGTGTGTGTGTATGTGTGGATGTGTGAAGAGTGTTGGTTACCGCCTTCATTCCTGCTGTTCTTTAATCATCCTCATGTTTATTCATAGATTGTTTCGTAGCTATAGCAGTTGTGATTACGGGTCATCGCTTACCATTATAGTAGTTCTCATTTCTGCATTTCCTATTTCTCTGCAGGTGTATATGCATTGCAAGCGCTGGAAAAGTTGTTTTTATTAGCAATACCCATTTGATATGGAGGGCTTAAACTTTATTTCACTAAATGTGAGGGGCATGAGGGATAGAAGTAAAAGGGAAACAATTTTAGGATGGGTCAAAATGAGAAAAGGGGATGTAGTTATGCTACAGGAAACTTACAGTACGTACGACATTGAGGACAAGTGGAGAAAGGAATGGGGAGGGCAGGTTTTTTACAGCCATGGTTCTAATCATAGTAAAGGTGTACTTATTCTGTTAAAACCAGGACTGAATTTTAAGCTTGATCAAGTAGTTAAAGATGACGATGGGCGTTTCGTGCTTTTGAAAGGGGATTTATTAGGGTATAAACTGCTGTTGGGAAATGTTTATCTTCCAACTAGGGATAAGGTACAGCCACAAATAACCTTTTTAGAACATTTGGACAAGTGTATTTCAAACTTGTATTCTCAAAATTACTCAATTGTTATTACTCAATAGGGGGAGATTTTAACGTAATATTAAACAAAGAACTGGATTACATTGGAACTAGTGTGAAGGTTAAAACGAATTTTGTGAACAAATTAGAAATGTTTTTAAGTAAACTTGAATGAATTAATATATGGAGGAAACAAAACCCAACGACAAAGAAATTTACTTTTAGACAGAATACTCGACTTGTGCAAAGTCGTCTTGACTACTGGTTTATTTCAAAAAATTTGGAAAGTAAAATAAATACATGTGATATTATAACTTCAATTGCCCCTGACCATTCGGGAATCTTTTTAGAACTGAAACCATTACGAGGTAATGAAATGCATGGAAAATCATATTGGAAATTTAATAATAGTTTATGTTTAGATAAAGACTTTGTACAGGGGATGTGTGAGGAAATCAGAGTGGTGGAAATAAAGTGGTTGAAAGAATTCAATAATATATCTTCATTTTGGGACTTTCTTAAAATGAAAATGAGAAATTATGCTTCGAATTACGCTAGGAAGAAATCGAAAGAAAGGAGACACAATATACAACAACTTGAAAAAGAAATAATATCACTAGAGGAAGATCTTGTCCTCTCTCCCAATAGTTCTTCAGTTATCAAAAATATAGAAGCTAAAAAAAGTCAGCTAAAGAAATTATATAAGATGTCCGTAGATGGACTCAAGGTCAGGTCAAGAGCTGTTTGGTATGAAGATGGTGAACATAATAAAGAGTACTTTGAGCAGTTACTTCGTTCTAATAAAAAGAAAACTCAAATAAGGGAACTGGTCAGTGATAATGGGGAAGTAGTGACAGACATGAAAACAATTTTGCAAATACTGAGAGGCTTTTATAAAAATTTGTATTCAGAAAAGTTAGATGTGGAGGCTGATTTAAAAGATGATAGTATGTTTTGTAAATATTTACCGCGCCTAAGCGTCAAAAGTAAGAACACATGTGAAGGAAAAATTACCAGAGAAGAATGTTATAAAGCACTAACAAGTATGAAAATTAATAAATCCCCTGGTAATGATGGGTTTACAGTAGAATTTTATCTCACATTTTGGCCGCAGTTAGGAGGGTTACTGGTTGATGTTTTCAATGAAGCATTTAAAAAAGGTTGTTTATCGACTTCTCAGAAACAAGGTGTCATAACATTAATTGAAAAAGACAGTAAGGATCCTTTATATGCTAAAAATTATAGACCAATTACGCTGTTGAACACCGACTATAAGATAATATCAAAGGTAATGGCAAAACGAATAAAGGACGTCCTGAATGATGTTATTTCTGCTGATCAAGTAGGCTATATAAATGGTAGACATATTGGTGAAGCTATACGTTTGATAGATGATGTAATTTTTCACTGTAATAACCATTGTGAGGAAGACATTTTCCTTATAGCAGTCGATTTTCAAAAGGCTTTTGACTCTGTCTCACACAAATTTCTTTTCAAAGCATTGGAATTATTTGGGTTTGAACAGTATTTTTGTTCTTGGGTTAAAACCATGTGTAATGGAATTAGTAGTTGCGTTATGAATAGAGGCTTCTCTACAGGTTATTTTTATATTAAGAGAGGGGTAAGGCAGGGGGACCCGCTTTCACCGTATTTGTTTTTGCTAGTTATAGAAACTATGGCTCATGCCCTTAGAAATGATAGTGCTATTAAAGGAGTGGAATTCGATAATTTTAAAATTCGACAAATTCTGTATGCCGATGACATGACATTGTTTGTAAGGAATGAATCATCGATTAAAAGAATACAAGATATATTCCTAGCTTTCTATAAATTAAGTGGTTTAAAGGTTAACATTGAAAAACCAATGTAATGAGAATAGGTAAAAATAGAAGAGAGTCGGGAGCATTACCTTTCGGTAATATTGTAACGGAAATGAAGATTTTAGGCGTATATTTTTGCCTGGATGCAATGAGAATGGAAGATTTGAATTATAAAGAAATTTTGAGTAGAATTAAAAGACTTTTGGGGTGGTGGAAACAGAGAGATTTAACAGTGATGGGGAAAGTACATTTGCTCAAAACATATGCCTTGTCAAAATTAAACTATGTTTCGTCGTCATTAGTTGTTCCAAGGTGGGTAGGAATAGAAATTAAGAAAATTTGCTTTGATTTCATACGGAATGGAAAAGATAGAATTAAAAGAGATATTTGTTATCAAGACTACAGGGATGGTGGCTTAAGGATGATAGATTTTGATTTTATTTGTGAAAACCCAAAGGGTAATGTGGTTAAAACGATTACTTTATGGGGAAACAAATATGGGCTGGAAACTTTATTTTGATTACATCTTTAGAAAAGTGGGTGGAAGGTTTATCTCGCTTTGTAATTATGATATTAAGTTATTGAATCTGAAAGCCCCCCAGTTTTATTTAGAGATTTTAAAGGCTTGGCAAGATATTGAGGAAAACAGGAATTTTGCAGGAAAAGTCAATCCAATTATTTTTAATAATAGAAACTACCTTTTGAGAGGTAAAATGATTTTTGATGAAGATTTGTTTAAAAAGAATATTTACCTAGTCGATCACATTCTTGAGAGAGAACAGGTGAAAACAATAAATTATTTTCATAGACTGGGCTTGAGTGCTGAAAATATTATGGAAATTTGGAAGATAAGTGATGTCCGCAGTTATTGCTAACTTGTACATGGAATCCTTTGAGGAGGATGCGCTTAGGACTTGCCCGCCCGAAGTCAGTCCTAGAATTTGGAAGCGCTATGTCGATGATACTTTTATTGTGACTAGTAGATCTGCCACCGATGGCCTTTTAAGTTACGTGAACGCGCAGCAACCCTCTATCCGTTTCACGATGGAGACGGAGGACAATGGAAGCATTGCCTTCCTTGACACACTTGTACACCGGGATAGTGATGGCCGCCTCACTACCACAGTGTATAGGAAGCCCACACACACCGATCAATATTTGGCTTATGACTCGCATCATCCCCAATCCGTCAAGCGCGGGGTAGTCAAGTGTCTTTATGACAGAGCATCGCGCATTGTTTCCAAGCCCCGTTGCACAGCCGCCGAGAAACAGCACATCGCTTCCGCTCTTGTTTCGAATGGATACCCGCGTTCCTTCTTCAACCGCGTCACTAGGAAGAAGAACGCCACCGATAAGGAAGTTATGAATTGTAAGTCTACCGTTGTTCTTCCGTTTGTCGATTCTATTTCTCGCCAGCTCCGCCGACACCTAGAGAAGCACAGCATCCGCGCCATTTTCAAGTCCGACACTACTCTTCGCAACCAGTTGGTCCACCCGAAGGACCCCACGCTACCCGATAGACTCGACGGCGTTGTCTATAAGATCCCATGCGGGACTTGCGACAAAGTCTACATTGGCGAAACGGGTAGACCGGTCAGCGAAAGAATGCTAGAGCACCGCAGAGATGTCAAGCACCGCCGCATAAATAGTTCGGCAGTCGCTGAGCACGCTTGGAACGCAGACCACCCTCCCAATTGGGATGAGGTGAGCTGCATAGCGCGGGATAAGCACTGGTACACGCGACGTATCAAGGGAGCTATCCAAATCCGCTTGCATCCGAATAATATCAATAGGGATAACGGCATCGACATCCCGGAGGAGTGGCTACCCACCATCCGCCGACATGCGCCCCCTACCGTTGACCGCCTTACGGCCACACCACAGTTCAGCGCAGCTCCTAACGCTAACTCCTCCACGTCCGCACCCAAACACACGGCAGTTACCATAGCTATCGCTGGCGACTCCCCGACGTCCGCATTTCGCCCGCCAGCAGCACCGTCCGTCACTGACCGTAACTCCCCGACGTCCGCATCCCGCCCACTGGTCGCTCCGCCCGCGGCTTCTGATTGGTCAATTTCACTGACCAATAGCAGCGCGGCGGTTCCGGCACCCTCGGAGCGCAGCTTACGCTATAAGAGGCGCTTGCAGCGGCTTATGTCCTCATTGCCTGACGAAGACTAGCAGATAGCGGTCGAAACGTCGCAACTCTCGTTTGCTCTCTTCGTGTGACAACTGATTAATCTTACTCTTATTGTACTACCACAATGATCAACATCTTCCGCACTATAAGTGATGTCGTTTTGAAAAGCGAAAAATATAAAGGGAACTTCCAGGATTTATGCTCAAATGACGTAGACAATTATAATATTTGTTTGAAGATTTTTGGAAAAGTTATTTTACTAAAAGATGTACCATCTAGAAAGGTTTACGAAAACTTTGTAACAAATCTCCAGCACCTGTATACTTTACGAATAAAAGATGATCACAACCATTTTGATTTTTCAGAAAAAGAAATTTCACAAATATTCATAAGACTTAGAACTACAACAATTTTACCGAAAGTCAGGGAATTTCAGTATAAATTACTCCATGGTGCAATATACACCAATGAACATCTTTTAAAATTTGGGTGTGTTGATAGCAACTACTGTTCATTCTGCAAGCATAAACCGGAATCATACGAACACCTATTTTGGGTTTGTCGTGATGTAAAGGCCTTATGGCAAATAGTTATTGAAAAACTAGGTTTAGCAAATCTTCGGAAGGCAGAGTGGAAAGAAATACACGTGGGAATTACTGGATCCGACCCTGAAATTAAATTTTGCAATACTGTGATTTTCTTAATGAAATATATTATTTTCAAGACAAGGTCAGAGGGGAGAGTTCCTACTCACGAAAGATGTTTTCAAATTCTCTTAGAATATATCAAAATGAAGAAAAAGCAATAGCTATTAAAAGGAATAAGTTAGATAAGCATTTGTTAAAATGGGAGAGATTGCACCGAAATGGCAGGACTGGGGGCGATATCCAGGGGTAAGGAGAGAGAGAGAGAGAGAGAGAGAGGGAGAGAGGGGGTTGAAAGAGAGGATTTGTGAATGTGTGTGTAGCGTCGTGTGTCTGTGGGTGTGTGTTGCGGCTGTTTTTGTTTTTGTTTTTTTTAAGGAGGGTGGGGGTTAGGGGAGGTCAAAGGGGTAGGTTTTTGGTAAAGAAGAAAGATTTCACTCAATTTTTTTTTTCTTATAAAAAATTGTTTAAGGTTTTTTTTTTTTTCTCTGATGTTTAACATGTTTAATTCATTGAAACAGTTTTAGTGATGATTAATTGTATTTCTGGTAATGTATTTCGGTGTGTCAAGCCTTATCTTCTATTGTTCATATGATCATGTAAGTCGCTGAAATATTTTAGTTGTTATTTGTATTGTATTTCTGTTATGTAATTCAATGAAAATAATTTTGTCAAAAGAAAAAAAAATCCATGTATTATTGAGTGAAATCAAAATAAAGATCATTGTAAAAAAAAATAAAAAAATGTGCATATGTGTTTAATAAAAGAGACTAAATTTGCTTTTGATACCATTCTTTGTGAATGGTATCAAAAGCCCAATATCTAACCCAATAAGCCAGTTCACGGTTACAGTCTGCGCATGAGCAAATAAAGGTCACTGCAGACCAAATAGTGAAATACACAGAGACAAAATACTGGATACGTGCAGAACGTGCTCATGAAAGTTATGTAATCATTATTCATTTATGCACAAGCAGTGCACTACATGATAACACAGGTGCGAGTATTCTTTGAAAGGGGGAAACAAACTTAAGGCTATTTATGTAGCACCTCCATCGCTGTAGGAGTGATTATTTCAAAATATACAAAGTGGGACTTCTCCATGTTTTACTGAGATCTGTGGATATTCTGAGTCATTTGGGACATGTGCTAACCGTGAACTGGTCTATACACTATCACACCCCAGTAGTTTTTCTCATACCTTAAAAATATAAGAAGTGTTTTGAAAATGCAGAAGTACATATAATTTACGTTTCATTCTGAGGGAGTCTAAATTTGGTAAGAATGTGTCAGTCATCTACTCAAATATATACATAGTATGATGAATTTATCATCAAATATTACATGTAGTATTCATTTGGTGGAATCTGAGATGTCTCCACATCTAAATTTGTAAATGATATATGTCTACAAACAGGCCAAATTTAGTGTAACTGTCAAAAAATGCATCTAGTTCGGGGGCTATTTTGAAAATTTATGAAAATGGCCCCTTTTTTGTTAAAATGGGCACCTAAACCTCTTTTCCTAAACTATTTTGGCCCCAAATCATTAAAATTTGAATTCTACGTATCGATTTACCCTAGGGTAACTTTTCACATGTGATTTGGGGCTGTGTTTAAATGAAAAGTGTCCCAGATGGCGGCCATTTTGAAAGATGGCCCCCACAGCCCTCAGGGGAAGAAATCGAGACGTCTCAACATCTAAATTTGCTTATGATACATATCTCTACCCGTGTGCCAAATGTGGTGCTTTTATCACAAAATGCACAATTGATCGGCTGTGCCGCCCCACTAAATACACATTTCTGTAAAACAAGAAACACTCGCATCATGAAACTTTCGTGAAATGTAAACAACAGACAATATCATAGCAAGCAACTTTCGCAATTAAAAATTTAGTATTTAGTGTCAATTATGATTCAATGACTTCGCAGCATGAAACTTTTGGGGACCTGAACCAATAAATCTGAACATTAATATGCGCATGGAAGTTTTGCATTTTACAGTAAGTTAAGGGTGATTTTTCCAACATTTTCTAGCCTAACGACTATCACAAATGGATGAATTTTTTTTTTTTTTGGGGGGGGGGATGTGGTCATTACATAATGTAATGTAACATAAAGTAACATTGGTCATATCATGGAACTTACCACCAATTATTTTTCATTTTCTGTTAAAATGATATTGTCACATGTTGCCAAGCTCGCTGAAAACGTTCTGGAATATTGATAGCAAGAACAAGCTGTTCATATAAAACAAGTCATGGAAAAAAACTAGACCTTATTAGGTTTAATCTTGGTTTACAACACTAGACCATCGATTACAAAAACAAAAACAAAAAAACAACCCAAAAAATGAAAATTCCAAGTACCTGAAACTGAATATAGAGACAGGGTTAAAAAATATGAATGCGACTGTGTCTCCTATATGCCTCCGCCTAAATTCAGTTGATGGCTCACACTGTTCTAGAAATAACTAGAATAAAATGCCTAAAATTACATGTTAATTGACCTCTTTGACATTTGACCTTACAACCCAAAAGTCTGATCACTTTATCTCCTCTTAGTCATGAATACAAAATAGTTGAGATATGGTGATAACAAAGCTAATAAAACATTAATTTCACATACATGTATATTGACCTCTTTGACCTGTCACCTTTGACACCTTTGTGACCAAAAATCTAATCAGTTCGTCTCCCTATGGTGATGCATACTAGTTCCAATTTGAAGTTAAATGGCTCAAATTGTCCAGGAGTGTTAACAAGGCAAAAAACAGAAATTTTATGGTATTTGACCTCCATGACCTTTGACCTACATTTGCCAAAATATCTAATCAGATCGTCTTCCTATGGTGATACATACTAGGACCAGAGATTGAAGTTAATGGATCAAATGGTTCTTGAGATATAGTGTTAATATGCTAAAACATGCAATTTCAAAATTGACCTATATGACCTTTGACGTTTGACCTTTGATCTACGTATCCCAAAATCTAATCAGTCGTCTACCTAAGGTGATACATACTAGCACCAAGTTTTGCAGTGCATACCACAAATTGTTTGAGTTATCGTGAGACAATGCTAACACCTGAAATTTCAAAAATTGACCTGTGACCTATGACCTAAGTACCCTAAAATCCAATCCGATCATCTTCCTACGGTGATACATACTAGCACCAAGTTTGAAGTTCATACCTCAAATGGTTCTTGAGTTATCATGAGAACAAGAAAGCGGGACGGACGGACAGACAACCCCAAAATATCTACAAAAGTCTGAGTTTTTATTCAGTTCCGCATTCACTATTATGCTGATTTTGTTCGAAGCCGGATTATGTAGGGCATAATGGAACTAAAGGCCTATCTTGAACTTAAAACAGTATGATCCAGACATCTTGCCCGGGCAAGTGGCATATATACCATCGAGAGCTGAATATTCCAGCTTTATGATAGTATATTCAGCCTTATGATAGTATATTCAGCCAAGAAAAAAAAATTGTCGGAGAAACTTTAAGTGAGATTTTCTAATTTCTCCACACACTTTGTCAAGTATGAGATTCATATTTTTGATAGCTGTATTTTTCCAACATCAATAACAGTAGATTAGTTCATAATTTTACGTTCTTTTTACGTATATTGCAACATTCAGATTGAATATGTAATATTGATTATGAAATAGCCTTATATATATATATACTAATAATTCACATGAATAAAGTTTGAATGAAAATGATGTGATCCTAGTTCAATTATTAGCGAAAATTAGCGAGCATTTTTATTGTGCATGCTGTTCCATTGTTTCTCCATTCATGAAACTCGGATTATGTTTAGGACAAATTATCACTCATCTACGATGTTATTTTAGGAAAATTGTTTCATTACTATTTTTGGCTTATTTCTAGTTCTTCAGAGCTATAGAGAAGTGTTTTTTTCCAGGCAAATAAAGCTTATTTTTCAACAGTTAATTTTTTTTCCTTTTTCTTATTTGTCCTTTTGTCGACAACCTAATTGGTCGCTGAACTTGTGGTTGCCAAATTCAAGGAGCGACACACACACACACACACAAACACACACACGAGCACACACACAAACAAAAAAACAAACATGAGAGCACTCTCAAAATTGTAGAATTACCAATTTCACTTGTTGGGATGTTGTTCCTGGCTGAAAGTAGTTGATGACACAATAGACAAGGACGATGCAAATTCCAGCCACAAATATGAGTAATTCATTGGCTCTTTCTCCAAACACTCCATTCAGAACATATAATAAGATATATACTGCAAAATAAAATGAAATAGAGAGAAACAGAACAAACTGGTCAGGAATGACACAGGAAAAAGCGAATTAAAAAGGCAAATAGATGTGATGGGCAAGGAGAAGAAGAAAATATGTTCAGAGCAGGGAGTATAAGAAGGAGAAGAAAAGTTATTACAGCAAAGAGAAAGAAGGAGGAGAGAGGTAAATTACTAGTAAACAGAAGATTTATAAAAAAAAAAGAGAGGAATGATGAAAGAGATAAACAGATATTGTGGAAGATAGCATTGAATACAAGGAAGAAAAAAAAAAGAGAGCAGAAAACAACTAAAACTCTGGAAGATTTTCATATTCGAACTTTCAGCCAATATGGCAATTATCTTCATATCTTATTAATGTTATTGTGCAAGCTGTTCGCTTGGATATGATTGTAATTTTTTAACACCCAACCTTGATTCTAGAAATAGCAAAACATAAGTTTCTACAAGTACATGTACGTATGTAATTTCATTAACCAAGCAAATATGCCTTGAATGAAAAATCCCCAATTTAGACTTATTACACTTCCCTCTCTTGTCTCTTCTAAACAAATACATGTACAAGTTAAAGTGATGGCCTTAACACCAAAACAGAAAAGAAGAATAACAAAAAATTTAACAAGTAAATGTAAGAATGCACTTATGAGCAAATTCAGAAAAGAGAAAGCAAGGACCGAAGGTGCAGTAATTCAAAACAAGATGAATGCGACTGCATCTCCTATAAATTCAGTTGATGGCTCAAACTGTTCTTGAAATATTGTGATAACCAGAATAAAAAGCCTATACCTAATTACATGTTAGTTGACCTCTTTGACATTTGACATAATAATTTGACCTTATAACCCAAAATTCTGGTCACTTTATCTCCTGGTCACTTTATCTCCTCCCAGTCATGAAAACAAAATAGTTGTGATATGGTGATAACAAAGCTAAAAAAACATTGATTTCACATATAATGACATCTATGACTTGTCAATTTTAACTCCTTGAACAAAAATCTGATCAGTTCACAGGCCTTAAATTTCATCATTTTTAGGGCAAGGCCAGTTTGGCCTTAAATGCCTCATAATTTTTAAGGGCACTAAGGCCACTACAAAGGGCACCAAGGCCAAAGTCATTTTTCAAAAAGGGCATCGAAGGCCAACTTTGTTTTCTGCTTATTTTTTAGTGTGTTTCAAATGTCAAATATCTCAAAATATGTTATATATTTCATATACCAATCATTTTTAACCGTTTCCTTTCTGCTTGTTTTTGACCATGGAAAGTCTTGGTTTTGACTGTTTTTTTATCCCCCCCCCCTGTAATTATAGGCCTACTGTTCATTTGGTTATTGTGTTGATGATTTGAATCTCTTTATTATTTGTGAAGTAAACAAGAAAAATGATATTTAGGCCTACATGTAAGTCATGGTGATGTTTTAAAATCCACGAGCTCAAAATGATCAAATCCTGATTTCATTTTCTTCCCTTCGACACCACACCACGATTTCTATATCGCTTTTTTTAATTTTTTAATTTTTTGAATATTTTACACAAATCCCGCGGGTGTCCCTTCCTTTCTTTTTTAGAGGGATTCACACAGCAATTTCAAGCTTGTATTTAATTTGCACATAATTTTACTACGTAAAAGTTGGTTAGACACTTCAAAAATTGGCTTGAATTTAACTTTTATTTTAGTCAAAGCTAAAATCTCATGATGCTACAACTCATCCTCCAGTAAAAGACAGTTATATTCTTCCATTTAATATGATTTTTTATTGGATTCCTGCTTCAAAAACTCTGTTTTTGGTGTCAATTTAATGAACTTCTCCGATTATTCTTACTTTTCAAACATGTATAGTCACATGACTCATGCTCGCGATCGCAATCGATCGCGATCGCAATATCTGCGATCGTGATCGCAAACATGAGGTGTCGTGGTCCAGTGGTTTAAGGCGCTTGACTGGAGATGCGAGGATCGGGCGTTCGATCCCCGGCACGGCACTTATGCCCTTGAGCAAGGCATTTTATCTACATTGCTCTTTTATCATACATCAAATAAATGAAATGCTAAAGGCATATTGATACCAGCGTGTGCATGTGTGTAATTAAAAAAAAAAAAAAAAAAAAAAAAAAAATGAGATACGTGACTATAAGAGCTTGAGAAGGAAGGATATTCGGAGAAATTCAATAATTTGACACCAAAACAGACTTTTTGAAGCTGGAATCCAATAAAAAATCATTAAATGGAAGAATATAACTATCTTTTACTGGAAGATGAGTTGTAGTATCATGAGGTTTTAGCGTTGACTAAAATAAAAGTTGAATTCAAGCCAATTTTTGAAGTGTCTAACCAACTTTTACGTAGTCAAATTTATGGACAAATTCAATGCTAGCATGAAATTCTTAAATGAAATAAATATAATGTGGTGTCAAATGGCCTGGAAGTAGGTGAAAAACTGGGCTTAGAGCATCACAATCCCGATCACGATCCGAGGTCCGGAACGGGTTTTCAAAAGGAAGCGGCCCGCTAGGCTTCACCTCTTACGTGCGACTCAACTTAGTGCTGTCAACACATTGAGTCAAAATCAGGTTGCGATATTTTCGCGAGCTGCGTTTTAAATCAGTGACAGCGAACGCATGGCGTGTGCGCGCAGATTTTATTTACTTTTGATGATGAAACAAACCTGATGTATTATACCTTATATGTACATGTACTTGCAGAGCATATTATAAATTAGGGAAAAGGGCACAACGGCCGGTTTGAAAAAAGGGGCACTGCCTTTTTGGCCGTGAATTTATCATTTTTTGGGAGGGCATCTCGGCCAGTAATAGGGGCATCGACGGCCTGGCCGCCGATGGCCGTCGATTAATTTATGCCCTGAGCATCTCACTATGGCGATGCATACATGTACAGTGGCGTATCTAGGGATTATGGCACCGGGGGGGGGGGGGGAACAATAAAGTTACGCCACTGCCCCCCTGGGTGCTCAAACTTATCTACGTTATTGTACAAGTGAGGGAGCAAAGTGACCGAACAGCAATTTTTTTCTATTTCTACCCCTAAAAAAATGCAATATTTCGTGCATTTTACCCAGTAAATTTGGCAATTCACCACCGCAATCGAGCGGCAGAGAATCTCGAATTTTGTACATTGATAAATGGTTTTCTACTCACTCACTTCTACAATCAGGAGCAAAACTAACAAAAACCCTTGAAAAATAGACGAGAAATTTTGCAAGGTGACCTAAAGCAGGGCTGTCAACTTTGGGGAACTGCTTGGAGGGGGAATCATATTTTTTTGTTCTCGCCAGCCCTCCAAAAGTCGCTCAGTGTGGGGGAGGGTTGGCCTGACAAGCCAAAGCGGGAGAGTTTACAGCTCTGCCCAAAGTTTTCAAATGTTGAACCTACAAATGCTGTTTTATACGCTTTATCCTATATTGTGGGTGCAATATTTAGCAGGATTCAGATGAAACTTACATGATAGCGAACAAAGCAATGACAATTACATCTTTATTTTTTCAAATTTTGAACCCTTTAAGCTATTTAAGAACTATATACTGAGGGTACAAAATTACAAGATCCTGACAGAAAATAATTATGTGAGGGAGCAAAGCTACAGAGCTTTGGAAAAAATTTTGCATTTAAAACCCTCACAAAATATATTTCTAATGCATTTACCCTGCGGATTTTTTTTTTTTTTTTTTTTTGGGGGGGGTGCATAATCCATAAGGATTATGATTTTTCTTGATTCCCACCCCTTTTTTTTTCTCCTTTGTGGTTTTTGCGCCCCCGCCAAGTGCCCCTTGGCCCCCCCTAGATACGCTACTGGATGCATACTAGTTCCAAGTTTGAATTTTATGGCTCATATTGTTCAAGAGAGTGTTAACAATTGACCTCTATAGCCTTTGACCTTTAACTACGTACCCCAAATTGTAATCAGATCGTCTTTCTATGGTGATACATACATGTTAATTATTTATTATTAATTTTCAATTTGCCAATTTTGTTAATTGTAATATACTTATCATGTACATGTATTGCTATTCATATGTTTGTTAAATGTAATATTATTTAGTCTTGATCTATGTATGTGCAGCGCATAGAGAAGTGTATACTTATTATGCACTTTATAAGTAGAGTATTATCATTATTATTATTATGTATTGGCGCTAAGTTTGAAGTTCATAGCTCAAATGGTTCTTGAGATATTACGTTAATGAGGCCAACACCGGCAATTTCAGAAAATGACCTGTTACCTTTGACCTATGTACCCCAAAATCTGATCAGATTTTTTCTCCTTTGTGTTTTTTGCACCCCCGCCAAGTGCCCCTTGGCCCCCTCCCCCCTAGATACACTACTGGATGCATACTAGTTCCAAGTTTGAATTTTATGGCTTATATTATTCAAGAGAGTGTTAACAATTGACCTCTATAGCCTTTGACCTTTAACTACGAACCCCACATTGTAATCAGATCGTCTTTCTAGGGTGATATATATTAGTGGTAAGTTTGAAGTTCATAGCTCAAATGGTTCTTGAGATATTACGTTAATGAGGCCAACACCGGAAATTTCAGAAATTGACCTGTTACCTTTTGACCTTTGACCTATGTACCCCAAAATCTGATCAGATCGTCTTGCTATGGTGATATATACTAGCATCAAGTTCGAAGTTCATACCTCAAGTGGTACTTGAGTTATCGCGAAAATGAGAAAGCAAGACGTACAGATGGACGGACGGACGGATGGACAACCCGAAAACATAATGCCTCTGGCGCCACCTTCGGTGGGCAGAGGCATAAAAAAGGAATACATGTCAAAGAACCACATGAAAGAGAATAAAACAGAATAGAAGGTATGTTTTCTTACCAGCATTGAAGAGCAGTAAGATTGCAAATATAGTATCAGTTGATTCTGATGGTGAGGGTGCTGGTGTTGTTTGGGTATCTGTTGTATCTTTGATCAGTTCTACGAGGCGTGTGATGGTGAGAGCAATGACCACCATGATACTCAATGATGAGCAAATGAGAAAGATCCATTCTAAGGGTGTTAAGTCTTTCAAGGATCTCCGCTGAATGAGAGAAGATAAAAGAAAGAGAATAAGAAAGACCCATTTTTTTAAGGGTTGTTACGTCTTTACTGTATGAGGGAAGATGAAAGAAAGAGAATATTTGGCACTTTACAGTGCATATCAACAAAAAGTATACCTAACTTTGGTAGCTTGTAAGTAAAATGTTATAACATTTACATGTATGGCTTCTATTTTATAGTAAAGACCAACTTACTTATAACTTCTGCCCAATGATACCTTATTCATAACCATGCTGCAACAGATAACTGAGCAGCAGGCTTTTCAAAAAGTATTATTAAAATCCTTATGCACCAAGTTTAGGATGAAGCAACGAATGTGGGTCAAAACCATTTATGCATTTATTTCATTTCAAAACAATTGCTTAGTTATTTCAATTGATTTTGTGCATATGAATAGAAAAGGTGTTGATATCAACTCAAACTCAATAAAAGGCTTATTACAAGCAAAATTTATATTTTCTTAGCCATGATGACACAATCTCGGTCTCATCTGCATCTCTTATTTACAGGACTCATTGACTCATTCAAAATGGACAAAGTTTATCTGGGAAGGAGGCGGTGTGGCGCAATAGGATAGTTGTCACAGGCCCGTCGGAAGGAATTTTAAAGTGGTACGATTTCAGTGGGGGTCTGGGGGTGAAACCCCAAGTGGGGTTCAAATGAACAGAACCCCTCGTGTGGGTGTAAGGGAACATTTTGAACGGGGGAGGGGATGTGACACCCAAATTTGCCGAAAATAATGCTGCACCCTAACCCTCCCCCTAATAATAAGAAAAGAAAATTACAGATGTAGAGATCATGATCATACAGGGCCATTTTCAGAAGGAGGGGGCTAACGCCTTTTGCCTGAATACAGGGAATAATTTTTAGCAAAAAAATTGCATAGCAAAACTTCTATACAAAATAATTTTTGCATAGCAGTTGGATAAACTTGTATAGCAATTTTTTTTCTCATGTAAACAAAGACTTTAAGTGCAAATTTTCAGCCCATTTTCAGCCATATTCACACTAACTTAAATCAGTCATATATGTCCCAATAGAAAATCCACAAATCACAATAAATTCGGAATATTCTCACCGTCCCACGGCATTGATTAAAAATTATCAAACGATCGAACTGTACCGAAAGTCAATAAACAACAACTCCAGGTACCGCGCACATGCGATCGCGATGCATATAATTAATCCCATGTGCAGTGTCATTGCACTTGTGCAATGAAACGTGCATCAAAACAACACTCACGGTTAGAAGGTGATCGTAGCGCGCCATGTGCTTGTGTGACAATGGGGTATGTGTGTATTAGCTTCACGGTTAGAGAGTGACTGCAGTAAGTAGACTGCAGTGACTGCAGTGAGTAGTACTAGTATGCTTTGCGCGCAGTGCTTGGGATGGGAGTATAGTGTGCATGCAGGCCATATCCCGAGTGTGTAGCTTTGCGGTCTGTGTGTACGTGTGTATCCCGAGTGTGTAGCTTAGCGGTCTGTGTGAGTACGTACATCTTACGCTGTGTTTACAGCTGGCTTAGTAATTCACTCACTCGCGCTTCGCTATAACACTCGGATTACTGAAGTGTGAATGAGTTCGCTCTTAAACATGTATGTTTCCGTTTGCATCGCAGCAACTGCGATTCATAAAAAAAAATGCGTAGCAAATGGCTGAAAATGCATCGCAAATTGCGATGCGATACAGGGAAAATTATTCCCTGGAATATCAACTTTTCAATTTCAAAATGTTTGCAAGCGAGCGAGCAAATTTTAAAAAAACTTTTAGTAGAGAAAATGTATAGAAGTTACATACAACAGTTACAGTTATCTTGGAACATCGCTGCCCAAATATGTGGATATTCTTTCTCCTCGCTGCCCGAATATGAAGTGGTGGTTGCCCGAATATCGGAACTTTGAAAATCCTTGGGGGAGGGGGGCTGCAGCCCATTGCCAAAGGGGACGCTTTTTGCCCCAATATCAACTTTTCATTTTCTAAATTTTTGTGAGCGAGCGAGCGTAGAGAAAATGTACAGAAGTTACATAATTATCTTGAAACCTTGCTGCCCAAATATGTGGATATTCTGGCACCTCACTGCCAGAATATGAAGTGGTGGTTGTCCGAATATCGAAACTTTGCCGAAGGGAGAAGCCTTTTGCCTGAATATCAACTTTTCAGTTTCTAAATTTTTGCGAGGGAGCGAAGCGAGTGAGCAATTTTTAAAAAGTTTTCGTAGTGAAAATGTACAGAAGTTACATTCAGAAGTTACATAATAATCTGGGAACCTTGCTGCCCAAATATGTGGATATTTCTCCTCGCTGCCCGAATATGAAGTAGTGGTTGCCTGAATATCGGAACTTTGCCGAAGGGGGACGCCTTTTGCCCAAATATCAACTTTTCTGTTTCTTAATTCTTGCGAGCAAGCGAAGCGAGCGAGCAATTTTTGTAAGTTTTCGTAGTGAAAATATACAGAAGTTACATTCAGAAGTTACATTATTATCTGGGAATCTCGCACTTCATTTTGCTGCCCGAATATGAAGTGGTGGTTGCCCGAATATTGGAACTTTGAAAATCTTCTGGGGGGGGGGGGCTGCAGCCTATTGCCTAAGGGGGACGCCTTTTGCCCAAATATTAACTTTCCAGCGAAGCGAGCGAGCAAAACAAATTGTCATATTTGTCCTTCTTTTTCTTTCTTCCCCTTTTCCTTTCCTTCTTTATCTCTTTCTTTAGGATATTATTTTTAAGATTTGCGATTGGATGAACAAGTTTTTGTGGCATATATACTGTTCTTCGGTTTATGTGATAATGCGTTTCATAATAATGGAAAAAAAAGGCAAAGTCACTTCGATATTCGTGTTCTTCCAATAAGGTGGTGATAAGCCTACGATCAGCCTATGATCATGACATTTATCACCCTCCCACCTTCTCTCTTCTTTTCTCTTCTCCTTTCTTCTCCCTCTCTCTCCCTCCCTTTCTCTTCTCTTCTCCCTCTCTCTCTCTCTCTCCTTTTCTCTTTCTCTTTTCTTCTTCCTCTCCATCTCTCTCTTTTTTTTCTTTTTTTTTAGGCTGAAAAGTGGTACAGTCAATACCGTACCAACCGTAGCGGCTCCGACGGGCCCGAGTTGTCAGGCTCTGAATATAACTATCGTCGTAGGCGTGCGTGGGTTCAGGTCATGCGCATGACCTGACAAAAACGATTGCTGCTGCGTTGTGTATAAGCATGCCCCTCCCTTCAGTTCCCGATGCAAGCTCCGTTCCTCGGACAGAACGTTAACTGGAGGCCCAGTGTGTAGGAGAGTCCCACCCTATGCAAGTTAATACGCTAGATTTCTCGCGCAGAGTAGGGTGTAAACTAGGTGTTTAGTGTGCCTGCAATACACATCACGTATGTCTTCACACAGATCATCGTGATAGACTGCATAGCTCTAAAGTTGACGATTACCAGAAGAAGAAAAAGAAGAAGAAGAAAAAGAAGAAGAAGAATAAAAAGAAGAAGCAATTTTTATAAATGAAAGTTTACTATCAATTAATTGGTAATCCTCGACACATGTATCCTTTTTATTTTTTCAGTCTTAAAAGTAAGCACATGTAAACCTTCAAGTTCATGCACTATTTGAGAATAACACCTCATGCACCTTATGCATAATCAGGGCCCTCATGCATAAAAAGTTGCGATTAAATGCAACTCGAAAAATTTAACCCAAGTCTCAAATACGCGATCCTGATTGGTTGAAAATCAAGTTGCGTTTAATTTATGGAGTTGCGTTTAATCGCAACTTTTTATGCAAGAGGGGCCAGGAGAAATAGTGCAATGCAGAGAGTTTTTAGTTATCATGTGACAAGAAGTTAGAAGGCTGTTAAAATTAACTGAGATTACCATATGGATTGAAACAAGGTCATGTGAAAGCTTAGACTGGGTCTGAGCCAAAAGTAGTCAACATAAACCCTAAATTTTCAATTTAAGGTTTGTGTCTGCCCCTGTACATGTATATCACATGAAAGCAGAGAATCTGTAGTTTATGAAAATGTACATGTCTCTTCATGGTCATGTTCCGTTTTTTTGAAAATAACCTTTAAAATGGAAAAAAGCACCCTCAGAGCGCGACAGGACGGGATTACTGGAAAAATCAATGAAGTAAAAAGTTTAGGGGAATTTGAAAAATAAAGGTTTGAGTTGGAATACTATATGCAATATTATTCAATGCCTAATGTCAGTTCTGGCAATATTCTGTTATAATTGGGTTAAAAGTTTAACTTTTTGGTGCAAAATTGTATTTTGGGGCACTTTGACAACCCCTTTTTATTTTTTTGTCAGATAAACTGGAGTTTATAGACTGAGGTCTTGTAAAGTATCAATAAACTATCGTACCATCACTTCTGTACCATTAAATTTGATTCCCTTATATTTCGAGAATTGTGATGTGTTACTTTTTTTTCCATCCTGTCGCATTTAGGGGGTATTTAAGTGTTTATAGGCGCGACGGGACGGAATTTTGCATGGAAAGTACAGTCCAATGTATGTCATTTGATGTTAGTATACTTTTTTTTAACCCTAGCAAGTTTTTATTTATTTAATTTGAATAAACAATAGAGAATGACACTTTTCTTACCTGACCAATTTAGTTCTACGACAATTTTTTAGAGAAAAGAACTATTTGATGATATCAAAAATTTATTTTCAAAATCCCAATTTGTTTTGTACATGGTGCAAAAGTGGCCACCCTTTACAGTGATTTTTATCTGTTTTAATTTGAATTAACAATAAAGCTTGCCACTTTTCTGTGCCTTAACATTTTAGTTCTACCATAGTTTAAAAGAAAAAAGTACAGTTGGATAATATTTTAGATTTTTAAAAAAATCCCCATTCATTTTGTACATGGTGCAAAAGGTTCCGTCCTGTCGCACGACACCCATTCATCAATTTTCAAATTAAAAAGAATTGATTGGGCCAAAATCATAGCTTGATGTTTGAATGTAATGTGCTCTATCATACTAATAAAAAATCACAAGACATAGCTAGTTTTCAATTTTAACTTTGATAGAATTTTACTTTGAATCTGTCATACAAAATTTCACCATTCTATCGTTCTGTCCCATCGCCCTAAAAAAAAATTGTTACCATAGAGACTTACATAACACATTCATATGGCTTGACTCATGTTCGTTACATCAGCCAAACTTGGTACAAGGAGATTTTGAGGGCACTTTTGAAACACGCTGGTGCTCAGTCATCCGTAGCAGAAAAGTCATGAATGAGGTATCACTGGACAGAAAACAAGTTAATCTTCACCATGAAATAAATTTCAAGGTCACGTTCGTTATAGCTTTTTAATTAGAAGCTATCGAACTTGGGTACACACTATTTTTTATATGCACTGTAGAAGCCTAGCCTGCATGTATTGAGGTCATGCTTAAAGTGCAATCCAAACTTGCTAATAAGATGATTAGCATGAAAGCAGTAAAATAAGAAAAACAGGATGGTGAAAGTTTGGAAGAAATCAGACAAGAAATAAGAAAGTTATGGATGTTTGAAAAATGAGATTACTACATATATGCGAATATCAAATTGGCAATTTGGTGAGTCGCTTGTAACATACTGGCGGTCAATTCTCCCGTGTGTCGTTCACAAAAATATCATTAAAGGAAAATGAAACCCTGGGGAAAAATAATTTTTAATGAACAGAGAGGATAGAGAGAAGAAATTTTTAAAAAGTTCCATCAAAATCAGTTAGAAAATGAGAAAGTTATGAAAGTTTGAAAAGTCTCAGTTTACTTTCTATGGCGATCCTCAAATTGGCAATGTTGCTTCAAAGTGACAGGTTTAGTAGCACAAGTCTCCATATGTTTTGTACACAAAATTTCATATTTTCTCGAAGTTAACATTTTCCTATGATATATCTTGAGCTAAGAAGACAAGCTGCACCTTGAGAGATAATGGGGAAAATATGAAATTTTGTGTGCAAAACATATGGAGAGTTGTACTATTAAACCTGTCACTTTGAAGCAACATTGCCAATTTGAGGATTGCCATAGAAAGTAAATTGAGAGTTTTCAAACTTTCATTACTTTCTCATTTTGTAACCGATTTTGATGGAACTTTTTTTTGAATTGCTTCTCTCTATCCTCTCTTTTCATTAAAATGGATATTTCCCAAGGGTTTCATTCTCCTTTTGCGATTTTCTCTGAAGTACCTTTACCCTCGAGGCAGTACTAAAAATATACAGTAGAGCATATTGGTCCTCAAGAAAGAAAAAGATCCTACTGAGTAATAATTCTTTTTAAAATGGCAGTTTAGTCACTTTGTGTGTTGGAGCGTATGGGAGAGTTGTCCGCCCCTACATCACAGTGACAATACCTATTTGGCCAATTTGAAATTCCATTATAGTGATTACAACTTTCAAAAATACATAACTTTCTTATTGCTTGTCCGACTTCATTAATACTTTCACCAATTATCTGCTTCTGATTTTTCCTCTTTCTTTAAGAGCAACTTGCCATTAAAATTGGATTTTCCTTTTAAGAATGGTCAATGTTAAAGATTTTCAGGTCTCCTAACGGTAGACCAAAAGCTTCAGTCTCTCTGTTCCACTGAGACTACGTCTGGCTCCACTAACCTCCGTACATAGAGACTGGTACCGTGTTTACACAATGATCCAGCTCGCAGGTTCGACACGACTCTCGTGTCGAACCCACCTCAAGCTCCCACGGGAGGAAAACTGTGATCACGTTTATACATGTATTGAATTGGCGAGTTCGACCCGGCTTGCGGATCAGACGGGAGTAGAATAACGTCACAAACGTGGTTGATTGGCAAGCCGTCACAAACTGTTTTACTTTTCCTTTGTTTGTTTTTCTCTCATAATTTCTTTTTTTCCCCTTCTTTCATCTTATCTCTTCTATATTGTTTATGTATTTCTCTGTTTCCTCTCATAATTCCTAATGAATTTCTTTGTTTTTCCTTCTTTCATCTTCTCTCTTCTATATTAATTTTGTTTATGTATTTATTTGTTTCCCCTTATAATTCTTAAAGAATTTCTTTGTTTTCCCTTCTTTCATTTTCTCTCTTCTATATTTGTTTATGTATCTCTTTGTTTCCTAATGAATTTCTTTGTTTTGGCTTCTTTCATCTTCTCTCTTCTATTTTTCTAATGAATTTCTTTGTTTTGGCTTCTTTCATCTTCTCTCTTCTATTTTTCTTATGTATTTCTTTGTTTAATCTTAATTCTTAATGAATTTCACTGTTTTTCATTCTCTTTTTTCTTCTTTTCTTTTTGTTTTCCCTTTCATAAATTGCCGTGTTCGACAAGGCTTTCTGTTTATACATAAAAAAAATTGCCGGGTCTAATATGACTCTCGGATCAAAACCTACTATTCTGGCGGACCTAAAAAAGTGTGTTCGACCCGAGTCTCGGATCACACTGATCGCGTTTATACATCATAAAATTGCCGTGTTCGATACGAGTCTCGTGTCGAACCCAAGAGTCGTATCAATGTGTAAACGTGGTATAAATGATATCATAAGCCGTGGGGGGGGGGGGGGGGGGCTTTTTCCTGTTTTTGATACCCTGAACGAGATCCCCGGGTTACCCGTCTGGTGGTAAAAAAAATGACCCATTGTACTCGTTTTCATCATACTGTACAGGCCACCCCCAGGAAAAAATGTTATAAAACAGATTTTTTTGTCTAGGAGAGAGAAGAAACCAGCTTGTACTAGCAACATGGAAGAAAAAAAGAAAGAAAAAAAAAAAACCCAGCTTGTACTAGCAGGCATGGAAGAAAAGTAGATCTAGATCTAGGGTCTACACAGGTTTCCTAATCCTATTCCATGAGAATAAATTGAAGTAGATCTAGATATAATCATAAGATTCAGAAGGTAGACTGTACATGTATGTACGTTGTAAATTCTCTGTGAATTCAATTTCATTTAAAAAATTTAGGAATTGTACATGTATGAAACAAAGTCATAGATCTAGTATAAATTATAATGTTACATCTCTCACAGCATTTGTTTGGTTAGAACATGTTGTTGGATTGAAAAAGTGGGCTACATACATGTACGGTATATCGTGGTTGAGGAAATAACTCATTCTTTAGCACGCAAAAATAAAGTGCACAATCTATGGATGGGGAATTAGAAAAACGGTGCGTGTAACGCAATGAAGCGCTTCTGTGCAGAGTAAATGGTGGTTTCCACAACCACAATTAACCGATAGTGGTTCAGAGATTTCTTAAGGTCCTAATTAATCAGCTTTCCCACCTCAAATTGGCAAATATTATTCTTTTTTCCTAGATCTAGATCTACTCCTACATAGTTCGAAAAAAATAAAAATCTTTATTAAGTGAACCAATGTGAATGAAAATTGCAAAATTAAACAGAAAATTGCCAATTTGCACACAAAAATAGTGATTATATAATTTACTGTGTTTGCAAATTTAGACACTTTAATGATAAGTTACAATTAACTTGCTCTTATTCGAGAACAGCACAACTGCATTGAAAATGGACTCAAAATTTTCAGTAAATTTGTCTCTTTCTGCTCATAGACCTATAACTATAATTAATGTGTAATTCATAGCATTTTGGATCAAAAGATACTGCAAAATTGTCATCACTAAAAGGAGACACTGTATGATGGAGGGACCTAAAGGTACGCACTTTGTTTCCAGCCGCTAAAAAGTCATTTTATTCAGGGGCTTATAAAAAATGCAAATTTCTTTAAATATCTTGGTTCTACATATTCTGAAGTTAGATCGCTGAGAAAATTAAGACGGACGAATGTCAATAACATTCATTTTCAAGACCATGTCAATGCCCATGTCAAATTTTGTTTAAACCAAATGAAAGGGTCCTAAAGCTACGCACACGTAATAAAAGAATGCAAATCTTGATTTTGAAGCTGACTGATGAAAATTTCATCCAGATTTCAAAATAGTGATAATAGTCAAAAATAAAGGGAAATTACTCATTCTTTTTGGCAAACGTAAATTGTTGTTGCTATTTAGCCCCTTTCACACCGGGCCGTAGATTTGCGTTGTGCGCCAAAATTACGTGCAGGATTGGCGTAGTCCCTGCGTAGGTTATGCATAGGCTGGCGTACCCTGTGCATAGGCACAGCGTACCTATGGCATATAGCTCTCCGAATCCGAACGCATGCGGCGCTCTAATTTTTGGGCATGTGATTGCTGGCAACTGAGCTTCCGGGTCCGGCCAGAGTGTCATTGACAATGTGTTAGAAGACGTGGTCAGCCTAGCAAAAACTCCCTTTTGTTCCTAATCTAGCAAATAATCGTGTTTTTATACAGTTGATATTTAAATGGGATTCTTCTGTGAAGCCACCCAATGTGGGATGTTGAGCCGACGATGCAAAACGTGTTTTCAGCAGAACAATCATGCACAAAAAAAGCAAGGAAATATCAGTGTATGCTCGCTATAGCTATAGACTGGAACCGGAACTTTATGTGCCAACATCGTTGTCCCCGATATCGGAATCGGGAGCTGATATCGGCTGATATCGGCTATATCATTTGAAGTTGAACAATGTCATGTGCCTGTAGTTTCCTGTTGAGATATTTTTGCATGCCTTTATGTTCTATACCACTTTTGTATCATTTCTTTTCTACTTAATTCTACCTATTTTCTTCTCTTTCCATAGCGCTTAGAGACTTAATTGTAATTTGCGCTATATAAAAATTGAGAATTATTATTATTATTATGCGATAGGGAGAATTAGGGTACCTATGCGTAGGATTGCGTATAACAGGTGTAGGGTTGCGTACATATACCTAAGTCTGGCGTGCACAGCGTCGGACAAGGACCCACTTAACTTTCAATGCAACACCCCTCAATGTTGCTAAAAACAATGTACAAAATTAATTGAAAATGTATACACTTCTAATTTTACATTATACAGGTACTCACATAAAATTGATTGCTTGGATGGATTTGTTGAAGTTCAATCCCCAGCAAGCCGTTAGGCAATGTCCAAAGGGTATAAAATTTCAACTTTTGACTGCCAAAACCTGTCCATCGCCGAACTAATTAAAAATACTAGTTATGCATGGGTGTGACCTTTCAAAGTGCAGCGACTACACTCCGGGTCACTTCTGCCATACAGTAGCTCAGCTACTGTTGGCAGATGACGCAATAAATCATCGTTTTTTGGTAAGTTGTAAGTTGTTTAACTAAATTTAATTTAATGATTGTTATCAATCAATGGTGGAACTTTACTTAGTTTAATTTTTAGTTCAAAACTATTTGTAATTTCAGCGAAAAGCATGTACCGTAATGTCACCAATGTGCACCCTTGTAATACAGCTTCATTGCTGCAATGCTCTGTGTCAACTGCCCTAGTCTCTCCGGAGCGCAATGAACGAATACGATTGGCTCGCAGATACTAAAGCAAAATAACTAAGGAACAACTATGCGGCGTTTCGCTCGCTGCCGATTGCGCAAAGAATGACGGCATGAAAAGTTCGTTCCCAAAGAGGATTATCCACGGGGCTTTTTTATGTTCTGCTATTTTTTTTGGTTGTAAAACAAGAACTTCCTTTTTAGCAGACTGAAACAAAATAAATAATATGCACCATATACATGTATTTTGTTTTCGATTAACAGAGCTCAAGTTCCACAGATGTTGGCCAAACAATTTTTTCGCATGAAAAATACTTTGGAAACAAATAATCTTTGTTCAAAGTTTGCTGTCTTCCGAGACTGTTTATGTTCCAGTCTTGACACGCCATCCTACAACACACAAATCATGACGTAGGCAGCCCGACGAGCTCATTACACAGTGCGCATGCACAATCCCGCAAAGACAATGCGATAGCCAGATAGCTTCCTGCGTATGGTTTAGTAGCGCGCTGTGCACTGAGTGAATATTTTTACAACAGAGTGATTTATCTTAGAAGCAAGATGCAATTTTTCAGGTGGATTTTATTCACAAGCATTTTCGGCATCGAATGGTGGGAGATTCCTCAACAAGCGTGGTATTTTCTGAAAATTATGAATCCAAAACTGTCAAACCCCTCGACTGGTGGCATTACGGTAGTTGCACTTTGTCATCGCAGTTTGCAACACTAGAAAACTGCCGACTCGTACGGCGCTGTGTATAGTTAGCTAAAGGGTACGTAGGTTTGCTTATGCTGAACCCACACTAAGCAAAAGTACGCAACACTATGTCCTTCCATACGTAACACTACGCCAGCCTTAAAGGATTTTTCGTGGGACTGGCGTTGGGTAGCATACTATTGCGTAGGCATGGCATACAGTAGCATAGTGTTACATTAGGGGTTAGGGTTAGGGTTAGGGTTAGGGTTAAATCCCGTGTTGAGTCAAATTAAGCCGCAGGCTCCACTCCTTGCGTAAAAACTGCGTATTTGCTGTGTCGTGCTCTATGCCGAAAGTACGCGAAAAAATTAAACATGTTTAATTTTTTTTGTCCATCTCGCAAACCCCTTTGTGTCCCTAGGCCTATTACCACGTAGGCCAGTGTAGGCACAGCGCAGAGCAGCGTAAGCTGGGCATAGTCGGTACGCTGCACTATGCAACTCAACGCAGGCCTGGTGTGAAAGATGCTCAAGTCACAGCAGAAATTTGGCGCTTTGAACACGTCGCATTGCGCGTATTTGTGGGGAGCATAGCTTAAGTTTAGGACCTGCACGGCTTTAGCTAGGACCCCATGCCATACTGCTAATGTTAGTGCTATGGCTCACTCATAGGCCCTTGCCTATGTGGGACTGTGTCCAACATTCATTGTTGCAGGACTTGCAGCAGTACTAAAAAACAGACATAAAAATTGCTCTAAGCAAGATTTAATTTTCTTAAATTTGCTAGATTACCTGATTCATGGACTCTTCAACTCTTACTGTACCACAAATTTGGGGTTTCAGAGTTGAAAGTGAAATTTTAAATACATGCAATTATTTTCCTCTCATGTATGAATGATCTAGACTGGAAAAAGGCCCGCTGATACACAGTTTTTGAAGCTTAGTCACCCGTAAAAGCTATTGTAGAGTACAACTACAAGCTTATCTTCAGATAAGCTTGTATGATGGGGGGACCTAAAGCTACGTACTTTGTTTCCAGCGGCTAAAAATTCACTTTTTCAATGATCTATGCCAATTTCTTTCATATATCTTGGTTCTACATACTCTTAAAATTAAATCCCTGAGAAAATTACGACAAATATCAATAACATTAAGTTTAAAGTCGATGTCGATACCCATGTCGAATTTGGTTGACAAAATGAAAGGGTCCTAAAGCTACACACATGTAGTAAATAAATGCAAATCTTGACTTTGAAGCTGACTGATGCGAATTTCACCCTGATTTGCAAATAGTGATAATTTTACGAAAAATAAAGGGAAATTACAAATTCTTTTTGGCTTACGTAAATGATAATCTCATTGCTCAGTCACACCAAAAGTTTGGCGCATTGAACGCGTTGCATTGCGGGGTTCGTAGCTTTAGGACCTGCGTAGCTTAAACTTTAGGACCCCTGACCATATATTTATAGTCAAGGATTGTATTTCCGAACAGCATGGTATTACTGAACCAGTAAAATAAAGCACATAAAATGGCTTTCATACGCGTGGAACTACGCGTATGTTCTCCACACTACTGAAACAAAGAACACGGTACAAGATCATAAAATGAGGCAAAAAAACGTAAGTAATATTTTAGGAACTGCTCTCTGGTCACACCAAGTAATAGTGGTCATACTGACAACTAAGCGGGACAAATGCAAATATACTAGTCATTTTCTATCGCATATACTTAGGTATGGGGGAAAATAAGATAAATATTTTAAATACTTCCTTTAAAATTCAGCTCTTTAAAATCTCACTCCTACATGTACCTTAAATGGTCGTTAGGAAGAATTTCTGATATTTCCAGCAAAATCCGAAGTCCAAATCATGTCCAAAACCTAAGAAATCCCCACCTGTTTGCCTCATTGATCTTTGTATGAAAATGTTCTTCAAAATTCAGCTTATCATCAATCACCACTCCCAAATCTTTCTCAGATGACACTTGCATGAGGGCACTTGGTGAATTATCACAAGTCATATTATACACAAATTGCCTTGCCGGGGCAGACTGGGAGTTACCAATGGTGAGAACACTACATTTCTTAGGATTGAATCTTAAGCAGCCATTTGTCAGACCAGCATTGGAGACTATCACGATCCCTCTGTAGGGCAATACAATCATTTTCATCTCTAAGTCTAATATACTTGAAAATCTTAGTGTCGTCAGCAAATAGATAACTACTCTCGGAAATAGTGTCAGGTAAATCTAGATCATTTATATACAACACAAACAACACAGGCCCAAGAACACTACCTTGTGGAATTCCACTCGCGACAAGACCCCAACTGGAAAACTCTTCATTCACACATATACAAAACTCATTCATTCATTCATTCAAATAGGATCCACTACCATATAAGTGGCTGTGGCCTGGAAACTGGTTTCCCAGGCTCAACTTCAAGCCCACGTTAATGCCATAATACATTAGAAAAAATAGAAAGATGAATGCCAACTGCCAGCCCATTCACATTATCGTCACAGACGTCAGCTAGCCGGCGAGTAAGCTGGCATAGCTACATGTATAGCACGGCCGCGGGCCGGATGGGCATTCATGGACAGGCTAGGCCTGAACTGAAGCTTGCCTATACCTCCTCGGCTTGACCAGCGCGCGCCAGCCAGGCCGATGGTAGACATCAGACCTTACCTGTCCCACTGGCGTGAGCACAACTCCGCGATCCCCTGTCGGAATCCCTAAATCCTCGAAGGTTACTGCCCCTTCTGATGCCGCAGGTCCAGGCTTATACACCTCTCCCTTGGCTGCCATCTTGTCGACAGCAACACCTACTGCGTACAAAGCCGTTTTGATGACTTCTCTTTGCTTCCTCGTTAGAGAAAAATACAATAATTACATTATTTCGCAATTCGGTCGAAAGTGAAACCGAAACTCGCGTCTCTGATCTGTGGTCCGCACGTCGACCATTATCATAGAGTATCAATATGTCACATGACGTCACAAACAATAACACAATTCTTCTTCTTCTTCTTCTTCTTCCGGTTGAAGTAAAAACCTCTGCTTCTAGGCTGGGGCGGCAGAGCGTCTTTCAAAGGGGGGGGGGGGGGGGGGGGGGGGGGGGGGGGGGGGGGGGGGGGCACTGGGGGGAGGGACACCTACAAGCCACAAGGGGCGAACATAAAGCGAAAAAAGGACCATTTTGTGACATTGGTATTACCCTACAGTCTAATTAATGGAATTAATATAGTTATTATCATGCAAGCATCACCTTCTTCCTTTTTATTGTGGTTCTGGTCACACTACTTTAGCTTCCCTGATTATAGCAGTTGTGTGTAATGGTCTAACGATTCATGTGCGAGAAAGCGAAGCAAGCGAGAAAATTTTTTTGGACTTTTTTACTAATGCTGAAGTCCTTGAGTTGTACATTATTTACAGCGATATAAAGAAAATGATAACAGAAAATTAATATTGGGGACAAATGATCTCTTAATTTGTACATTAAGCCTGTCGTTTTCTTTAGGATTACACCGATATATATAGCATACTTTACGCAATCTGCTTGATTTCATTGTATGCTGTACATGCTGTAAGAGCTAGCTAGTGTAGCGAGTGAGTTATGGGAACATTTTCAGAAAATATTGCCCTTACTTGGTGTAAATTATTGGCACATTCGAGCGAGCAGAATGATTGAGAAATCCTTTTTTTTTTTTTTGGGCATTGTGCCCCTTTTGCCTTCAACTCCGCTGCCTTACATTGTAGTTGTAGTAATATGGGTACCTGTAAAGATGCACGATTCTCTGAAGCTAGATATGGCTCTTTTTGTAAAAAAAACAACCCCCCCCCAAAAAAAAAACCCAAAACAGGAGTGGGAAATATAAGTAAAAGGGGGCACTTATAAGAAGAAGAAAGGGTTCTTATCAGAGGTGGAAAGGGAACTTATGAAGAGGTGAAAAGGGCCACTTATACGAAGAAGAAAAGGGCACATATTAGAAGGGAAAAGGGGCACCTATCAAAAGTAAAAATGAACTTATCAAAGGAGAAAAAGACATAAATTAATGAGAGAGAAAAAGGAGCTATATTTAGATTCGAAAAGGGGCACTTATCAGAAGGAGAAAAGGATATTTATTAGAAAGACAAGGTGGCAATTATCAGATTTGAAAAGGGGCACTTATCAGAAGTAAAGAGGGGGCACTTATCAGAAGGAGAAAAGGATACTTATTAGAGAGATAAAGTGGCAATTGTCAGATTTGAAAAGGGACACTTTTCAGAAGGTGAAAAAAGTGGGCACTTATCAGAGAGAAAGGGGGTATTTTTCAGAAATAAAAAGGGCACTTTTGGGTACTTGAAAAAGTGGGGGGGGGGGCACTGTGAACCCCGCCGCGGGGTGTGCCGCCCCTAAATAATAATACTCTTTAGCAGTGGCGGATCCAGGGGGGGCAATCCCGGCCCGTGCCCCCCCCCCTTTTGAGGGAAAACAATGCAATGTGCCCCCCCCCTATTTGCGATTGTGCCCCCCCTTTCCGAGCAGATTTTTTTTTTTTTTTTTTTTTTTTTTTTTGCTTGTCAGAGAATTATGGAGGGGAACTGGACCCCATAACCACCCCCCCCCCCCCACTGAGCGACTTTTGGAGGGCTGGCGAGAGACCAAAAAAATATGGGTCTCCCTCCAAGCAGTTTCCCAAAGTTGACAATCCTGCATTTTTGTGCCCCCCCTTATACGAAATCCTGGATCCGCCCCTGCTCTTTAGGATAATTTAGTCAACGTTAAATTGTTGCATGTTAACGCTAAATGCTTAGGCAGGAATTTTGATGATTTTCAAAACTTTCTTAATTCATTAAATCATTTCAAATTTACGATAATTTGAGTAACTGAAACTTGGTTACATCAGACTTCCCCTCCATTATTCAATATACCTAATTATACTCTGGTCATGCAAAGCTGATCGTGTAGGTATAGAGAGGCGGTGGCGTTGCATTCTATGTATAGCTTATCATTTAAATTTTAAGATTCGGTATGATATCAGGTTTGATCAAACGGAAGTACTATTGAAATTGACAATCTTCAAAGTAAAAATTTAATTATAGAATAGAGGCCCTGATACTCATTTTGACCTATTTTATGATAATTTTGAGCAATGCGTTAGAAAATTTGCAGACGGGAATAAGCAGATATTATATTTTCTTGGCGATTTTGATATCAATTTTCTTTTATTAGATACACAACAATTATTCTAATAGGCTTCTTCAACTGATGAATTCATATCTATTTTGTTCTTTTATAAAAAAAATCCCACTACATTTATGTACACTTCTAAACTTTAATTGATAATATATTTTCTAATATACATTGCAAAAAGATAACTGGAGGCATTGGCGTAGACAGGTCCCCATAAGTGGGGGTATGATTTCATTCAAGGGCCATATATATATATATATATATATATATATATATATATATATATATATACATACGCACACACAGACACACGCACCCCCACGCACCCACACACAAACACACACACACACACGCACACACACACACGCACCCCCGCGCACACGCACACAAACACACACACACACGCACACACCCCCACGGAAGCACACACAAACATACGCACACACACACACACACACACACACACACATATATATATATATATATATATATATATATATGATTGATTGAATTTGATTGATTGAATTTATTAACAACATCACATCACAAATAAATGACAGTATATTATGAACAATCATACATGGTACTAAAGAGTAATAATTGTACATGAATACATATACATAAAAAAGTAAAAGTAATATATATACATTAATGAACAGAATTAGATTTACAATGATATGTAGTCATAGATCTACATAAAGTCGAATGTACATGACAATGTAATATAGATGTACTAATACTGAGGTGAAGTTGTTAATTGGAACTATAGAAGTTAGCACAAGTGCTAGTCGAGCCTAGTCCCATTCTTTTAGCAAGATGTTTTGTTCATTTGTGTTATTTTTTTTTTTTAGTACCTACATGTACAATATATATATATATATGTGTGTGTGTGTGTGTGTGTGTGTGGGTGTGTGTGTGTGTGTGTGTTTGTATAAGGTGAGGGTGGGTTAACATGTAGATGCTTTTTCTCTTTACATGTCCAAGATACAACTTTAGCATCATGCTTTGCGGTTTTGTAGTACTTTGAATATTGAGAGAGCGAGCGAATCGAGGGAGATAACAATATTCAAAATTTGTGAGGTCGCAATTACATCGTAATATAAAAATGGGGAAACACAATTCTGATTTCATGGCAGAAAATAATTTTAGTTTCTTTATTTTGTTACATAAATATAGTCATTTATTCGGGACTTAGCTATAGGGGTTACGAATGGCCTTCCATAAATCAGTGGCCTAAGTTAAGCCAGGCTTAAAGGGAAATCCAACCTTAATAGCAAGTTGCATTGAAAGAAAGAGGAAAAATCAGAAAAGCAGATTGGTGAAAGTATGAACGAAATCGGATAAGCAATAAGAAAGTTATGAATTTTTGAAAGTTGTAATCACTATACATATGGGAATTTCAAATTGGCCGAATAGGTAATGTCACTGTGATGTAGCTGTGGACAACTCCCAAATTCGCTCCAACACACAAAATGACTAAAATGTCACTTTTTTCAAAATGTATTACTCAGTAGGATCTTTTTCTTTAATGAGGACCCATAACAATATGCCATCTCCAATATATTTTGAGTACTGCCCCGAGGGTAAAAGCGCCTCGAAGAAAACCGCAAATTAATGATATCTTTGAGTACGACAAATGGGAGAGTTGTCCACAAAAATGTCACAGTCGACTCACCAAATTGCCAATTTGAGATTCGCATAGATGTTGTGATCTCATTTCTCAAACATCCACAACTTTCTTAGTCCTTGTCCGATTTCTTTCAAACTTTCACCATTCTGTTTTTCTTATTTTTCTGCTTTCACACAAATCATCTTATTACCAAGGTTGGATTGCCCTTTAACTTATATATAGGCCACTTTCGAGAATACGGGCCATTGGCTCTAAGTCACTTTGGATTAGGTGTACATGTTATGGAAAAAGGAAACGTATTAGGACACTTCAATTATTAGAAAAATAAATGAATTTGTAGAAAAGGTAGAAAAGGCATTTCATCAGAAGTGGAAAGAGGCACTATAATCACACCTGAAAAGGGGCATTTATTAGAACGGGAAAAAATCAGAAGTAACGACAGAATTGTAGATAAATATTAATAAATTCATATAAATCTACAATATTGTACATAGATAAATAATATTCATATTGAAATAAAGAATACCGGTATATAAATTTGAATAATATTAACAGCTATAATATATCAAATTATATTTATATACAACACAATATAGACATGTATATTTTCCTTCTTTTTTTTCAGAACTGCATTATAAAGGAAAGTTACCGACTGAACCCTCTAAATCCATAATAATTACATGTACTTTTAATCTTTTTTCTGCATTATGGCTTCCAAAAGAAAAAAAAAATCACCTCTAAATATATTTTGGGATGGTAACACATACAGGCCACCCCCCCCCCCCCCCACTTCAATTTAAAAAAAAAAATATATATATACCTCCATATCCCTCCCAGATTAACAACCATGTTGTATAATTTGAAGTAGATGGTTTTTGGTGTAAAAATATATCGGGGAAAAATCAGAAGTAACGACAGAATTGTAGATAAATATTAATAAATTCATATAAATCTACAGTATTGTACATAGATAAATAATATTCATATTGAAATAAAGAATACGGTATATAAATTTGAATAATATATCAAATTATATTTATATACAACACAATACAGACATGTATATTTTCCTTCTTTTTTTTTTTGTGGGGAGAAACCGGGGGGGGGGGGGGATGTTTGTACACACCACCCCCACCCGAATAGATGGGGGGATGCATACCCCCATCCCCCCGCTATCTACACCCCTGACTGGAAGATTGTTATGCTCAGAAGTATAGGACCACTTACCTACATATACTATTTGTGAAAAATCATTGTCTCGTTTTAAATCACCACAAAATTGTATGTATTGGAAAGAGATACCTCACAATATTGAAAAGTTAAAACAAGATGTAGCCATGGAAGAATGGAATGATATCCTTAATATAGATGATGCGAATATTGCAAATGCAAATTGTAATTCAAAGCTTCAATTTTATTACGGTAAAAATATTTCATTAGTAAGAAATAAACGGAAACGTAATAAATTATCAACCCATGGATAACTAAAGACATACTTAAATCAATCAAAACAATAACATTTGAATAACCCCACAGATACAATTTTACTTGTTTATAAAACCTACCGTAACAAAATAATGAATTTCATTCGTTTCTCTAGCAAATTACACTTTTCAAACAAATTACAAAAGGTGAGATCCAACTCGAGCGCCACATGGAAAGTTTTAAAAGAAATTATGGGAACCCAAAATGACACTTTACCAAGAGATGATTTTACTTTTAATGGTAACAAAATTGCATTTTCTATGACTATACTGACTGCTTTAATCTCTTTTTCACTAATATTGGACCTCAACTTGCTGCCAAAATTGCTACTCCAAATAATGCTCATTATACGGAATTCTTTCAGAACCGACTCAGGCATCTCTCTTTTTTAAATCCGACAATCTCCAATGAAATACTTAATATTATTAAATGCTTCGAAATCCCAAGGTCATGATAAAGTAAGTACTTCACTTTTAACGGAAATAATCCTTTTCATTGCTGACACACTACCACACATATTTAATCCGATCTTTACAGTCAGGTATTTTTCCTGACTTGTTCAAAATAGCCATTATACCTCCAATTTTTAAAAAGGATGACCAACATGAAATTAGCAATTACCGTCCTATTTCTATTCTCCCCAGTATATCCAAAATCTTAGAGAAAATTATTTATTTTAAATTATATATCTTTTTAAACCTCCATAAATTACTAAATCCAATATGGCTTTAGAAAAAAAAAAAAACATTCCACTGACCTAGCTCTTGTCCAAATTTATGATAAAATTACAGATGTCATTGCAAAGAAGAAGTTGTTATTGGAATATTTTTAGACATAAGTAAAGCATTCGACACGCTCAGTCATGATATATTATTTTCTTAAACTTTATTCTTGTGGTGTTCGCGGCTCATATTATTTTCTTAAACTTTATTCTTGTGGTGTTCGCGGCTCTGCGCTTTCTTGGCTTAAAAGTTATTTAAGTAACCAAAAGTAATACGTTACATTCAATGGTATTGATTCACAGTCCCTTCTAAATAAGTGCGGTGTCCCCCAGGGATCTATCCCGGGCCCGCTTTTGTGTTTAGCGTATGTCAATGACATAATTAATACGTCATCATTATTATCCTTCATCTTATTTGCAGATGACACTAACATTTTTTATTCTCATAGGAACCTAAAATCATCGGAAAACATTTTAAATGTTGAATTCCTCAAAGTTTCGAAATGGTTTTAGTGCAATAAGCTTTTTCTCAATATTCAGAAAACTCAATTTATGCATTTCAATCACAATAATATCCATGTAGCTAATATTCCTATTAATATTAAGATTGACAACATTTCTGTCGAACAAAAGAAGAGTTCTAAGTTCCTAAGCGTTATCATAGATAAGAATTCAACATGGAACGATCACATTAATCATAATACTATACATTTCCCGAGGTGTGGGAATCATTCATAAGTAAAACTTAATGTTGCCACGAACATCTTTGTTTTTACTGCATAACACATTGATACTTCCTTATTTAACATACTGTAATATAGTTTGGGCTAACTGTCAAAACTCTATCCTGTTCTTTCCCTACACTAAAAGTGGGGCACTTCGTATTTACAAGTACAGGATCATATTACTTTTCTCATTCTGATTCACTATTTTTTCAGCTTAAAACATTGAAGGTGAATGATTTGAATATTTTTTCAAGTTGCAGTTTTATGTTTTTATATAAAAGTAACCAACTTTCTTCCTCATTTCAAAATTAATTAAATCTAAACAGTACAATTCACTTATACCCTACCCGAATTTCAGAAAATTTTCATCTAACAAAAACGTTATTATTAATAACGTATAAATCAATAAGACACCATAGCCCTGACTTGTGCAGTAATCTGCCCACAACGTTGAAATGTGCTTCTCAATTTACTCTTTTAAAGTGACTATGAAGCGCAATCTAATATCACTATACTCAAATCCGCCACATTGACCATCTATGTAAAAAATATAGTATTTATTGATTACTGATCCATACAACAATTCATGAATACATGAATACATCATGACCCCACCGCACTTGCACGGTGCCCTCATGACCAGTCCTCTCTCTGTATCTTTGTTTTGCTTCCAATTATGTATCTTTTTATATATTTGATGCGATTCTGTATTATGTACATGCATATTTGATTGTAAATTGACACATTCAGCCCTGCTGCTGGTCCATCATCATATACCAAGAAATAAATAAATGATTTTTTTTTTTTTTTTTACTTCTATGTCGCTTTTTTAATTTGAGGCAGCCATCGACATCAAGCAACTTGCTATAACGGTCTCCTGCGTTCACAAATCCTGTTGATTATAAAATGTTAATTTCCCCATACTGTATACACATTTCTTTGTATTTTTGAAGTAAATTGTGAATGTCTGAAAATGTTTATGTTTTTTTTTTTTGTAATAATATTATATTTTGTATCATGCGATTTTAATAGAAATAAAATCAATCAAATAACAAAAAAAAAAAAAAATAGAAGGGAAAGAAAAGAAATACATGAGGCAAAAAAAGAAGAAAGATTAAAGGCAAACAAAAAAAATGCATAAAGAAAGAGGAAGGGTTAGGGTTAGGGTTAGGGTTAGGGTTAGGGTTAGGGGTTAGGGTTAGGGGTTAGGGTTAGGGTTAGGGGTTAGGGTTAGGGTTAGGGTTAGGGTTAGGGTTAGGGGTTAGGGGTTAGGGGTTAGGGTTAGGGGTTAGGGTTAGGGGTAGGGTTAGGGTTAGGGTTAGGGCTATATTTATTTCAGGAAAAAGACCTCCGTGTACCTCAAAAAAGACCTCTATGTACCCCAAAAAAGACTGTACCCCAAAAAGGACATTTATGTACCTGGCCATTTTCGGGTACATGTCCTTTTTGGGGTACATAAAGGTCCTTTTTGGGGTACATGAGTCTAAATTCGGGTACATGAAGGTCTTTTCTCGGGGTTACGGAGGTCCTTTTTATGGTACAATTAGGTCTCTTTTGAGGTACATTGTGTCCTTTTTGAGGTACATTAGTCTATTTTGTGGTACTATGAAGTCTTTTTTGAGGTACAAGTCTAATTTGGGGTACATAAGTCTATTTTGAGGTACATGTCCTTTTTGGGGTACATGGGACTGTCGTGTACCACAAAAAAGACCTTTTAGTACCCCAAAATAGACAATGTACCTCAAATTCGCCTTTGTTGTACCTTTTCAAAGTTTTGTTTATTTTTTAAAACAGAGATGTGTATTTTAAAAATTTACTAATGGAATATGATGATAGATAAATCAGAAATTACTGTATGAAAGGATTGAAATTATCATTGTTTAATAATGGAAATATAAGAAAAAAACAAAAAAAATCACTTTTGATTGATTTTTCGTGTTTAAAAGTCATCTTTAATCAGTAATTGCAGGATAATGCATAAAGAACCGAAAAACTGGTTATAACGAGTACGTCCAGAAATTAGTACTCTCCTTCATATCTTTGGGGCATCCTATAAAATTGATTATTGACAAAATAACGACATTTTTTCTACCTCGTTGTCGTTTTCAAAGATAAAAAATAATTGCACCAAAACGAGGGTGTTTAATGACATCGCGCTCACGGCGCTGCATTCTAGCGTTACGTAGCGCCCTCGCGCTCGGCCTCTAACCCCTAAGAATAACATCGTGAATTTGAGAAAGCTAACACAGACAAGGTAAATATTATTTATTAAATATTGATTTATGTGTTACTGTCAAATATGCACGTCATATTTATTTTGAATTTAAGCTGTGTATGTTACAGATGCGAGAAGAGATTTCATGATTAGATTAGAGAAAAAAATTAAACTATAATAAGGCCTAGAAATCTACACTTAACTCTCTAGTCTACCGACACGTTAACCCTCATCGTCCCCAGAACTCTGGGGCTGAAATCCGGCTCTGTGACTGTGGCAATGGCGGCATAGTCTACCACTTATTTTCCCACCTGAACTTATGTTGGACTATAATTAAAAAGAACTGTTCGATGTATTTCACTGACGTTTTATATAGGTATTGCTAAACTGATTCCTCTCAGTCTTATTTTGAAATTTTCACACGAATCACAGGTTAGTCGGACAATGATCCCACTCATTTTGACAATTCGTCCATTAACTTTCAAGAACGTATGACTATGATGGGGAGCCCCTTGTCTGCGCACCTAACATTTCACTTGAAATTGGCAAGCTTTTCCTTTGGTATTCCTCTAATGACTGACCTCATTTTAATCCTCATATCCTAGAGTGTAACTGTGCCGAAAATCTGATTAAAATTCGAATAAGAACAATTTCATTTTCACAAGAATAGGCGACGCTGTCATTTTGACACTAAAAAAGGGAAGGTTCCCTTGTCTGCGCACTCATTCACTTAACACGCAGTTCGGAATATTTTGCATGAAAGGTGGCAATGTCAAGGCATGTGAGTAAAAATGCATAAAATAGACATTCTTCACCAGTTTTTCCTCATTTTTTCGCTGATACTTATCACTAAATTGATATGAAGATGATTGTGTTCATTGCGTCTTTTGTGATGTTAGAATCGCGCAGTTACGCGTATGCGCAGACATGGGGCACCAAATCATACATGTTTTCCTCTGACACAAGGAAAAAACGATCGAAATTCAGTGTCATTCAACAAGACGGCAGAACAAGTCCCCTACCCCTTTGTTTGCTGTTATATTTTCCTTGAAAAATTAATAACCAATTAATGTATTCTTTCTAATTATTCAGTCAGGTGTTTCTGCAGTGATTACGCATGTTTCGGGGTGTACGTCATCCATGGAGAAAATTACGTTTATTTCCTGCGTACAAGAGGTAAACAACCCAAATTTAGCGTTCCACCATAGAATAGGACTGTCAGTGATCATGGTGAGTACATGTAGATTATTCATGTTTATTTTCAAATAAAGGTATTTGTTAAATATAAAGGCTTTGAAATGATTAGAATAATAGTTAAATATGCTGCACCTGAAATAATTTGATGTTTAATGAAAGAAATTAAGCATAATGTAGGGCTCTCTCTTGCCCTACTATAGGCTATATCTTGCCCTAATCTTCCCCAGAACTCTGGGGCTGACAGTGACTGCTGCGGCATACCTCTCTCTTGCCCATGCGCAAAACTTTTTCTTCATTATAAATTGAAATACATGTACGTTTATCAATTTCTTGGAAATTTTCACAGGTTAGTCGGACAATGGCCCGACTCATTTTGACACTTCGTCCATGACGAACGTACATGTTTTCCTCTCGCACAAGGAAAAAACGATTGAAATTCAGTGTCGTTCGACAAGACGGCAGAACAAGTCTCCTACCCATTTGTTTACTGTTATATTTTCCTTGAGAAATGAATAACCAATTAATGTATTCTTTTTAATATTCAGTCAGGTGCTTCTGCAAGGATTACGCATGTTTGGGGGTGTCATCCATGGAGAAAATTACGTTTATTTCCTGCGTACTAGAGGTAAACAACCCAAATTCAGCGTTCAACCATAGGACTGTCAGTGATCATGGTGAGTACATGTAGATTATTCATGTTTATTTTCAAATAAAGGTATTTGTTAAATATAAAGACTTTGAAATGATTAGAATAATAGTTAAATGTGCTGCACCTGAAACAATTTGATGTTTAATGAAAGAAATTAAGCATAATGTAGGGCTCTCTCTTGCCCAACCATAGGCTATATCTTGCCCTAATCTCCCCCAGAACTCTGGGGCTGACAGTGACTGCTGCAGCATACCTCTCTCTTGCCCATGCGCAAAACTTTTTCTTCATTATAAATTGAAATACATGTACGTTTATCAATTTCTTGGAAATTTTCACAGGTTAGTTGGACAATGGCCCGACTCATTTTGACACTTCGTCCATGACGAACGTACATGTTTTCCTCTCGCACAAGGAAAAAACGATTGAAATTCAGTGTCGTTCGACAAGACGGCAGAACAAGTCTCCTACCCATTTGTTTACTGTTATATTTTTTTTTTTTTTTCCTTGAGAAATGAATAACCAATTAATGTATTCTTTTTAATATTCAGTCAGGTGCTTCTGCAAGGATTACGCATGTTTGGGGGTGTCATCCATAGAGAAAATTACGTTTATTTCCTGCGTACTAGAGGTAAACAACCCAAATTCAGTGTTCCACCATAGGACTGTCAGTGATCATGGTGAGTACATGTAGATTACTCATGTATATTTTCAAATAAAGGTATTTGTTAAATATAAAGGCTTTGATATGATTAGAATAATAGTTAAATATGCTGCACCTAAAACAATTCGATGTTTAATGAAAGAAATTAAGCATAATGTAGGGCTCTCTCTTGCCCTACTATAGGCTATATCTTGCCCTAATCTTCCCCAGAACTCTGGGGCTGACAGTGACTGCTGCGGCATACCTCTCTCTTGCCCATGCGCAAAACTTTTTCTTCATTATAAATTGAAATACATGTACGTTTATCAATTTCTTGGAAATTTTCACAGGTTAGTCGGACAATGGCCCGACTCATTTTGACACTTCGTCCATGACGAACGTACATGTTTTCCTCTCGCACAAGGAAAAAACGATTGAAATTCAGTGTTGTTCGACAAGACGGCAGAACAAGTCTCCTACCCATTTGTTTACTGTTATATTTTCCTTGAGAAATGAATAACCAATTAATGTATTCTTTTTAATATTCAGTCAGGTGCTTCTGCAAGGATTACGCATGTTTGGGGGTGTCATCCATGGAGAAAATTACGTTTATTTCCTGCGTACTAGAGGTAAACAACCCAAATTCAGCGTTCAACCATAGGACTGTCAGTGATCATGGTGAGTACATGTAGATTATTCATGTTTATTTTCAAATAAAGGTATTTGTTAAATATAAAGACTTTGAAATGATTAGAATAATAGTTAAATGTGCTGCACCTGAAACAATTTGATGTTTAATGAAAGAAATTAAGCATAATGTAGGGCTCTCTCTTGCCCAACCATAGGCTATATCTTGCCCTAATCTCCCCCAGAACTCTGGGGCTGACAGTGACTGCTGCAGCATACCTCTCTCTTGCCCATGCGCAAAACTTTTTCTTCATTATAAATTGAAATACATGTACGTTTATCAATTTCTTGGAAATTTTCACAGGTTAGTTGGACAATGGCCCGACTCATTTTGACACTTCGTCCATGACGAACGTACATGTTTTCCTCTCGCACAAGGAAAAAACGATTGAAATTCAGTGTCGTTCGACAAGACGGCAGAACAAGTCTCCTACCCATTTGTTTACTGTTATATTTTTTTTTTTTTTTCCTTGAGAAATGAATAACCAATTAATGTATTCTTTTTAATATTCAGTCAGGTGCTTCTGCAAGGATTACGCATGTTTGGGGGTGTCATCCATAGAGAAAATTACGTTTATTTCCTGCGTACTAGAGGTAAACAACCCAAATTCAGTGTTCCACCATAGGACTGTCAGTGATCATGGTGAGTACATGTAGATTACTCATGTATATTTTCAAATAAAGGTATTTGTTAAATATAAAGGCTTTGATATGATTAGAATAATAGTTAAATATGCTGCACCTAAAACAATTCGATGTTTAATGAAAGAAATTAAGCATAATGTAGGGCTCTCTCTTGCCCAACCATAGGCTATATCTTGCCCTAATCTCCCCCAGAACTCTGGGGCTGACAGTGACTGCTGCAGCATACCTCTCTCTTGCCCATGCGCAAAACTTTTTCTTCATTATAAATTGAAATACATGTACGTTTATCAATTTCTTGGAAATTTTCACAGGTTAGTCGGACAATGGCCCGACTCATTTTGACACTTCGTCCATGACGAACGTACATGTTTTTTCTCACACAAGGAAAAAAACGATTGAAATTCAGTGTCGTTCGACAAGACGGCAGAACAAGTCTCCTACCCATTTGTTTACTGTTATATTTTCCTTGAGAAATGAATAACCAATTAATGTATTCTTTTTAATATTCAGTCAGTTGCTTCTGCAAGGATTACGCATGTTTGGGGGTGTCATCCATAGAGAAAATTACGTTTATTTCCTACGTACTAGAGGTAAACAACCCAAATTCAGTGTTCCACCATAGGACTGTCAGTGATCATGGTGAGTACATGTAGATTACTCATGTATATTTTCAAATAAAGGTATTTGTTAAATATAAAGGCTTTGATATGATTAGAATAATAGTTAAATATGCTGCACCTAAAACAATTCGATGTTTAATGAAAGAATTTAAGCATAATGTAGAGCTCTCTCTTGCCCTACCATGGGCTATATCTTCTCCCCCAGAACTCTGGGGCTGACAATGGCTGCTGCGGCATACCTCTCTCTTGCCCTTGTTCAAAACTTTTTCTTCATTATCAATTGAAAAACATTTATTAATTTCTTGGAAATTTTCACAGGTTAGTCGGACAATGATCCCACTCATTTCGACACTTCCTCCATAAAGAACGTACATGTTTTCCTCTCACACAAGGAAGAAACGATCGAAATTCAGTGTCGTTCGAGAAAACGGCAGAACAAGTCCCCTACCCTTTGTTTGCTGTTCTGTTTTCCTTGAGAGATTAACAACTAATTAATGTATTCTATTTAATATTCAGTCAGGTGTTTCTGCAAGGATTACGCATGTTTGGGGGTGTCATCCATGGAGAAAATTACGTTTATTTCCTGCGTACTAGAGGTTAACAATCCAAATTCAGTGTTCCACCATAGGACTGTGAGTGATCATGGAGAGTACATGTAGATTACTCATGTATATTTTCAAAAAAAAATGTATTTGTTAAATATAAGGCTTTGAAATGATTAGAATAATAGTTAACTATGCTGCACGTGAAACAATATGATGTTTAATGAAAGAATTTAAGCATAATGTAGGGCTCTCTCTTGCCCTACCATAGGCTATATCTTGCCCTAATCTCCCCCAGAACTCTGGGGCTGACAATGGATGCTGCGGCATACCTCTCTCTTGCCCTTGCGCAAAAGTTTTTCTTTATTATCAATTGAAAAACGTTTATTAATTTCTTGGATATTTTCACAGGTTAGTCGTACAATGATCCAGCTCATTTTGACACCTCGTCCATGAAGAATGTAATAAATTTATTTCTTCTTCTTCTTTTTCTTCTTCTAGAAAATTGCTGCTTCAGAGTACTGAAGATATATCGCACTGGGAGTATGAGAGGAAAAACGACGGAAATTCAGAGTCCTACGACAAGAAATCACCATGCCCCCCAATTTTCTGTGCTGTAATTATTTTCTATAAAAATGAACAACCGTTTCATACATTTTATTGAATGTTTTAACAGGAATTCCTACAATGATTACGCTGATTTTGACATGTCATCCACTAAGGACATATGCGTATTCCATCTTCCCATCTATCTTTCCATTCATCTTTCAACCGATTCTATGTTTTTATTTGTTATTCTTTCCTTCTTTCTTTCTGGTCGCATTTTGTGCTATGTTGGATGGGTTCGAATCCCATGAAGTTCCAAATATCAATTCAGAACTTTCATTGGTGGCAACAGCATGAAATGAGACCTAAAGCTTTATATTCCTAAACTAATGACATCATCCACATGCATATCCTTTTGAAATAAGAAAATTTTGATTATGTAATAATGTATGGCGTATACCTATAGGGGGAAACTGCCATGCAGTTGAGTCTGAAATAAAGTTTTGAATTTAATTCATGTGCAGGTATCATACAAGTTACTCATTGCAGCATTGTTGCACTTTATCTAAAGAACGTACACATATTTCTTGCGTACGAGGGGAAAACGATGGAAATTCACAGTCCTACGACAAGATAGCACCATGATACCCAATTTCCTGTGCTGTAATTATTTTCTATGAGAAATTAACAGCCGTTTAATACAGGAATTTCTACAATGATTACGCTCACTTTGGCACGTCATCCACTAAGAATGTATACGTATTCCATCTTTCCATCTATCTTTTCACTCATCTTTCAACCGATTCTATCTTTTTATTTGTTATTCTTTCCTTATATCTTTCTCGTCTCATTTTGTGCTATATTGGATGGGTTCGGATCCCATGAAGTTCCATATATCAATTTAGAACTTTCATTGGTGGCAACACCATGAAATGAGGTCGGCTTTATATTCCTAACTAAATGACATCATCCACATATCCTTTTGAAATAACAAAAATAAGAAAATTTTGATTATGTATGGCGTACCAACATGTACGGGAGAAACTGCCATGCAGTTGAGTCTGAAATAAAGTCTTGAATTCAATTCATGTGCAGGTATACTACAAGTTACTCATTGCAGCATTGTTGCATGTCATCCATGAAGAACGTACCGGTACGCATACTTCTTGCGTAAGAGAGGAAAACGACGGAAATTCAGAGTCTTACGACAAGACAGCAGCATTCCCCCCATTTCCTGTGCTGTAAATTTTTTTCTATGAGAAATTAACAAACATGTAATGCATTACATTGAATGTTTTAACAGGAATTCCCACAATGATTACGCTCATTTTGGCATGTCATCCACTAAGAACGTATATGCGTATTCCATTTCCATTCATCTTTCAAGCGATTTTTTATTCGTTATTCTTTCCTTCTATCTTTCTGGTCGCATTTTGTGCTATGTTGGATGGGTTCGAATTGGCTTGCAACGTGCACTCACGTAATCACGTCACGGTGCAATTTCATGTTTCGAGTACTTTCGTAGGAAAACATCATTTACGAAGTGTTGGGTCTACACTTCGCTATTTTACCTGCCAGTAAACCACAAATAATTATGTCTCTACGTGGGGTTACGTGAGGTTTTATCAACTTTACCCAACAGTTTATCGCGATTTCTTAAATTGCAAGTGCTTTTATTGAGACTAGTAATGACGTCCTTCAGTTTTTTGACAACAATTGTCTTGCAAAGATTTCGTTGCAACAAAAATCGAGAACCTTTCCGAGCCCTGGTTGGAATGAAATCGTTAGTAATTTAACGATTCCAAGAGATTTGCAATTGCAAACTTTATTTTTGTCATATTTCAATGTATTGTATTGTGCAGAAAAGGAAAGAAAAAACCCCGAGAAAAGACCTTCATGTACCCGAATTTAGACACATGTACCCCAAAAAGGACCTTTATGTAACCCAAAATGGACATGTAAACCAAAATGGCCAGGTACATAAATATCCTTTTTGGGTACAGTCTTTTTTAGGGTACAAAGAAAAACGTTTATTAATTTCTTTGTAATTTTCACTGGTAAGTCGGACAATGATCCCACTCATTTTGACACTTCGTCCATAAAGAACGTACATATTTTCCTCTCACACAAGGAAAAAACGATCGAAATTCAGTGTCGTTCGACAAGACGGCAGAACAATTCCCCTACCCCTTTGTTTGCTGTTATATTTTCCTTGAGAAATTAATAACCAATTAATGTATTCTTTTTAATATTCAGTCAGGTGTTTCTGCAATGATTACGCATGTTAGGGGGTGTCATCCATGGAGAAAATCATGTTTATTTCCTGCGTACAAGAGGTAAACAACCCAAATTCAGCATTCCACCATAGGACTGTCAGTGCATGATCCTGTTCTTGAGTACATGTAGATTATTCATGTTTATTTTCAAATAGAGGTATTTGTTCAATATAAAGGCTTTGAAGTGATTAGAATAATAGTGAAATATGCTGAACCTGAAACAATTTGATGTTTAATGAAAGAAATTAAGCATAATGTAGGGCTCTCTCTCTTGCCCTACCATAGGCTATATCTTGCCCTAATCTCCCCCAGAACTCTGGGGCTGACAATGGATGCTGCGGCATACCTCTCTCTTGCCCTTGTGCAAAACTTTTCTTCATTATTAATTGAAAAACGTTTATTAATTTCTTGGAAATTTTCACAGGTTAGTTGGACAATGATCCCACTCATTTTGACACTTCGTCCATGAAGAACGTACATGTTTTCCTCTCGCACAAGGAAAAAACGATCGAAATTCAGTGTCGTTCAACAAGACGGCAGGACAAGTCCCCTACCCCTTTTTTTTATGTTATATTTTCCTTGAGAAATTAATAACCAATTAATGTATTCTTTTTGATATTCAATCAGGTATTTCTGCAATGATTATGCATATTTGGGGGTGTCATCCAGAGAAAAAATTATGTTTATTTCCTGCGTACAAGAGGTAAACAACCCAAATTCAGCGTTCCACCATAGGACTGTCAGTGCATGATCATGTTCTTGAGTACATGTAGATTATTCATGTTTATTTTCAAAGAAAGGTATTTGTTAAATATAAAGGCTTTGAAACGATTAGAATAATAGTTAAATATGCTGCACCTGAAACAATTTGATGTTTAATGAAAGAAATTAAGCATAATGTAGGGCTCTCTCTTGCCCTGCCATAGGCTATATCTTGCCCTAATCTCCCCCAGAACTCTGGGGCTGACAATGGCTGCTGCAGCATACCTCTCTCTAGCTTGCCCTTGTGCAATACTTTTTCTTCATTATCAATTGAAAAACGTTTATTAATTTCTTGGAAATTTTCACAGGTTAGTTGGACAATGATCCCACTCATTTTGACACCTCGTCCATGAAGAATGTAATAAATTTATTTCTTCTTCTTCTCTTTCTTCTTCTAGAAAATTGCTGGTTCAGAGTACTCAAGATATATCGCACTGGGAGTATGAGAGGACAAACGACGGAAACTTAGAGTCCTACGACAAGAAAGCAGCATGCCCCCCAATTTCCTGTGCTGTAATTATTTTCTATAAAAATGAACAACCGTTTCATACATTTTATTGAATGTTTTAACAAGAATTCCTACAATGATTACGCTTATTTTGACATGTCATCCAGTAAGGATGTATGCGTATTCCATCTTCCCATCTATCTTTTTGTTATTCTTTCCTTCTTTCTTTCTGGTCGCATTTTGTGCTTTGTTGGATGGGTTCGAATCCCATGAAGTTCCAAATATCAATTCAGAACTTTCATTGGTGGCAACAGCATGAAATGAGATCTAAATCTTTATATTCCTAACTAATGACATCATCCACATGCATATCCTTTTGAAATAAGAAAAGTTACTCATTGCAGCATTGTTGCACGTTATCCACGAAGAACGTACACATATTTCTTGCGTACGAGAGGGAAACGATGGAAATTCAGAGTCCATACGACAAGATAGCACCATAAACCCCAATTTCCTGTGCTGTAATTATTTTCTATGAGAAATTAACAACCGTTTAAAACAGGATTTTCTACAATGATTACGCTCACTTTGACATGTCATCCACTGAGAATGTATGCGTATTCCATCTTTCCAACTATCTTTTCACTCATCTTTCAACCGATTCTATCTTTTTATTTGTTATTCTTTCCTTCTATCTTTCTGGTCTTATTTTGTGCTATGTGTTCGTATCCCTTGAAGTTCCATATATCAATTTAGAACTTTCATAGGTGACAACAGCATGAAATGAGGTCAGCTTTATATTCCTAACTAAATGACGTCATCCACATATCCTTTTGAAATAACAAAAATAAGAAAATCTTGATTATGTATGGCATACCAACATGTACAGGAGAAACTGCCATGCAGTTGAGTCTGAAATAAAGTCTTGAATTTAATTCATGTGCAGGTATACTACAAGTTACTCATTGCAGCATTGTTGCATGTCATCCATGAAGAACGTACCGGTACGCATATTTCTTAAGTAAGAGAGGAAAACGACGGAAATTCAGAGTCTTATGACAAGACAGCAGCTAGCATTCACCCCATTTCCTGTGCTGTAATTATTTTCTATGAGAAATTAACAACCATGTAATGCATTTTATTGAATGTTTTAACAGGAATTCCTACAATGATTACGCTCATTTTGGCATGTCATCCACTAAGAACGTATATGCGTATTCCATTTCCATTCATCTTTCAACCGATTTTTTATTCGTTATTCTTTCCTTCTATCTTTCTGGTCGCATTTTGTGCTATGTTGGATGGGTTCGAATTGGCTTGCAACGTGCACTCACGTAATCACGTCATGGTGCAATTTCATGTTCGAGTACTTTCGTAGGAAAACATCATTTACGAAGTGTTGGGTCTACACTTCGCTATTTTACCTGCCAGTAAACCACAAATAATTATGTCTCTACGTGAGGTTATGTGAGGTTTTATCAACTTTACCCAACAGTTTATCGCGATTTCTTAAATTGCAAGTGCTTTTATTGAGACTAGTAATGACGTCATTCAGTTTTTTGACAACAATTGTCTTGCGAAGATTTCGTTGCAACAAAAATCGAGAACTTTCCGAGCCCTGGTTGGAATGAAATCGTGAGTAATTTAACGATTCCAAGAGATTTGCAATTGCAAAATTTATTTTTGTCATATTTCAATGTATTGTATTGTGCAGAAAAGGAAAGAAAAAACCCCGAGAAAAGACCTTCATGTACCCGAATTTAGACACATGTACCCCAAAAAGGACCTTTATGTACCCCAAAAATGGACATGTAACCCAAAATGGCCAGGTACATAAATATCCTTTTTGGGGTACAGTCTTTTTTGGGTACAAAGAAAAACGTTTATTAATTTCTTTGTAATTTTCACTGGTAAGTCGGACAATGATCCCACTCATTTTGATACTTTGTCCATGAAGAACGTACATGTTTTCCTCTCACACAAGGAAAAAAACGATCAAAAGTCAGTGTTGTTCGACAAGACGGCAGAACAAGTCCCCTAGCTACCCCTTTGCTGTTATATTTTCCTTGAGAAATTAACAACTAATTAATGTATTCTATTTAAAATTCAGTCAGGTGTTTCTGCAATGATTACGCATGTTTGGGGGTGTCATCCATGGAGAAAATTATGTTTATTTCCTGCGTACAAGAGGTAAACATCCCAAATTTAGCGTTCCACCATAGGACTGTCAGTGATCATGGTGAGTACATGTAGATTATTCATGTTTATTTTCAAATGAAGGTATTTGTTAAATATAAAGGCTTTGAAATTATTAGAATAATAATTAAATATGCTGCACCTGCAAGAATTTGATGTTTAATGAAAGAATTTAAGCATAATGTACGGCTTTCTCTTGCCCTACCATGGGCTATATCTTGCCCTAATCTCCCCCAGAACTCTGGGGCTGACAATGGATGCTGCGGCATACCTCTCTCTTGCCCTTGTGCAAAAGTTTTTCTTTATTATCAATTGAAAAACGTTTATTAATTTCTTGGATACAATGATCCAGCTCATTTTGACACCTCGTCCATGAAGAATGTAATACATTTATTTCTTCTTCTTCTTTTTCTTCTTCTAGAAAATTGCTGCTTCAGAGTACTGAAGATATATCGCACTGGGAGTATGAGAGGAAAAACGACGGAAACTCAGAGTCCTACGACAAGAAAGCACCATGCCCCCCAATTTTCTGTGCTGTAATTATTTTCTATAAAAATTAACAACCGTTTCATACGTTTTATTGAATGTTTTAACAGGAATTCCTACAATGATTACGCTGATTTTGACATGTCATCCAATAAGGATGTATGCGTATTCCATCTTCCCATCTATCTTTCCATTCATCTTTCAACCGATTCTATCTTTTTATTTGTTATTCTTTCCTTCTTTCTTTCTGGTCGCATTTTGTGCTTTGTTGGATGGGTTCGAATCCCATGAAGTTCCAAATATCACTTCAGAACTTTCATTGGTGGCAACAGCATGAAATGAGATCTAAAGCTTTATATTCCTAACTAATGACATCATCCACATGCATATCCTTTTGAAATAAGAAAATCTTGATTATGTAATAATGTAGGGTGTATACCTATAGGGGGAGACTGCCATGCAGTTGAGTCTGAAATAAAGTCTTGAATTTAATTCATGTGCAGGTATCATACAAATTACTCATTGCAGCATTGTTGCACGTTATCCACAAAGAACGTACTCATATTTCTTGCGTAAGAGAGGAAAGCGACGGAAATTCACAGTCCTACGACATGACAGCAGCATGCCCCCCAATTTCCTGTGCTGTAATTATTTTTTATAAAAATGAACAACCGTTTAATACATTTTATTGAATATTTTAACAGGAATTCCTGCAATGATTACGCTCATTTTAGCATGTCATCCACTAAGATCGTATGCGTATTCCATCTTTCCATCTATCTTTCCATGAATCAACCGATTTTATCTTTTTATTTGTTATTCTTTCCTTCTATCTCTCTGTCATCCCATCTTTCTGGTCGCATTTGTGCTTGTTGGATGGGTTATCATTCATGCCTGTCTGAAGCCTTATCTCCCCCAGAACTCTGGGGCAGAACGAGGGCTGCAGCAGCATACCCCTCTTCCCCTGCTGTAAATTATTTTTAATTATAAATTTAAAAAACGCTTGATAGATTTCTTTGAAATTTTCAACATGTTAGTCGTACAATGATCCTGCTCATTTTGACATCTCGTCCATGGAGAACGTATGTAATTCTCTCGTGTAAGAGGAAAACGACCGAAATTCAGCGTCGTACGACAAGACAGAAATTTATGAGTTTTGAGATAAATTCTCCCTTGTTTATTTTTGAATTGAGGCATGCATGAAGTTCATAGCTGTATTCTTATAACTTAGGGAAATGTGCCTATTCTTAACTTAGTTCAGTGAATGTATCAGAGTTACATGTAGAATTACTTTGGGTACTATTCTATAAAAAAACAAACTTTTTATTTGGTATATGTTTGAATGATGAGCTTCTTCCACCATGTTTAAATGATTATGATTCGGTATCGAAAAATGAATTAAAGCTTGAATCTGAATATCTGTGCACACGCTTATGCCCAAAGACATATAAATTGCTAACAATGTACATAGAACAGTGCACCAAAACCACATAACTGAATTTTACATTAGTTTGGGATGGACAGTGCACTGTACATATAGGCAGCATAGAATATTGTACATATTGACCATACTGTGAGTGCCACACAGTATGCAGTTAATTCCTGCTGGTATGTCCGGTCACAACCTTTTAAGCCTGTTGCTATGATCACCGGAGTTAATGTTTACTTTATCGACGAGCTTCACTCTACTCTCTAGATCTATCTGGATTTACTCCGGATTTACTCGTGATCATTGAACATTTTATGTGTTTTCATAAGGTAGGAAAATGTTTGTAATTACGGCTTACGAGGCCGAAAGTTAGGCCTAAAGTTAGATCTAGATATAGACTATGCCTGCAGTGCAGTGCTGCACTGCTGTGCCAACGTAGCCTACTTGTCACTGTCTAAGACTATGATGAATACTGACAGTGTCATAACTTTTCATCTAGCCCCCCTTATTGTCTTAATTTCTCTTTCATATTAACAAGGCAGTGCCAAGGCACTTGTCTCCCAGAACTCCTGGCCTGACAATCTGCTGCTTTCTGGTGAGGGTAGCTGTGCAAGGTATGGTATTGGTATTGATAACTTTGAATGTCCCTTTTTTTTTTCTTTATCGTTTTATTTTTAAAACTATGCATGTAAAACCATTTACGATATTCAAACAGCTAGCATTCCTGACCTAGAGTATGCAAGGGAAAATTCAAAATAAGCCTCTGAATTCCTGCATTATTGTGCATACTTAGAGTAGTCTACTTGTTCTGTCTTGAACACAAAACTATAGACTCTAACTTGAAGTTCATAGATTTGTACATTCCCTGTGAACCCTAATATTCCTACATAAATAATTACGCTCATTTCAGCATGTCATCCATGAAGAACGTACGCATATTTCTTGCGTACGAGAGGAAAATGACGGAAATGCAGGGTCCAGCGACAAGACAGCAGCATTCCCCCCATTTCCGGTGCTGTAATTATTTTCTATGAGAAATTAACAACCATGTAATGCATTTCATTGAATGTTTTAACAGGAATTCCTACAATGATAACGCTCATTTTGGCATGTCATCCACTAAGAACGTATATGCGTATTCCATTTCCATTCATCTTTCAACCGATTTTTTATTTGTTATTCTTTCCTTCTATATTTTTGGTCGCATTTTGTGCTATGTTGGATGGGTTCGAATTGGCTTGCAACGTGCACTCACGTAATCACGTCACGGTGCAATTTCACGTTTCGAGTAATTTCGTAGAAAAACATCATTTACGAAGTGTTGGGTCTACACTTCGCTATTTTACCTGCCAGTAAACCACAAATAATTATGTCTCTACGTGAGGTTGGGTGAGGTTTTATCAACTTTACCCAACAGTTTATCGCGAAAATTGCAAGTGCTTTTATTGAGACTAGTAATGACGTCATTCAGTTTTTTGACAACAATTGTCTTGCGAAGATTTCATTGCAACAAAAATCGAGAACCTTTCCGAGCCCTGGTTGGAATGAAATCGTGAGTAATTTAACGATTCCAAGAGATTTGCAATTGCAAACTTTATTTTTGTCATATTTTAATGTATTGTATTGTGAAGAAAAGGAAAGAAAAAAAAACCCAGAGAAAAGACCTTCATGTACCCGAATTTAGACACATGTACCCCAAAAAGGACCTTTATGTACCCCAAATCTTGCCCTAATCTCCCCCAGAACTCTGGGGCTGACAATGGCTTCTGCGGCATACCTTCTCTTGCCCTTGTGGAAAACTTTTTCTTCATTATAAATTGAAACACGTTTATTAATTTCTTTGAAATTTTCACAGGTTAGTCGGACAATGATCCCACTCATTTTGACACTTCGTCCATGAAGAACGTACATGTTTTCCTCTCACACAAGGAAAAAAACGATCGAAAGTCAGTGTCGTTCGACAAGACGGCAGAACAATAAGTCAACTACCCCTTTGCTGTTATATTTTCCTCGAGAAATGAACAACTAATTAATGTATTTTATTTGATATTCAGTCAGGTGTTTCTGCAATGATTACGCATGTTTGGGGGTGTCATCCATGGAGAAAATTACATTTATTTCCTGCGTACAAGACGTAAACAACCCAAATTCAACGTTCCACCATAGGACTGTCAGTGATGATGTTGAGTACATGTAGATTATTCATGTTTATTTTCAAATAAAGGTATTTGTTAAATATAAAGGCTTTGAAATGATTAGAATAATAGTTGAATATACTGCACCTGAAACAATTTGATGTTTAATGAAAAAAATTAAGCATAATGTAGGGCTCTCTCTTGCCCTACCATAGGCTTTATCTCCCCCAGAACTCTGGGGCTGACAATGGCTGCTGCGGCGTACCTTCTCTTGCCCTTGTGCAAAACTTTTTATTCATTATAAATTGAAAAACGTTTATTAATTTCTTGGAAATTTTCACAGGTTAGTCGGACAATGATCCCACTCATTTTGACACTTCGTCCATAAACAACGTACATGTTTTCCTCTCACACAAGGAAAAAACGATCAAAATTCAGTGTCGTTCGACAAGACGGCAAATCAAGTCCCCTACCCCTTTGTTTGCTGTTATATTTTAATGTATTCTTTTTAATATTCAGTCAGGTGTTTCTGCAATGAATACGCATGTTTGGGGGTGTCATCCATGGAGAAAATTATGTTTATTTCCTGCGTACAAGAGGTAAACAACTCAAATTCAGCATTCCACCATAGGACTGTCAGTGATCATGGTGAGTACATGTAGATTATTCATGTTTATTTTCAAATAAAGGTATTGTTAAATATAAAGGCTCTGAAATGATTAGAATAATAGTTAAATATGCTGCACCTGAAACAATTTGATGTTTAATGAAAGAAATTAAGCATAATGTAGGGCTCTCTCTTGCCCTACCATAGGCTATATCTTGCCCTAATCTCCCCCAGAACTCTGGTGCTGACAATGGATGCTGCGGCATACCTCTCTCTTGCCCTTGTGCAAAACTTTTTCTTTATTATCAATTGAAAAACGTTTATTGATTTCTTGGAAATTTTCACAGGTTAGTCGGACAATGGTCCCACTCATTTTGACACTTCGTCCATAAACAACGTACATGTTTTCCTCTCACACAAGGAAAAACGATCAAAATTCAGTGTCGTTCGACAAGACGGCAAATCAAGTCCCTTACCCCTTTGTTTGCTGTTATATTTTAATGTATTCTTTTTAATATTCAGTCAGGTGTTTCTGCAATGAATACGCATGTTTGGGGGTGTCATCCATGGAGAAAATTATGTTTATTTCCTGCGTACAAGAGGTAAACAACTCAAATTCAGCATTCCACCATAGGACTGTCAGTGATCATGGTGAGTACATGTAGATTATTCATGTTTATTTTCAAATAAAGGTATTGTTAAATATAAAGGCTCTGAAATGATTAGAATAATAGTTAAGTATGCTGCACCTAAAACAATTTTGTGTTTAATGAAAGAAATTAAGCATAATGTCGGGCTCTCTCTTGCCCTACAATGGGCTATATCTTGCCCTAATCTCCCCCAGAACTCTGGGGCTGACAATGGATGCTGCGGCATATACCTCTCTCTTGCCCTTGTGCAAAAGTTTTTCTTCATTATAAATTGGAAAACATTTATTAATTTCTTTGAAATTTTCACAGGTTAGTCGGACAGTGATCCCGCTCATTTTAACACTTCATCCATAAAGAACGTACATGTTTTTCCTCTCACACAAGAAAAAAATTGACCGAAATTCAGCAACCCACGACAAGACAGGTAATAATTATCGTACATGTCGATGCGCCATATTTATTTTTAATTTAAACTTTATATAGACTGATAGAAGGCTTTAGAATATTAGAATAGTAGGTAAATATCTTGTACGTGAAAGGATTTGATGTTAATTAGAAGAAATTAATCAATATCAGCGCTATCTCTAGCCCTCATCTGCCCCAGAACTCTGCAGGTGAATGCTGGCTGCACTCCCATCTCAGTCTAGAGTGTAATGCAGAATTTTATTTTTTCTGTGAGAAATTAACAACCATTTAATGTATTTCAAAGAATTTGAAATCATGTATTCCAGCCATGATAAGGTTCATTTTAGCACACTATCCATGAAGAATGTTACGGATATTAATTGTGTAAGAGAGGAAAATGCCAGAAAATTGCGAGTCCTAGCTATGACAGGTCATGTCTATTCCCATTTTCTGTGCTGTAACTTGAGATCTAGATATTTTGCAAAGAGAAATTAATAACCATTTCATGTACTTTATTCAATCTTTCAACAGGAATTCCTACAATGATTACGCTCATTTTGGGATGTCATCCATGTAGAACGTACGCACATTTCTTGCGTACGACAGGAAACCATCCGAAATTCACAGTCCTATAAGACGGTAATGGATGGGATTAGATACTGTATGATTTCCTGAGTGTAATGTGTACTTTGAAATTAAATTTTGTACAGAGTAATTAGCCTTTTGATTTCTTAGAATAGTAGTTAAATGTCTTGTTCCTGAGAAGATTTGATGTTTATGTCATTCTGTCATTTGAATATCCTTCCATTCTGCTGTCATTTATTTCATCCCTCTTTATATCCTTTATTCGATCATCTCAACCATCTCCATTTCCATCCACTCTTCTGTCAATCCATATTTCTTTGATGTATTTTTCATTCTTCTGTCATTGTTATGTCATTCCATCTTTCCTTCTCTTATTGTTCTATTCGTCTATGATTGTATTCATCTTTTTGTCCTTCTATTCTTTTTTCATTCATTCCATCTATCTCTGTCACCTTTTGTTATGATTTTATTCCACTCTTTCATTTTGTGCTCTGTTGGATGGGTTCGAATCCCATGAAGTTCCAAATATCAATTCAGAACTTTCAATGGTGGCAACAGCATGAAATGAGGTCTAAAACTTTATATTCCATAATAATTTCTCTTCATTCTTCTATCACTTCATCCACCCATCTCTATATCCGTCCACTCTTCTGTCAATCTATACTTTCTTCTCTGTATCCTTAAATTTTTCAGTTTTTTAATATCCTTCCATGCTTTTATCACAATCTGTATTGGAATTATACATGAAACCACGTTTCTGAGCAATTTTTGGTCTGACATGCAAGTACAAAATTATGCCTGGCTTTGCAACCGCATGCCCGGGGGTCGCGAATTTGGTCTCAAAAGATGCGCGAGATGTGAAGGAAAAAAGTCCTGAAATTTCAGTGCGTGATTATTTCGCGTAAAAAATTTGTCGCGAAAAATGTCGAGGGGGGGGGGGGCTAAATAAGCCCCCCCCCCCCCCCCAGGCTACATAGGGTTAAGTGAAAATTAAATAGGCTCATTGTTTGTGTGCATGCGGTGTGTCGACTCTAGTCCGCAATAACGTTTCAGCGCTGGTGATGGTGGTCGACCGTAGAGGGCAAAGAGTTAATCTCATTTGATTTTCCTAATTTTAAGTTTGATTTTTTATCATGAATGATTTATGAAAAAGCCTTCCAGGAATGTCAAAGGAAATAAATGAATGAGAGAACTTATTTATAATTTGTTTATTTCGTGGATTTATTAAAAGATAAAGAATGTATAAAAGGAAGAGAATGACGAAATTTTGTTATCATGTGCTTAATTTGTGTGTTTATTGTACATAGATGTAGCACTTCCCATCACATTTGAATTATGAGACCGACGGAATTGTAACCTTACTGTACATACAGCTTATGAAAAAAAAAGGAATTTTTGTTTTCCCCTGCACGATTGAAGATAGAAGATAAATCTCATGTTTTATGCACCCAGTGTTTTTGCGAAGGGGGAAAATACTTCACCAATAAAATTTGTGACTGCCATGTCAGAGAGATAGTGGTTTTACGGTATTAACAAAGAACTGATAACAAAGCAAAACAAAAATTGAGAATAGAGCATGGCCGTACGCAGCAGGGGGGGGGGGGAAGGGGCAGGGTTAGTTGCCCCCCTTCCCTAGAAATTTGGAAAACGTACATATTTTTACTGACAATTTTTGCAAAATCCACCAAAATTGTGCTCCAAATCCTTCAATTTCACTTAAAAGAATGCGAAAGTGCCCTCGCTTTTGAGCTTCTTTGAAAAATTTTATGCATCCTGCCCCTCCTCCCCCTCCCCGAGGAAAAAAAAAATTTTGTACGGCCATGGAATAGTCCTATGGAAATCTCAACTCTTATCCTAACAGATATGGCTATTAAATCTTTTAAAAACAATTCTATATCTATAAATCCTTTTACTTTACACACAAGTGATAAAATGCACCTAACCCATTATAGCTTAAGGCAAATTATGCAATTAATTCTGTAATAAGAGCAAGGGCAATAATGGAAAAGGGAAAGTGGATATGTGTGAGTGGACGTGTAATAGAGAAAGAAAGGAAGAGAGAGAGGGAGTGGGAGAAGGGAGGGATAGTAAGGGCCGGAAAGAATAAATTTAATTTCATTTGAAAGTTTGAATCTATATTGTTGTGAATTGCCGTTAAGGGAGATTCGATTAATAGAAAAGGGGAAAAGGGGAATTTGGAATTGCAAACATGTAAATAAAACTTGATATTTTATAATCATCCTGGAAAATAATTATGAAAAAAAAATGAAAACAAAATCGAGCAATGAAATTCTAAGCCAGGAGTTCTGGGAGAAACTGGTTTTGTGTTCTGCTGGAGACAAATGCCATTTTCAAATCAATCAAACCTTTGAGAGGAAGACAGACACCTTGGACTCTTTTATAATTTTTTTTTTTAATTTCTTCGGAAATGTGAAATAAAAAAAAAAAAAAAAAAGAAAAAATTCAGTTGGGCCGATCAAATGAACAGCGTTTACCATAATAAATTTCAACCAGCAGTCCAGGCGAAGGTCTGAACTAACTGGAGTTGGAAAGTGTATGCATGATTTCTTGTAGGAATAGGGGTCTAACTCAACTGTTACATGTTATGATTTTGGTGGGAAAAAAGGAAGATTTTCCAAAGAATGAAACATTTGCCAACTACCCCATTAAAGAGTTTTTAGCTAATTTACTTACCCCCAACATACCCAATAAAAACTCTCATTCGGTGCCCCCTTAAATAATGCCACGGTTGCACCCCCCCCCCCCCCACCATTGCCCTGCAGAAAAATCCTGTAGCTATTTTTGGGTAGAAAAAGGAAGAATTTCAAAACAATTATTCATAAATACCTCATTAAAGAGGTTTAGCTATTACCTACCTCCAATATACCCAATGAAAAACTCTCATTCAGTGCCCCCTAAAATAATGCCACGGTTGCACCCCATCCCCCCCCCCCCCCACCTCCATGGCTCTGAAGAAAAATCCTATAGATATTTTCGTGTAGAAAAAGGAAGAATTTCAAAACAATTATTCACAACTACCCCATTAAAAAGGGTTAGCTGTTACCTACCTCCAATATACCCAATAAAAAACTCTCATTCGGTGCTCCCTAAAATAATGCAACGGTTGCACACCCCCCCCCCCCCTCCCCGCAGTCATCCAAACTTAAGCATATTGAAAAGGCTCTTCTTCTATGACATAGGACAAGATAAAGATTTAGAACAATTATTGTGAGAGTAATACCCATTCACTTAGCTACGTCTATATAGCCCCCAATCCCCCCCCCCCCTCCCCGAGAAAAAAATCATTAGGTACCCTTCCCTAAACTGCAAAGCATCCACATGCAGGCCTGACCCAAAAAGAAAAATCCTTGTTTGAGATGAGGTAAATCATTGTTCCTGAGGAGACGTATAAAATTAGAAGGTGTTAATTTCCATTAAACCTCTTATTTCTTCTCTCCTTATGTATTTCTTTGTTTTGCCTTGAATATCCTCTGGTCTTTTCTTATGTATTTCTTTGTTTTACCTTGCATTTTCTTCCAAGTCATATGCTGATGTATCTACGCTTGACTATAGTATATTTGGCTATTGACGATGGTAAAGTTCAGAGCTGCCCTCTACGTCCAAGTGCAGCAAGGGTGACTTTTGCTTGATTATGGCCTATTCGGTTAGGGGTAGACCCCATTAGGGTTAGTCATATTAAACCCTTTCCCATAAATATAAGCAATAATACTTTTAGGTGTGTGTAGATAAATAACTAATCGTGATTTAAAAAAAAAAAAAAATCATTAAACCTAGGAATAAGAAATCAGAGCCATGCAAAATGAGGTTAGGGTTAGGGTTTTCTCCGCTTTTGGTCCTCTAAGCTTAGTTTTTTTAATCACAAAAATGGCCATATTTCAGTCAGAAATAGGGGGTTAGGGCTAATTTTTGGATATGTTGTATCAAATGGTATCAGCTTTCTGGCAAAAAATTAAAAAAAAAATTGGATGAATATTTCATGACGTCATTCTGAAGCTGGGAAGTACAAATTGTCTAGAAACCCTATTATGAGACAACTTCATTTTTTGGCCAAGTTCGATTTTCGACAAATTTCTTGAAGGGGTTAGAGGTCAGACATACGGGGTTAGAACGCTGTTTTGAACAGGTTTCATCTAGCGCATCGCAGCGTAAAAATTTCAGTCGGGAACCATGCTAACTAGAAAAAGGACCTGCGCGCACCCCAAAGTGTTTATTTAGCAGATATCTTTTTCGTTTGAGGAAAAAAGTGGGGAAAGTTGCCAAAATATACTAGATTAGGGTGTTACCTACATACTATTCAAAATTCAGCCCAAAAGAACAATGAAATAAAAAATTATGACCATTTTTCCAAAAAAATTCTGGGGTTAGCAAAAAGGACCTCCATGTACCCCGAAAAGGACATTTAAGTACCTTAAAGTACCTTTCTTGACTTTACACTGGATTTTGAAACCTTTAACCTTTGACCTTTGACCTCATTTTCAGTGTAGGGGTAGAGTAGGTTCTAGGCTACAAATAGTTTAACGTTTGAGTTTAACCCCCCACTACTTTTCTTCTAAAATTGCAATTTTAGTGAACCCTTGTCACTAAAAAACTCTGAAATAAACACAGTTAGGGTTAGGGTTAGGGTTAGGGTTAGGGGTTAGGGTTAGGGGTTAGGGGTTAGGGTTAGGGTTAGGGTTAGGGTTAGGGTCATAGGGTTAGGGTTTAGGGTTAGGGTTAGGGTTAGGGCTATATTTATTTCAGGAAAAAAGACCTCCGTGTACCTCAAAAAAGACTCTTTTTACCCCAAAAAAGACTGTACCCAAAAAGGACATTTATGTACCTGGCCATTTTCGGGTACATGTCCTTTTTGGGGTACATAAAGGTCCTTTTTGGGGTACATGAGTCTAAATTCGGGTACATGAAGGTCTTTTTCTCGGGGTTACGGAGGTCCTTTTTATGGTACAATTAGGTTCTTTTGAGGTACATTGTGTCCTTTTTGAGGTACATTAGTCTATTTTGTACGGTACTATGAAGTCTTTTTTGAGGGACAAGTCTAATTTGGGGTACATAAGTCTATTTTGAGGTACATGTCCTTTTTGGGGTACATGGGACTGTCGTGTACCACAAAAAAGACCTTTTAGTAACCCAAAATAGACAATGTACCTTAAATTTGCCTTGTTGTACCTTTTCAAAGTTTTGTTTATTTTTAAAAACAGAGATGTGTATTTTAAAAATTTACTAATGGAATATGATGATAGATAAATCAGAAATTACTGTATGAAAGGATTTAAATTATCGTTGTTTAATAATGGAAATATAAGAAAAAAACAAAAAAAATCACTTTTGATTGATTTTTCGTGTTTAAAAGTCATCTTTAATCAGTAATTGCAGGATAATGCATAAAGAACCGAAAAAACTGGTTATAACGAGTACGTCCAGAAATTAGTACTCTCCTTCATATCTTTGGGGCATCCTATAAAATTGATTATTGACAAAATAACGATATTTTTTCTACCTCGTTGTCGTTTTCAAAGATAAAAAATAATTGCACCAAAACGAGGGTGTTTAATGACATCGCGCTCATGGCGCTGCATTCTAGCGTTACGTAGCGCCCTCGCGCTCGGCCTCTAACCCCTAAGAATAACATCGTGAATTTGAGAAAGCTAACACAGACAAGGTAAATATTATTTATTAAATTTTGATTTATGTGTTACTGTCAAATATGCACGTCATATTTATTTTGAATTTAAGCTGTGTATGTTACAGATGCGAGAAGAGATTTCATGATTAGAGGAAAAAAATTAAACTATAATAAGGGCTAGAAATCTACCGACACGTTAACCCTCATCGTCCCCAGAACTCTGGGGCTGAAATCCGGCTCTGTGGCAATGGCAGCATATAGTCTACCACTCTTTTTCCCAGCTGAACTTATGTTGGACTAGTATAATTAAAAAGAACTGTTCGATGTATTTCACTGACGTTTTATATAGGTATTGCTAAACTGATTCCTCTCATTCTCATTTTGAAATTTTAACACGAATCAGGTTAGTCGGACAATGATCCCACTCATTTTGACAATTTGTCCATGAAGAACGTATGATGGGGAGCCCTTGTCTGTGCACCTAACATTTCACTTGAAATTGACAAGCTTTTCCTTTGGTATTCCTCTAATGACTGACCTCATTTTAATCCTCATATCCTAGAGTGTAACTGTGCCGAAAATCTGATTAAAATTCCAATAAGAACAATTTCATTTTCACAAGAATAGGCAACACTGTCATTTTGACACTAAAAAAGGAAGGTTCCCTTGTCTGCGCACTCATTCACTTAACACGCAGTTCGGGATATTTTGCATGAAAGGTGGCATTTTCAAGGCATGTGAGTAAAAATGCATAAAATAGACGTTCTTCACCAGTTTTTCCTCATTTTTTCGCTGATACATATCACTAAAATTGATATGAAGATGATTGTGTTCATTGCGCGTTGCGTCTTTTGTGATGTTAGAATCGCACAGTTACGCATAGATCTATATGCGCAGACATGGGGCACCAAATCATACATGTTTTCCTCTCACACAAGGAAAAAACAATCGAAATTCAGTGTCGTTGGACAAGACGGCAGAACAAGTCCCCTACCCCTTTGTTTGCTGTTATATTTTCCTTGAAAAATTAATAACCAATTAATATATTCTTTCTAATATTCAGTCAGGTGTTTCTGCAGTGATTACGCATGTTTGAGGGTGTACGTCATCCATGGAGAAAATTACGTTTATTTCCTGCGTACAAGAGGTAAACAACCCAAATTCAGTGTTCCACCATAGGACTGTCAGTGATCATGGTGAGTACATGTAGATTATTCATGTTTATTTTCAAATAAAGGTATTTGTTAAATATAAAGAATTTGAAATGATTAGAATAATAGTTAAATATGCTGCATCTGAAACAATTTGATGTTTAATGAAAGAAATTAAGCATAATGTAGTGCTCTCTCTTGCCCTACCATAGGCTATATCTTGTCCTAATCTCCCCGGAACACTGGGGCTGACAGTGACTGCTGCGGCATACCTCTCTCTTGCCCTTGTGCAAAACTTTTTCTTCATTATAAATTGAAATACATGTACATTAATCAATTTCTTTGAAATTTTCACAGGTTAGTCGGACAATGGTCCCACTCATTTTGACACTTCGTCCATGACGAACGTACATGTTTTCCTCTCACACAAGGAAAAAAACGATTGAAATTCAGTGTTGTTCGACAAGACGGCAGAACAAGTCCCCTACCCCTTTGTTTACTGTTATATTTTCCTTGAGAAATTAATAACCAATTGATGTATTCTTTTTAATATTCAGTCAGGTGTTTCTGCAAGGATTACGCATGTTTGGGGGTGTCATCCATAGAGAAAATTACGTTTATTTCCTGCGTACAAGAGGTAAACAACCCAAATTCAGTGTTCCACCATAGGACTGTCAGTGATCATGGTGAGTACATGTAGATTATTCATGTTTATTTTCAAATAAAGGTATTTGTTAAATATAAAGGCTTTGAAATGATGAGAATAATAGTTAACTATGCTGCACCTGAAACAATTTGATGTTTAATGAAAGAAATTAAGCATAATGTAGGGCTCTCTCTTGCCCTACAATAGGCTATATCTTGCCCTAATCTCCCCCAGAACTCTGGGGCTGACAAGGGCTGCTGCGGCATACCTTCTCTTGCCCTTGTGTAAAACTTTTTCTTCATTATCAATTGAAAAACGTTTATTAATTTCTTGGACATTTTCACAGGTTAGTCGGACAATGATCCCACTCATTTTGACACTTCGTCCATAAAGAACGTACATGTTTTCCTCTCACACAAGGAAAAAACGATCGAAATTCAGTGTCGTTCGACAAGATGGCAGAACAAGTCCCCTACCCTTTGCTTGCTGTTATATTTTCCTTGAGAAATTAATAACCAATTAATGTATTCTTTTTAATATTCAGTCAGGTGTTTCTGCAATGATTATGCATATTTAGGGTGTCATCCAACACTGTGGAGAAAATTATGTTTATTTCCTGCGTACAAGAGGTAAACAACCCAAATTCAGCATTCCACAATAGGACTGTCAGTGATCATGGTGAGTACATGTAGATTATTCATGTTTATTTTCAAATAAAGGTATTTGTTAAATATAAAGGCTTTGAAATGATTAGAATAATAGTTGAATATGCTGAACCTGAAACAATTTGATGTTTAATGAAAGAATTTAAGCATAATGTAGGGCTCTCTCTTGCCCTACCATAGGCTATATTGCCCTAATCTCCCCCAGTACTCTAGGGCTGACCAGGGCCTGCTGCGGCATACCTCTCTCTTGCCCTTGTGTCAAACTTTTTCTTTATTATCAATTGAAAAACGTTTATTAATTTCTTGGAAATTTTTAACAGGTTAGTTGGACAATGATCCCACTCATTTTGACACCTTGTCCATGAAGAATGTTAATAAATTTATTTCTTCTTCTTTTTCTTCTTCTAGAAAAATTGCTGCTTCAGAGTACTGAAGATATATCGCACTGGAGAGTAGGAGATGAAAAACGACGGAAACTCAGAGTGCTACGACAAGAAAGCACCATGCCCCCCATTCCCTGTGCTGTAATTATTTTCTATAAAAATGAACAAACCGTTTCATACATTTTATTGAATGTTTTAATAGGAATTCCTACAATGATTACGCTTATTTTGACATGTCATCCAAATAAGGATGTATGCGTATTCCATCTTCCCATCTATCTTTCCATTCATCTTTCAACCGATTCTATGCTTTTATTTGTTATTCTTTCCTTCTTTCTTTCTGGTCGTATCGAAAAATGAATTAAAGCTTGAATCTGAATATATGTGCACCGCTTATGCCCAAAGACATATAAACTGCTTACAATGTACATGTACATAGAACAGTGCATCAAATCCACATAACTGAATTTTACATTAGTTTGGGATGGACAGTGCACTGTACATATAGGCAGCATAGAATATTGTACATATTGACCATACTGTGAGTGCCACACAGTATGCAGTTAATTCCTGCTGGTATGTCTGGTCACAACCTTTCAAGCCTGTTGCTATGATCACCGGAGTTAATGTTTACTTTATCGACGAGCTTCACTCTACTCTCTAGATCTATCTGGATTTACTCCGGATTTACTCGTGATCATTGAACTTTTTATGTGTTTTAATAAGGTAGGAAAATGTTTGTAATTACGGCTTACGAGGGCTAAAGTTAGGCCTAAAGTTAGATCTAGATATAGACTATGCCTGCAGTGCAGTGCTGCACTGCTGTGCCAACGTAGCCTACTTGTCACTGTCTAAGACTATGATGACTACTGACAGTGTCATAACTTTTCATCTAGCCCCCTTATTATCTTAATTTCTCTTTCATATTAACAAGGCAGTGCCAGGGCACTTGTCTCCCAGAAACTCCTGGCCTGACATTCTGCTGCTTTCTGGTGAGGGTAGCTGTGCAAGGTATGGTATTGGTACTGATAACTTTGAATGTCCCTTTTTTTTCTTTATTGTTTTATTTTTAAAACGATGCATGTAAAACCATTTACGATATTCAAACTAGCATTCCTGACCTAGAATATTCCAGGGAAAATTCAAAATAAGCCTCTGAATTCCTGCATTATTGTGCATAATTAGAGTAGTCTACTTGTTCTGTCCTGAACACAAAACTATAGACTCTAACTTTAAGTTCATAGATTTGTACATTCCCTGTGAACCCCTAATATTCCTACATAAATAAATACGCTCATTTCAGCTATGTCATCCATGAAGAACGTACGCATATTTCTTGCGTACGAGAGGAAAATGACGGAAATGCAGGGTCCAGCGACAAGACAGCAGCATATACCCCCATTTCATGTGCTGTAATTATTTTCTGTGAGAAATTAACCGTTTCATACAGTTTATTGAATGTTTTGACAGTTTCTTCCTACAATGATTACGGTTATTTTGACGTGTCATCCACTAAGGAGGTATGCGTATTCTATCTTTCCATCTATTTTTTCACTCATCTTTCAACCGATTCTATCTTTTTATTTGTTATTCTTTCCTTCTTTCTTTCTGGTCGCATTTTGTGCTTTGTTGGATGGGTTCGAATCCCATGAAGTTCCAAATATCAATTCAGAACTTTCATTGGTGGCAACAGCATGAAATGAGATCTAAAGCTTTATATTCCTAAACTAATGACATCATCCACATGCATATCCTTTTGAAATAAGAAAATTTTGATTATGTATATAATGTATGGCGTATACCTATAGGGGGAGACTGCCATGCAGTTGAGTCTGAAATAAAGTCTTGAATTTAATTAATGTGCAGGTATACTACAAGTTACTCATTGCAGCATTGTTGCATGTCATCCATGAAGAACGTACCGGTACGCATATTTCTTGCGTGAGAGAGGAAAACGACGGAAATTCAGAGTCGTACGACAAGACAGCAGCATTCCCCCCATTTCCTGTGCTGTAATTATTTTCTATGAGAAATTAACAACCATGTAATTCCTTTCATCGAATGTTTTAACCGGAATTCCTACAATGATTACGCTCATTTTGGCATGTCATCCACTAAGAACGTATATGCGTATTCCATTTCCATTCATCTTTCAACCGATTTTTTATTATTCTTTCTGGTCGCATTTTGTGCTATGTTGGATGGGTTCGAATTGGCTTGCAACGTGCACTCACGAAATCACGTCATGGTGCAATTTCATGTTTCGAGTACTTTCGTAGAAAAACATCATTTACGAAGTGTTGGGTCTACACTTCGCTATTTTACCTGCCAGTAAACCACGAATAATTATGTCTCTACGTGAGGTTACGTGAGGTTTTATCAACTTTACCCAACAGTTTATCACGATTTTTTAAATTTCAAGTGCTTTTATTGAGACTAGTAATGACGTCATGCAGTTTTTTGACAATTGTCTTGCGAATATTTTGTTGCAACAAAAATCGAGAACCTTTCCGCGCCCTGGTTGGAATGAAATCGTGAGTAATTTAACGATTCCAAGAGATTTGTAATTGCAAACTTTATTTTTGTCATATTTTAATGTATTGTATTGTGCAGAAAAGGAAAGAAAAAACCCTGAGAAAAGACCTTCATGTACCCGTATTTAGACACATGTACCCCAAAAAGGACCTTTATGTAACCCTAACCCTAACCCTAACCCTAACCCGCTACAAGAGGTAAACAACCCAAATTCAGTGTTCCACCATAGGACTCAGTGATCATGGTGAGTACATGTAGATTATTCATGTTTATTTTCAAATAAAGGTATTTGTTGAATATAAAGGCTTTGAAATGATTAGAATAATAGTTGAATATGCTGCACCTGAAAAAATTTGATGTTTAATGAAAGATATTAAGCATAATGTGGGGCTCTCTCTTGCCCTACCATAGGCTATATCTTGCCCTAATCTCCCCCAGAACTCTGGGGCTAACAATGGCTGCTGCGGCATACCTCTCTCTAGCACTTGTGCAAAACTTTTTCTTCACTATAGATTAAAAAACGTTTATCAATTTCTTAGAAATTTTCACAGGTTAGTCTGACAATGATCCCACTCATTTTGACACCTCGTCCATGAAGAACGTACATGTTTTCCTCTCACACAAGGAAAAAACGATCGAAATTCAGTGCCGTTCGACAAGACGGCAGAACGGGGTGTCATCCATGGAGAAGATTACGTTTATTTCCTGTGTACAAGAGGTAAACAACCCAAATTCGCGTTCCACCATAGGACTGTCAGTGATCATGGTGAGTACATGTAGATTATTTATGTTTATTTTCAAATATAAGGTATTTGTTAAATATAAGGCTTTGAAATGATTAGAATAATAGTTAACTATGCTGCACCTGAAACAATTTGATGTTTAATGAAAGAAATTAAGCATAATGTAGGGCTCCCTCTTGCCCTACCATAGGCAATATCTTGCCCTAATCTCCCCCAGAACTCTGGGGCTTACAATGGCTGCTGCGGCATACCTCTCTCTAGCCCTTGTGCAAAACTTTTTCTTCATTATAAATTGAAAAACGTTTATTAATTTCTTAGAAATTTTCACAGGTTAGTCTGACAATGATCCCACTCATTTGGACAGTTCGTCCATGAAGAACGTACATGTTTTCCTCTCACACAAGGAAAAAACGATCGAAATTCAATGCCGTTCGACAAGACGGCAGAACGGGGTGTCATCCATGGAGAAGATTACGTTTATTTCCTGTGTACAAGAGGTAAACAACCCAAATTCCGCGTTCCACCATAGGACTCAGTGATCATGGTGAGTACATGTAGATTATTCATGTTTATTTTCAAATAAAGGTATTTGTTGAATATAAAGGCTTTGAAATGATTAGAATAATAGTTGAATATGCTGCACCTGAAAAAATTTGATGTTTAATGAAAGATATTAAGCATAATGTGGGGCTCTCTCTTGCCCTACCATAGGCTATATCTTGCCCTAATCTCCCCCAGAACTCTGGGGCTGACAATGGCTGCTGCGGCATACCTCTCTCTAGCACTTGTGCAAAACTTTTTCTTCACTATAGATTAAAAAACGTTTATCAATTTCTTAGAAATTTTCACAGGTTAGTCTGACAATGATCCCACTCATTTTGACACCTCGTCCATGAAGAACGTACATGTTTTCCTCTCACACAAGGAAAAAACGATCGAAATTCAGTGCCGTTCGACAAGACGGCAGAACGGGGTGTCATCCATGGAGAAGATTACGTTTATTTCCTGTGTACAAGAGGTAAACAACCCAAATTCCGCGTTCCACCATAGGACTGTCAGTGATCATGGTGAGTACATGTAGATTATTTATGTTTATTTTCAAATAAAGGTATTTGTTAAATATAAAGGCTTTGAAATGATTAGAATAATAGTTAACTATGCTGCACCTGAAACAATTTGATGTTTAATGAAAGAAATTAAGCATAATGTAGGGCTCTCTCTTGCCCTACCATAGGCAATATCTTGCCCTAATCTCCCCCAGAACTCTGGGGCTTACAATGGCTGCTGCGGCATACCTCTCTCTAGCCCTTGTGCAAAACTTTTTCTTCATTATAAATTGAAAAACGTTTATTAATTTCTTAGAAATTTTCACAGGTTAGTCTGACAATGATCCCACTCATTTTGACAGTTCGTCCATGAAGAACGTACATGTTTTCCTCTCACACAAGGAAAAAACGATCGAAATTCAATGCCGTTCGACAAGACGGCAGAACGGGGTGTCATCCATGGAGAAGATTACGTTTATTTCCTGTGTACAAGAGGTAAACAACCCAAATTCCGCGTTCCACCATAGGACTGTCAGTGATCATGGTGAGTACATGTAGATTATTTATGTTTATTTTCAAATAAAGGTATTTGTTAAATATAAAGGCTTTGAAATGATTAGAATAATAGTTAACTATGCTGCACCTGAAACAATTTGATGTTTAATGAAAGAAATTAAGCATAATGTAGGGCTCTCTCTTGCCCTACCATAGGCAATATCTTACCCTAATCTCCCCCAGAACTCTGGGGCTTACAATGGCTGCTGCGGCATACCTCTCTCTAGCCCTTGTGCAAAACTTTTTCTTCATTATAAATTGAAAAACGTTTATTAATTTCTTAGAAATTTTCACAGGTTAGTCTGACAATGATCCCACTCATTTTGACACCTCGCCCATGAAGAACGTACATGTTTTCCTCTCACACAAGGAAAAAACGATCGAAATTCAGTGCCGTTCGACAAGACGGCAGAACGGGGTGTCATCCATGGAGAAGATTACGTTTATTTCCTGTGTACAAGAGGTAAACAACCCAAATTCCGCGTTCCACCATAGGACTGTCAGTGATCATGATGAGTACATGTAGATTATTTATGTTTATTTTCAAATAAATGTATTTGTTAAATATAAAGGCTTTGAAATGATTAGAATAATAATTAAATATGCTGCACCTGAAACAATTTGATGTTTAATAAAAGAAATTAAGCATAATGTAGTGCTCTCTCTTGCACTACCATAGGCTATATCTTGCCCTAATCTCCCCCAGAACTCTGGGGCTGACAATGGATGCTGCGGCATACCTCTCTGTTGCCCTTGTGCAAAAGTTTTTCTTTATTATCAATTGAAAAACGTTTATTAATTTCTTGGATATTTTCACAGGTTAGTCGTATACAATGATCCAGCTCATTTTGACACCTGAAGAATGTAATAAATTTATTTCTTCTTCTTTTTTTTTTCTTCTAGAAAATTTGCTGCTTCAGAGTACTGAAGATATATCGCACTGGGAGTATGAGAGGAAAAACGACGGAAACTCAGAGTCCTACGACAAGAAAGCACCATGCCCCCCAATTTCCTGTGCTGTAATTATTTTCTATAAAAATTAACAACTGTTTAATACATTTTATTGAATATTTTAACAGGAATTCCTACAATGATTACGCTCATTTTGGCATGTCATCCACTAAGATCGTACGCGTATTCCATCTTTCCATATAACTTTCCATGTATGAACCGATTCTATCTTTTTATTTGTTATTCTTTCCTTCTATCTCTCTGTCGTCCCATCTTTCTGGTCGCATTTGTGCTTGTTGGATGAGTTATCATTCATGCCTGTCTGAAGCCCTTATCTCCCTCAGAACTCTGGGGCAGAACGAGGGCTGCAGCAGCATACCCCTCTTCCCCTGCTATAAATTATTTTTAATTGTAAATTAAAAAACCGCTTGATAGATTTCTTTGAAATTTTCAACATGTTAGTCGTACAACGATCCTGCTCATTTTGACATCTCGTCCATGGAGAACGTATGTAATTCTCTCGTATAGGAGGAAAACGACCGAAATTCAGCGTCGTACGACAAGACAGAAATTTATGAGTTTTGAGATAAATTCTGCCTTGTTTATTTTTAAATTGAGGCATGCATGAAGTTTATAGCTGTATTCTTATAACTTAGGGAAATGTGCCTATTCTTAACTTAGTTCAGTGAATGTATCAGAGTTACATGTAGAATTACTCTGGGTACTATGCTATAAAAAACAAACTTTTGATTTGGTATATGTTTGAATGATGAGCTTCTTCCACCATGTTCAAATGATTATGATTCGGTATCCAAAAATGAATTAAAGCTTGAATCTGAATATCTGTGCACACGCTTATGCCCAAAGACATATAAATTGCTAACAATGTACATAGAACAGTGCACCAAAACCACATAACTGAATTTTACATTAGTTTGGGATGGACAGTGCACTGTACATATAGGCAGCATAGAATATTGTACATATTGACCATACTGTGAGTGCCACACAGTATGCAGTTAATTCCTGCTGGTATGTCCGGTCGCAACCCTTTCAAGCCTGTTGCTATGATCACCGGAGTTAATGTTTACTTTATCAACGAGCTTCACTGTACTCTCTAGATCTATCTGGATTTACTCCCGATTTACTCGTGATCATTGAACATTTTATGTGTTTTCATAAGGTAGGAAAATGTTTGTAATTACGGCTTACGAGGCCGAAAGTTAGGCCTAAAGTTAGATCTAGATATAGACTATGCCTGCAGTGCACTGCACTGCTGTGCCAACGTAGCCTACTTGTCACTGTCTAAGACTATGATGAATACTGACAGTGTCATAACTTTTCATCTAGCCCCCCTTATTGTCTTAATTTCTCTTTCATATTAACAAGGCAGTGCCAGGGCACTTGTCTCCCAGAACTCCTGGCCTGACATTCTGCTGCTTTCTGGTGAGGGTAGCTGTGCAAGGTATGGTATTGGTATTGATAACTTTGAATGTCCCTTTTTTTTTCAATATCATTTTATTTTTAAAACTATGCATGTAAAAACCATTTACGATATTCAAACTAGTATTCCTGACCTAGAATATGCAAGGGAAAATTCAAAATAAGCCTCTGAATTCCTGCATTATTGTGCATACTTAGAGTAGTCTACTTGTTCTGTCTTGAACACAAAACTATAGACTCTAACATTAAGTTCATAGATTTGTACATTTTATTTCCCTGTGAACCCCTAATATTCCTACATAAATAATTACGCTCATTTCAGCTATGTCATCCATGAAGAACGTACGCATATTTCTTGCGTACGAGAGGAAAATGACGAAAATGCAGGGTCCAGCGACAAGACAGCAGCATATACCCCCATTTCATGTGCTGTAATTATTTTCTGTGAGAAATTAACCGTTTCAAACAGTTTATTGAATGTTTGACAGGAATTCCTACAATGATTAAGCTTATTTTGACGTGTCATCCACTAAGGACATATGCGGTATTCCATCTTTCCATCTATCTTTTCACTCATCTTTCAACCAATTCTATCTTTTTATTTGTTATTCTTTCTATCTTTCTGATCTCATTTTGTGCTCTGTTGGATGGGTTCGAATCCCATGAAGTTCCAAATATCAATTCAGAACTTTCATTGGTGGCAACAGCATGAAATGAGATCTAAAGCTTTATATTCCTAAACTAATGACATCATCCACATGCATATCCTTTTGAAATAAGAAAATTTTGAATATGTAATATAATGTATGGCGTATACCTATAGGGGGAGACTGCCATGCAGTTGAGTCTGAAATAAAGTCTTGAATTTAATTAATGTGTGCAGGTATACTACAAGTTACTCATTGCAGCATTGTTGCATGTCATCCATGAAGAACGTACCGGTACGCATATTTATTGCGTAAGAGAGGAAAACGACGGAAATTCAGAGTCGTACGACAAGACAGCAGCATTCCCCCCATTTCCTGTGCTGTAATTATTTTCTATGAGAAATTAACAACCATGTAATGCCTTTCATCGAATGTTTTAACAGGAATTCCTACAATGATTACGCTCATTCTCATGAAGAACGTACCGGTACGCATATTTATTGCGTAAGAGAGGAAAACGACGGAAAATTCAGAGTCGTACGACAAGACAGCAGCATTCCCCCCATTTCCTGTGCTGTAATTATTTTCTATGAGAAATTAACAACCATGTAATGCCTTTCATCGAATGTTTTAACAGGAATTCCTACAATGATTACGCTCATTTTGGCATGTCATCCACTAAGAACTTATATGCGTATTCCATTTCCATTCATCTTTCAACCGATATTTTATTTGTTATTCTTTATGGTCGCATTTTGTGCTATGTTGGATGGGTTCGAATTGGCTTGCAACGTGCACTCACGAAATCACGTCACTGTGCAATGTTTCGAGTACTTTCGTAGAAAAACATCATTTACGAAGTGTTGGGTCTACACTTCGCTATTTTACCTGCCAGTAAACCACAAATAATTATGTCTCTAGGTGAGGTTACGTGAGGTTTTATCAACTTTACCCAACAGTTTATCACGATTTTTAAAATTTCAAGTGCTTTAATTGAGACTAGTAATGACGTCATGCAGTTTTTTGACAATTGTCTTGCGAAGAGTTTGTTGCAACAAAAATCGAGAACCTTTCCGAGCCCTGGTTGGAATGAAATCGTGAGTAATTTAACAATTCCAAGAGATTTGCAATTGCAAACTTTATTTTTGTCATATTTTAATGTATTGTATTGTGCAGAAAAGGAAAGAAAAACCCTGAGAAAAGACCTTCATGTACCCGAATTTAGACACATGTACCCCAAAAAGGACCTTTATGTACCCCAAAATGGACACGTACCCCAAAATGGCCAGGTACATAAATGTCCTTTTTCACTGACGTTTTATATAGGTATTGCTAAACTGATTCCTCTCATTTTGAAATTTTCACACGAATCACAGGTTAGTCGGACAATGATCCCACTGAGTTTGACACTTCGTCCAAGAAGAACGTAGACTCTACATGTTTTCTTCTCACACAAAACGATCGAAATTCAGTGTTGTTCGACAAGACGGCAGAACAAGTCCCCTACACCCCTTTGCTGTTATATTTTCCTTGAGAAATTAATAACCAATTAATGTATTCTTTTAAATATTCAGTCAGGTGTTTCTGCAATGATAATGCATGTTTGGGGGTGTCATCCAGGGAGAAAATTACGTTTATTTCCTGCCTACAAGAGGTAAACAACCCAAATTCAGCGTACCACCATAGGACTCAGTGATCATGGTGAGTACATGTAGATTATTCATGTTTATTTTCAAATAAAGGTATTTGTTGAATATAAAGGCTTTGAAATGATTAGAATAATAGTTGAATATGCTGCACCTGAAACAATTTGATGTTTAATGAAAGAAATTAAGCATAATGTAGGGCTCTCTCTTGCCCTACCATAGGCAATATCTTGCCCTAATCTCCCCCAGAACTCTGGGGCTTACAATGGCTGCTGCGGCATACCTCTCTCTTGCCCTTGTGCAAAACTTTTTCTTCCTTATAAATTGAAAAACGTTTATTAATTTCTTTGAAATTTTCACAAGTTAGTTGGACAATGATCCCTCATTTTGACACTTCATCGTGAAGAACGTACATGTTTTCCTCTCACACAAGGAAAAAATCGATCGAAATTCAGTGTCGTTCGACAAGACGGCAGAACAAGTCCCCTACCCCTTTGTTTGCTGTTATATTTTCCTTGAGAAATTACCAACCAACTAAGTAATGTATTCCATTTAATATTCAGTCAGGTGTTTCTGCAATGATTACGCATGTTAGGGGGTGTCATCCATGGAGAAAATTTTGTTTATTTCCTGCGTACAAGAGGTAAACAACCCAAATTCAGCGTTCCACCATAGTACTGTAAGTGATCATGGTGAGTACATGTAGATTATTCATGACATCTTATTTTCTGTGATGTAATTTTTTTTTTGGAGAAATTAACAACCCTTTTATGTACTTCATTGAATATTTAAGCAGGTGTTTATACAATGGTTACGCTCATTTTGGCACGTCATCCATGAAGAACCTTTCTTGTGTATGAGAGGAAATCGACTGAAATTCAGCGGCCCACGACAAGACAGGTAATAATTATCGTACATATTGATGCGCCATGTTTATTTTTAATTTAAGCTATATATAGACTTATAGAAGGCTTTAGAATATTAGAATAGTAGGTAAATATCTTGTATTTGAAAGGATTTGATGTTAAGTGGAAGAAATTAATCTATATCAGGGCTATCTTTAGCCCTCATCTCCCCAGAACTCTGCAGGTGAATGCTGGCTGCACTCCCATCTCAGTCTAGAGTGTAATGCAAAATTTTATTTTTTCTGTGAGAAATTAACAATCATTTAATGTGTTTCAAAGAATTTGAAATCATGTATTCCAGCCATGATTAGGTTCATTTTAGCACACTATCCATAAAGAATGGTACGGATATTAATTGTGTAAGAGAGGAAAATGCCAGAAAATTGCGAGTCCTATGACAGGTCATGTCTATTCCCCACTTTCTGTGCTGTAACTTGAGATCTAGATATTTTGCAAAGAGAAATTATTAACCATTTCATGTACTTTATTCAATCTTTCAACAGGAATTCCTACAATGATTACGCTCATTTTGGGATGTCATCCATGTAGAACGTACGCACATTTCTTGCGTACGACAGGAAACCAACCGAAATTCACAGTCCTATATATAAGACGGTAATTGATGGGATTAGATACTGTATGCTTTCCTGAGTGTAATGTGTATTTTGAAATTACATTTTGTACAGAGTAATTAGCCTTTTGATTTCTTAGAATAATAGTTAAATGTCTTGTTCCTGAGAAGATTTAATGTTTATGTCATTCTGTCATTTGGATATCCTTCCATTCTGCTGTCATTTATTTCATCCCTCTATACATCCTTTATTCGATCATCTCAACCATCTGCATTTCCATCCACTCTTCTGTCAATCCATCTTTCTTTGATGTATTTTTCATTCTTCTGTCATTGTTATGTCATTCTATCCTTCCTTCTCTTATTGTTCTGTTCGTCTATGATTGTATTCATCTTTTTGTCCTTCTATTCTTTTTTCATTCATTCCATATATCTCTGTCAGCTTTTGTTATTTTATTCCACTCTTTCATTTTGTGCTCTGTTGGATGGGTTCGAATCCCATGAAGTTCCCAATATCAATTCAGAACTTTCAATGGTGGCAACAGCATGAAATGAGGTCTAAAACTTTATATTCCATAACAATTTCTCTTCATTCTTCTATCATTTCATCCACCCATCTCTATATCTGTCCACTCTTCTGTCAATCTATCCTTTCTTCTCTGTATCCTTTAATTTTTTAATTTTTTAATATCCTTCCATGCTTTTATCACATTTTGTATTGGAATTATACATGAAATCACGTTTCTGAGCAATTTTCGGTCTGACATGCAAGTACAAAATTATGCGTAACTTTGTAACCGCATACCCGGGGGTCGCGACTTTGGTCTCAAAAGATTCGCGAAATGTGAAGGAAAAAAGTCCTGAAATTTCAGTGCGTGATTATTTTAGCATAAAAAATTTGTCGCGAAAAATGTTGAGGGGGGGGGGCTAAATAAGGCCCCCCCCCCCAGGCTACATAGGGTTAAAGTGAAAATTAAATAGGCTCATTGTTTGTGTGCATGCGGTGTGTCGACTCTAGTCGCAGCAGTAATGTTTCAGCACTGGTGATGGTGGTCGACCGTAGATGGCAAAGAGTTAATCTCATTTGATTTTCTTAATTTTAAGTTTGATTTTTATCATGAATGATTTATGAAAAAGCCTTCAGGAATGTCAAAGGAAATAAATGAATGAGAGAACTTGTTTATTATTTGTTTATTTCATCGATTTATTAAAAGATAAAGTATGTATAAAAGGAAGAGAATGACGAAATTTTGTTATCATGTGCTTAATTTGTGTGTTTATTGTACGTAAATGTAGCACTTCCCATCACATTTAGTATAGTAAGGTTACAATTTGTGTGTTTATTGTACGTAAATGTAGCACTTCCCATCACATTTGAATTATGAGGCCGACGGAATTGTAACCTTACTATACATACAGCTTAAATAACATAAATCGTGACAAAATTCGTATATGAAAAAAAAAGAAATCTTTGTTTTCCCCTGCGCGATTGAAGATGGAAGATAAATCTCATGTTTTATGCACCTAGTGTTTTGCGAAGGGGAAAATACTTCACCAATAAAATTTGTGACTGCCATGTCAGAGAGATAGTGGTTTTAGCGTATTAACAAAGAACTGATAAAGCAAAACAAAATTTGAGAATAGAGCATGGCCGTACGCAGGGGGGGGGGGGGGGAGGGGCAGGGTCAGTTGCCCTCCTTCCCTAGAAATTTGGAAAACTTACATATTTTTACTGACAATTTTTGCAAAATCCAACAAAAGTGTGCTCCAAATCCTTCAATTTCACTTAAAAGAATGCAAAAGTGCCCTCGCTTTTGAGCTTCTTTGAAAATTTTTTATGCGTCCCGCCCCTCCCCCCCCCCCCTCCCCAGGAAAAAAAATCTCTGTACGGCCATGGAATAGTCCTATGGAAATCTCAACTCTTATCCAAAAGATATGGCTATTAAATCTTTTAAAAACAATTCTTATGTAAACCCGTTTACACACAAGTGATAAAATGAACCTAATCCATTATAGCTTAACACAAATTATGCAATTAATTCTGTAATTAGAGCAAGGGCAATAATGGAAAAGGGAAAGTGGATATGTGTGAGTGTGCGGGTAATAGAGAAAGAAAGGAAGAGAGAGGGAGTGGGAGAAGGGAGGGATAGTAAGGGCCGGAAATAATAAATTTAATTTCATTTGAAAGTTTGAATCTGTATTGTTGTGAATTGCCGTTAAGGGAGATTTGATTAATAGAAAAGGGGAAAAAAGGGAATTTGGAATTGCAAACATGTAAATAAAACTTGATATTTTATAATCATCGTGGGAAAAATAATTTGAAAAAAAAAAAATGAAAACAAAATTAAAAGAAAATCGAGCAATAAAATGCTAAGCCAGGAGTTGCGGGAGAAACTGGTTTTATGTTCTGCTGGATACAAATGCCATTTTCAAATCAATCAAACCTTTGAGAGGAAGACAGACACCTTGGAATCTTCTAATTTCTTTGGACATGCTGAAATAAAAAAAAAAAAAAAAAAAAAATAAGTTGGGCCAATCAAATGAAGAGCGTTTACCATAATAAATTTGAACCAGCAGTCCAGGCGAAGGTCTGAACTAACTGGAGTTGGAAAGTGTATGCTTGATTTCTTGTAGAAATAGGGGTCCACCTCAACTGTTACATCTTATAATTTGGGTGGGAAAAAAAAAGGAAGATTTTCCAAAGAATTAAAGATATGCCAACTACCCCATTAAAGAGTTTTAGCTAATTTACCTATCCCCAACATATGCAATAAAAACTCCCATTCGGTGCCCCTTTAAATAATGCCACGGTTGCACCCCCCCCCCCCCACACGACCATTGCTCTGAAGAAAAATCCTATAGCTATTTTCGTGGGAAAAAAGAAGAATTTCAAAACAATGATTGATAACTACCTCATTAAAAGAGGCTTAGCTATTACCTACTCCAATATAGAATGAAAACTCTCTCATTCGGTGCCCCTAAAATAATGCCACGGTTGCACCCATCCCCCCACCTATGGCTCTGAAGAAAAATCCTATAGCTATTTTGGTGTAGAAAAACTTGAATTTCAGAACAATTATTCATAACTACCCATTAAAAAGGCTAAGCTATTACCTACCTCCAATAGACCCAATAAAAAACTCTCATTCGGTGCCCCTAAAATAATGCCACGGTTGCACCCCATCCCCCTTACCTATGGCTCTGAAGAAAAATCCTATAGCTATTTTGGTGTAGAAAAACTTGAATTTCAGAACAATTATTCATAACTACCCCATTAAAAAGGCTAAGCTATTACCTACCTCCAATAGACCCAATAAAAAACTCTCATTCGGTGCCCCCTAAAATAATGCCACGGTTGCACCCCATCCCCCTTACCTATGGCTCTGAAGAAAAATCCTATAGCTATTTTGGTGTAGAAAAACTTGAATTTCAGAACAATTATTCATAACTACCCATTAAAAAGGCTAAGCTATTACCTACCTCCAATAGACCCAATAAAAACTCTCATTCGGTGCTCCCTAAAATAATGCAACGGTTGCACCCCCCCCCCCCCCGCAGTCATCCAAATTATAAGAATATTGAAAAGGCTCTTCTTCTATGACATAGGACAAGATAAAGATTTAAAATTATTATTGTAAGAGTAATACCCATTCACTCAGCTACGTCTATATAGCCCCCAATCCCCCCCCCCCCCCCCCCCCCCACAAAAACCACTACGTCCCCCTCCCTAAACTGCAAAGCATCCACATGCAGGCTGACCCCCAAAAGAAAAATCCTTGTTTGAGATGAGGTAAATCATTGTTCCTGAGGAGACGTATAGAATTAGAAGGTGTTAATTTCCATTTAACCTCTTATTTCTTCTCTCTTATGTATTTCTTTGTTTTGCCTTGAATATCTCTGGTCTTTTCTTATGTATTTCTTTGTTTTACCTTGCATTTTCTTCCAAGTCATATGCTGATGTATCTACGCTTGACTATAGTATATTTGGCTATTGACGATGTGTAAAGTTCAGAGCTGCCCTCTACGTCCAAGTGCAGCAAGGGGTGACTTTTGCTTGATTATGGCCTATTCGGTTAGGGTTAGACCCATTAGGGTTAATCATATTAAACCCCTTTCCCATAAATATAAGCAATAATACTTTTAGGTGTGTGTAGATAAATAACTAATCGTGATTTTAAAAAAAGAAAAAAATTCATTAAACGTAGGAATAAGAAATCAGAGCTATGCACAATGAGGTTAGGGTTAGGGTTTTGTCCGCTTTTGGTCCTCTAAGCTTAGTTTTTTTTATCACAAAAATGGCCATATTTCAGTGAAAAATAGGGGGGTTAGGGCTAATTTTTGGATATGTTGTATCAAATGGTATCAGCTTTCTGGCAAAAAATTGAAAAAAAAATTGGATGAATATTTCATGATGTCATTCTGAAGCAGGGAAGTACGAATTGTCTTAAAACCTAGTATGAGACAACTTCATTTTTTGGCCAAGTTCGATTTTCGACAAATTTGTTGAAGGGGTTAGAGGTCAGACATAC